>JAJGOT010000268.1:220000-722500 GCA_022457155.1 Cladopsammia gracilis | reverse complement strand
CAATACCGGTTACGTTCAGAGTCCAGGCTACCCCTGGAACTATGACAACAACTTAGTCTGTAGGTGGTCCATTCAGGTAGCTCCCGGCTTCCGGATAATCGCCACAGTAAAACAAGCGGACATTGCGCATGCGGCCCACTCCGGGGGACTGGGCGACACGTTGCATGTGGATGATGGAATATCTGTGAAGAGTTCCCATAAACTCTCGGCGCCATGGGAGTTTTTGTCTAACGGAAGTCTGGTGCGAGTTCTGTTTATTACCGATGCAATGAATTCTGGGAAAGGATTCTATCTTTCCTACGAAAGAGGTATTTGTGATTTATAGACAATAGACATAGCAGCCTGGGGTAACAAGAGTGACTGCACATTGCGGTGCGTCTTCGTACGTAAATTTAATTAAACTATTCTCAAGTTCGTGATGGAAGTTATTTCTTTACTTTTCCAAATTAAAACGTTCTGTAGTTAAATGCGCGGCCACTCGCCCCAGTCTGCCACTCTTTTTCGATCTTTACGATGTCGTCATTTTGCTGCAACTACCAGAATTCATTTCGTATTTCCTTTCTTATTTAAGTTTTGTAATCCCGGTGGAGTTTGAATGTAAGAGTCCTAATTAATATGAGAAAACAAAAAATAAACTCAAGGATTCTGGTAGTTCTAGTAAGTGACGCCATCATGAAAATGGCCCATTGGTACTGCGTTTCATCGCAATTGACAAATAAGGAGAATAAACAATATTTGTATTCACGGTATTGAACTGGAACTAGCGTGCAGTCGAGGCTCATGCGGGGGAATCTTTTCACATGCAAATATTTTTAATGATATTCCCCCGCATTAGCCTCGACTGTAAGCTAGTTCCAGTTCAATACCGAGAATACGAATATTGTCTATTGCTATGCCACGTGATTTTACCAACACGCAACCGAATGTTATTCGGATTCTTCCAGTTTTTACTTAAAAGCTAAAAAAAACTGCCTAATACCGGCCGAAGAGTGCGTTAGATAACTTGAGTTAGAGTTTGAGTTGTCCTGCCTTTGCTATATTTACTTCTCTCCCTTCTAATTTAGTAATGTAATGATTAATCTGTTTGTAATTGTTCGATAATTTGACAGATAATTCGAGCGGGCGTTTTACTTATTGATCACAGCTTGTAAAATATCTGCGTTAATTATCTGCCAAACCATCTTACTTAATAACTTTATGGAACAGTGCAGGTTATGTTGCGTTTGCTTCACATCGATTTTGCTTTGGTGTATTTCCTCGTTTCATGTTGTGTTACTTTGTAATGGTGAGAGCCCTCGCCTCCCACCAATATGGCTCAGGTTCGATTCCCGGACCCGGCGTCCAATGCCCACCGCGGTCAAACATCCGAAGCGTTTTTCGTTTTATTTAGTGGGATTTTATTTAATATTAAATGGAAATATGTGCAAGGATGTATTAAAAAAATAGTTGGCGTTACTATCTTTTAATTTTTCTCAAAATGATGAGCTTTTTTCCGTTGAAAACTGACCAAAACTCTTTGCGCCTGATCTAAATTATGTTGGCAAATGGCGCCGACAATTCTGCAGTTCACAGTTTTTAAACGCTTAGAACTTTTTTGGTAAACTTTCAAAACCTTTGGTAAATTGACAGTTTATTGGCAATATATTTTACTTTAAACAGTGAAAATGACAACCTTAACTTTTAAGTACTTTGCTTAACTTTTGCAAATGTCTCCCGTTTGACCGTGGTTAAGGGCCTATGTGGGCTGAGTTTGTTGTTGGTTTTCGTCATCGCTTCCAACCTTGTCCCCAGGACCCTCTCCGTTTTCAAGATGGCGGGGCGGGCATAGGCATAGCAACCCCTGGAAAAGGGTTGGGTCTAAATCATACCGTCCAGAAGGACGTCGGACACCTTCTTGAGATTTATATAACGTAATGTCGACACTTAGAAATTAAATAAATTTCTAAGTGTAAAATAGAAAATCTAAAATCCCCACTCAGGATTGAACCTGTGACCTCAGCTAGGCTTAGGCTCACATAGCCTACCGTACCACTGTACCACCTAGCTTCTAGGGTTGCTTAGTCCTAAATTTAACTATATAAACTGCTACCCCCAACCTCAACAGAAAGCTAACCAGTTACTCCGTTATATAAGTCTCAATAAGGTGTTCGACGTCCTTCTGGACGGTATGATTTGGGCTTGACCCTGGAAACGGCTGTCAAAACTTTACTCCAAAAATCCCGGCGCATTTTGTCGCGTAAAGCATGATGAAATATCTTCGTTTCGTTTGAACAAACACTTCAGATGACCTGAAAACAAACGACATTTTATAAGTCGGGCTGCTTGGCTGTAGCCCGACTTATAAATTCACTTTTGTTTTTCCGTTAGAAAATTCTGTTTCAAGTAGTTTGTAGCCTAAGTGTTTCTGTTTCAAGTGTTTTTTGAGATTAAGAGTTTAGATGAATTGATTAAAAGATTGGCGCATTCTCGAATGGCTTCACATTTAGAAACATATATCGTGATGTAGCGTTTACTGAAGTCTTGAAAAATCCATTTGAAGTCCACAGATCGGTTTTAATTTTATATACTGAGTTTGAAGTCAAAGACATTGCTTCGCGTATTCACAGATAAAAATAACCACAAAGTGACGTCATATCACTTGACATAACAACTTCAAGGTCATAAGAGATCAGATAGCAACTGTCCATTATCAATATCGTGAAACTGAAAATCAATTTACAACATGAACATAAGAAAAAGGAAAGTGACGAAACGAAACATTTCTAGTAAAAGGAAGTTACATCATTGCCGGATTTGGCGGTTCCAGTCGATAACGATTTCCTTTTCTTTCTTTTCGAGGAACAGATCAGAATGGACCCTGCATTCACTAGTGATTGCAAAAAGACTGATAAAGGTTCCAAATGACGTAGTAACGTGCGTGACAGATCACCTTGTGTGACCGGAAAAACGACTGTAAAACAAATCATAACAATAGACCTTATTCGCTTGGGCGTATTTGTTTACCCATTAGAGACCACGTGTCATTCCCCTAGGAATTATTTCTTTCTTTTCCGTTAACGCTTGAGAAGATACATTAATATGGATGTGGCTTAGACAAAGAATTGAACTCCCAAGAGGTTTGTATTGGGAAAACATTACGCCCAAGCGAATAAGGTCTATTGGATTATTACAAGACCCGAATGCCAGACTTACTACTCGTAGAGTTCTTGTTATGTGTTAAGTGACCAAATACTCCACATTTCTGGAAGTATTTTGGCAGCCTTTTCGTTCCAGGTGTTTATACGCCCGCATCTCCATTTTGAAAGCGAAGAAGTCCCAAGGGACAAGGTTGGCCTTTTCCGGCTCTTGTTTCTCGTCCTTACTCCAAGGGAGTTTTCTCCAGGTCCTCCAGTTTTTTCTCCGTCTTCAAAAAACAACATTTCTAACTAGAATCTGAGAGCTACAGGTTGGTCAGTCGTATGACTGTTAAGTGTCACCCATGTCAAACAAAAACAAACAATCGATCGATCTACCTTTCGTTGTGTTTTCTGGTGCCATCTTGTGTCACGTCGTGAAGTTATAGTAACTTAGAGCTCTTTATCTTTACAATAATAACCGCTCACCATGACTTATAGATTTATCACATAGGTAACTTTAATTGTACATTGACAAATAACATCCGTAATGACTAACTATATCAGAACAAACATAATTTAATCAATTTTTCTTGAGATTAAATATGGCTAAATAGTGACTAATTCTGCTGATCGTTGTGGATCAAAGTGCTGGGTTTTTTTTATGCGAATCGTTGCGGATTCTTGCACCCTCTCCTTCCACTCGCTTGGTTTTCCTTTTTTTGTTGGTTCTCAGGTGAGTATTTCTTCAGGTAAGTTTGTTTCCACTGAATTCTTTCACTATGACGGTGCTTGTCAGCGGCCGCTTGCAGGGGTGGTTTCTGCTTCTAGGGGTTGCCATGGATACCTTCTTGCTGTGTGTACTCCGCCAACTTTTAAGCCACCAGTTTCCAAGCTCATCTATTGGCGATGCGTTTGACGGTAAAAATGGGACCTTTTCAAGTGTCTCTTGAGATGCTGTTACTCGAGGGTATTGTTCTCTTGAGATGATGAGAGCATTGCGTTACACATCTTAACATTCTGCTTGTGTAACGAAAAAACAGTCTTCTGGCATGGCTTTGAGGGGCGAACCAATTAACCCCCTTCCCCCCACCCCTCAGACGTCTAATGGTCACCCCTAACTGCAACTTGTCTGTCGCAACAGTGATGCGTTGTAAGTTGTTAGAATTCAGTTTTCTCTTTTAGCCTGTTTAGTCAGTCAAGTTAGAATTGAGAATCATGCGAAAGATTTTAAGTTTGAGAACATAAGAGAATCCTTAAGTCTTAGAAATAAAACACGTTGTCTCAGTATTGTATCTTTTAAGGTTGGCTTGGAACAGTTCATCCGCTGGAACACAAAAAAGGTCTACAACATTTGGAAAAACATTACCAATTATATTTATATGAATTTCTTTTCTTATTATAATTATTATTTTGCTTAGGCAATATCTTGGTTTGATAAGATTTTTGAAGCAAATTGTATTTATAGGACGTACTAGTCAGCTGAGAGACGCCGAAATTGCATTGCATACCCAACAGGTGTGAAATGAAGGAGGCGCCACCCCTTTTATAGTGCAACTTCGTGTTTAACTTTAAAACAATTTGTCTATTTATGTTCAGTCAATATAACCGAGGGAGCTTCTTCAACAACAAGCGTTCCAATCACCACGCCCATTGCACAAACATCTGCCTCGAGTCAGATGGCTTCTTCAGGTAAAAATATCGCTTCTTACTGCATGGTGCATGCCTGTTGACATCTGTGCATGATACATAAGATATATTAACCTGGTGCTCAGGGTCATGTGACCGATATATTGCATGATACGATCATTGCTTCGTTCAGGAAGAGAATGTTTATTTCTTGAAAATAGTTTCTTTTTGTTGCAGGTCAATAATGATGTAAATGTTCAAATTGCCAGACGCATTTTGTCACATTTTTCTTCTTTTGCAATCGCTGACTTATGGTTAATCAATTAATTACTAACAGTATTATTTGCACCCAGTTGACAAGACAATGCTAAGTACAGTGACTGTGACAAGTTCGGCAATCCAACCTGCAACCATTCCTATCCGAGGTAAAACACATAAGACTACAATCTTGCAGCAAAGTTTTCCAGATAGCAAAGACCGTAAGAAACGAAACGTCATCAGGAAAGGATTGAGTCGATGCAAGCTAATAATAATAATAATAATAATAATAATATTTTTTTTTAATAATAATAATAATAATAATAATAATAATAATAATAATAATAATAATAATCTTTATTCATCTTAAGATAAAAAAATCACATATCTTAAGTTACAATATTAAAAAGGATAAATCTAAATTTAAATATAAATATTTAAGGTAAGAAATTACAAATGTGAATTATTAAGAGTGCGTAAAACTATCTACAGATTGTACTTAAAAATTAGTCTATTTTCAAATGTGTTCTGGAATCTGAGAGTGTTTATCTTCGGGCAGTGACTACTCTTACGCCTTAGATTGTATTTGGTTTCTTTGTGCTTAGGCAAAATGTTTTTAAAACTCGGGGTGTTCAATGTCGGAGCTGCATTTCTTTAAAATTCTCCTATCTGCTTTCTCTAACAATTCCCTTATATTAAGCTTACAGGTTACAAAACGTCTTTTAAAGCGGCACCTATCCAGAAAGTTCTGTATTAACGAAATCCGAGGCACCATATACTGAAAGTCCAAAAGTAAAATTAAGTAAAACTATAGTGTTAAAAAGCCGGTCTACTTCATCCTGACTGTAGCCTTCCTTTCGTTAAGATCTCGAATAATATACAAACATCTGTTTGCTTTAAGTAACTTGTTTTGTACTTGGTTACTGTATTTGCAGAAAGCTAGCTGTTGTATTGTTGTTCGAATGATTGGCTAGTGAAATCTAATTTCCTAACACTGTCGCTATTAAAATAAAATCTTGACTACTAACCGTTTCATTTGCGCTCAGTTCAATTAACACAGACGCTAACAAGTCCAGTGGTTGTGGATAGTTCGGCAATCCAAGTTACAACTTCTTCTATCCGAGGTATAACCGGCTAGTCAGTAAACAATCTTGCGGCAACGTTTTCCGAATAGCAAAGACTATAAAAAGCCTCACGTAACCACAGTTAATCATAGACAAAGGACTGTACCAATGCATGCTGCTTTTGCTCGAATAACTGACTTCCTTGACTAGTGATCTCTAATTTCCTAACACTAATACAAGATCTAATGAATTACTAACCGTTTTATTTGCGCTTAGCACAATTAACACAGACGCTAACAAGTCCAGTGGTTGTGGATAGTTTGGCAATCCAAGTTACAACTTCTTCTATCCGAGGTATAACCGGTTAGTCTGCAATCTTGCAGCAATATTTTCCGAATAGCAAAGACCATAAAAAGCCTCACGTAACCACAGTTAATCATAGACAAAGGACTGCACCAATGCATGCTGCTTTTGCTCGAATAACTAACTTCCTTGACTCGTGATCTCTAATTTCCTAACACTGTCGCTAATACAAGATCTAATGAATTACTACTAACCGTTTTATTTGCGCTTAGCACAATTAACACAGACGCTGACAAGTGCAGTGGTTGTGGAAAGTTCGGCAATCCAAGTTACAACTTCTTCTATCCGAGGTATAACCGGTTAGTCTGCAATCTTGCAGCAATATTTTCCGAATAAGCGAGACGTAACCGAACCAGTTAATCATGGACATAGGACTGAACCAATGCATGCTTTTTTTTGTTCAAGTAGCAAAGACCATTAGAGCAGTTTTCAATTGAGTGTCGGAAAACCAAAACCAAAGTAATTACTCTGACCAATCACAGCAGTCGTAAACAATCTAATAAACCAATCAGAGCTCGAAGCAATTATATGTCGGCGGCATCAAGCGCGGGAAAACGCGTGCGAGCAAGTCACGATTGGTTTCGGTTTTATTTCTGATTGGTCGAGAAAGTGGCGCGAGATTTTTTAGCCAATCACAAAGCGCAGCAATGAAAAACCAAAGCAATTGTGTAATTACTTTCGATTCTCAATTGAAAACTGCTCTAAAAGCGAGTCGTAACCACAGTTCATCAATAGACAAAGGACTGAACCACGCATGCTGTTTTTGTTGGGCTTTTTTGGCTAGTGAACTGTAATTTCCCAACACTGTCGCTAATAAAAGATCTGACAAATTGCAGTGGTTGTGCATAGTTCGGCAAAAACAATTAAACCACAATCTTGTCAGCAATAACAATAACAAAGACCACTAACCCCGGGACGTACAAGGGGGGATGATGTAAAAATAGGCTTATAATTATATTACTAATTACAAAAACTGACTGTAAGCTGTTCCAAAAAGCTAAGTGTTTAGTTGTCGTTTAAATGTGTGAAGCGATCGAATCTGGCACAGTTCCTTTTGCGAGTGTTTGCAACTACCGAATGACGTGGTAAATAGTAATGTAAAAACAAACTATATAACACAGAATACAGAATGTGTAAACGGAACTAGACGAGCAATTAATTAATTAATTATCAATTAAAACAAAAAGTTGATTCATTTTGCACCGCATGTGGTAAGAAAACTGTTATAAACATTTCTCCCTCCTCTGCAAACAATATGATTTAGTTTGTTATAAGTAAACCATCACAGCACTTCACCTCACTTCCATACGTGTATACGTCAGTTAGAAAAGTAGTCACATTTAAAAATTAATACTCGGTCTACGACGAATTGAACAACGTAAGATGGATTTCGACACGTGCTTTACCTCCTGTACCCTGTATACAGCGTTTATCATTGACAAACTGCGAGAGAAGGAAGGGGCGGGAAAGAGGGTTGTGCCTAAATCATACCGTCCAGAAGGACGTCGGACACCTTTTTGAGACTTATATAACATAATGTCGACGCTTAGAATTTTATTTTCAATAAATTTTTAAGTGTAAAAAAGAAAATCTAAAATCCCCACTCAGGATTGAACCTGTGACCTCAGCTAGGCTTAGGTTTACCTAGCCTATCGTACCACTGTACCACCTCGCTTCTCGGGTTGCTTAGTCCTAAATTTCACTATATAAAGTGCTACCCCCAACCTGAACTGAAAGCGAACCAGTTACTCCTTATGTAAGTCTCAATAAGGTGTCCGACGTCCTTCTGGACAGTATGATTTGGGCTTGACCGGGAAAGAGGGACCGTTACTCACTTTTGGTCGTGACTTAGCGTTGCGTGACCTTCCAAATAAGGCATCATAGCAGACTAGGGACCACCCAACAAACTTGTCAACAAATAGTTCACTATCCTCGACATTCGTCGGAATTTATGACATCGTTGCTGAAGGTCACTAACATCATCGAAGGCATTCGTGACGTCATCATCATTCGTGTTACAATAAACCAACATTCGTGTTACAATAAACCAACATTCACACAGAGTAATCACTAATGTTGACGCCACTGCTTAATCTGTTACTGTGTTGTGTTTTCATGCACCAAAACCAAGCACAAGTAGCTGTGAGTAATTGCATCATACCGTAAAATTATAGATTTATTGTGATGATTCAATAAGTGGAAAACGTATTTTGATAACGCTGTATGTTAGTCTCAGGTTATTATTTCTTGTCAGCCCATTTCGAAACGGTTTTTCATGCCGCTTATAAGCCCACCGAAAATCCTTTACGAAGGAAGGAACGAAGGTTATGGCTTATAACCGGAATTTTACGGTTTTTGTATTGTTTCAGGCGCTATTTGACAGTAAGCGCAAAAAAGAAGTGACGGTAATATACTGGATCGTGAAGAGCAAACTCAACATAACCTAAATGTGCACTGTGTTTAATTTTATTAGCTTCCTGTTGCTGCTGCTGTTGTTGTTGTTGTCTTTGTTGTTGTGGATAACGACAGGGGTAATTTGCCGAACGCCGAACGCCGAACGCCGAACGTTGTTCTCACCATTAGTAGTAAATAAAAGCTAACCAATTTGAATCAGTGCTTAACCCTAAATACTGTAAATCCGTGCTACAGTGTTTAGGGTTTAGCACTGATTCAAATTGGTTAGCTTTTATTTACTGTTGTGGGTGAGAACAATGTTCGGCGTTCGGCAAATTACCCCTGCAGTACCGTAACGACTAGTTTTATTAGAATCTTCCACCATATTTTTCTGTCACGTCATTGGTAAATGGTGATCACTTGCTGCGTAGAGCGGGTTTTACTTGAGTGTAGTAAAACCAAACCCCCAAGTAATTACCCTGACCAATCATAACAGGCGCAGACAATCCAATGAACCAATCAGAACTCGAAGCAAATACATGTAGCCGGTGCCAAGCGCGGGAAAACGCGTGCGAGCGAGTCTTCTGGTTGGTTAATAAAGTGGCGCGAGATTTTTTTAGCCAATCACGAAGCGTAGCAATGCAAAGCCAATGCAACCTTGCCTTACAATCGCGAAATATTTTTCGACGCTCAATTCTTTTATTGAAAACCGCTCCATTACCTACACAATTACCATTTGAAAAATCGCTTGGGTGTGGCTGTACAGAACTAGAATTCCCTGTTCCTAAACAACCACTACCTCTAAATAATAGGACAAAAGTCATGTGATTATCATTATTATCAATACACAAGGCCAAATCGTACAAATTCATTTAATAAGAAAAAAATGTTCAAAAAAAAAACAGAATCAGGGCCGTAAATGCGTTTGCAGCCCGTCAAATATCGCCCGCCACTCACGCGTGTTTTCTCGAAGGCAGTTTCTTATTTGGCCGCGTATATTGATAATAGTTTGTATTTATTTCATATCAACAGAGGATATCATTTTAATAAAGTCTTGAATAAAAACCCAATGCGACGTCATATCAATTCACTAGTGAATGATGTGAGGGTTGTCCAATACTCTGACAAATTTATGCATAGCATTGTATTGTATTATATGACCATAACAATAGTTTAACAATACATTCTAGAACGGCACAATACAGCATAATGTATTACAGTACAATGCTATGCATAAATTTGTCAGAAAATTGGACAAGTATGAATGATGTAGCATCACTTCACGGGTTGTGGTGTGATCAAAGAAAAATTACGAATCAAAGATTATTCAATGACTACGTTACCGAGAATTACCGAAGATCGTCCGAAGGCTTACGAGAGTTGTAGAAGCCTTCCCAAAGACTTCCAAAGATTTCCAAAACTTTTGCTAAAATTGTCACTATTTTATATAGAATATACATGTATTATTTTATATGTATACACTCGTTTTAAACACCGTATATCGCTTATTTGCAAGCAGTCTCGCTTGTTCTCGATATGTGTTATTAACCCGTGAATAAAACCAATAGTTTGAACTTGCTTTAAAATCGACAAAATGCTCCTTTTTCGTTTCGATACTTTCCGAACTTAACGGTACTTATCTTTCTTTTTTTTTTACCTTTTTCGTGCTTGAATTTGGTAGTTTTGCTTTATTCTACACGTTATTTGGTTCTTTTTTTCTCAGTTTCGTCCAGTGGAGAAAGACCAACAACACCAGGTAGGTGTCACGAACGTTTACTGTCACGTTTACTGTCACGTTTACTGACACGTTTACTGTCACGTTTACTGTCACGTTTTTAGAAGATCTTCTCTTCTCACTACTAGATAAAATACAACTGTCACACCACTAAATGAAATCATATTGTCACCCTACTAGATTAATGTCGCCGCGCAACTTGTTGGTATGTCATTGTCACGATTCTAGAAGGAAGTATATTACATGAAGTCGTATTTTCTCGCCACTAAAATTCTATTGTTAGCTGCCAGATAACATGGACTTAAAAACAACACTGTTTTCTTAACGGGCACAAAGAGCATTCCCGTCACTTCCCGTCCCCTTTATATCCTTCATTGATAATTGATAGTTACGCAACCGTCCTTATCATTATCCGAAAAATGTTTGCCATCATTTAATTATGACTGTTTATTTTTGCTTTTCAGGTGTAGAAAACACCTTAGCGCCAAGTAAGTCATTTATCTTTTGCTTTCATCTCTTTCGGTAGTCGTTGTTTTTAATGTTGTTGTTGCAACAGCCATGTTCTATGCAGAACCTTGCGCCCTAGTATTATCTATAAGATTGCGAGCTACGTTTGCGATGAATTTCTAGATATTAACCGTGTTTACACAAGAGACAGATAACTCGTCCGGGTATTTACCCCGTCTGACGAGTCATCGGATTCATCCATCTTTGTGTGAACATAGGACGAGTTATCCGTGATCACTTCTCCAGAAATTTCGTCTAAATACGTGGATTAACACGACGATAAAGTCAGGCAAGTTTTTCGTCTGAGACGGTTAACTATCGTGACAACGTTCATTGATTTGATATTATTTTTATTTTTCAGACATAGGAGATAAGGATGAGGATCTTGGTATGAGTGGAGGAACAGTAGCGCTGATCGTGGTGCCCATATTGCTTGTCTTCATTTTGGCTGTACTCTTACTATTTTTTCTAGTAAAGAGAAAGAAGAGGAATAATCAGGGAGGTAGGAATTCGACGCCTTCTGTATACTGTGAGTACAATGTTAAGTTTCTTGTTTTAAGCAATCATTGGCTGCGAAAAGGGAAAATCGACACCTGTTCCGTAGCATATAGAAGCGACCTCGCTCTTTCCCAGCCGTCTCGTCCGTGAAATGTGCGCGCGAGGGTGAGAGACTCGCGCGTGAAAGGAGAGCACCTGAGATGAAAGGAAGGACGAAAGGGGGGAGAAGTCTCTCCCTCGCGTTTCTTCTTCCCATCACCCCTCGCGACCAGTGGCCACTATTGAGGATATTGCGTTAAAAAGATTATTCCAATAGAGCGTATGCACATGACGTCACGGCGGCCATATTGGTGTACCAAAACAATAGAACGGCGGCCATGTTGGTGTACCAAAACAATCCTGTGGGATTTGAACGCTTTTCTTATGTTAACACTTTCTTTTGTTCCAATAAATTTGCATAGCTGCTTGCCACGTGAGTGCATACGCTCTATACAATGGACAATACCTACACCACAACACAAACGCCAACCAACAATACTTTGAGCAGCGCAAAAAATACCCAGCACGTGGTATTGTTTTTAATTTATAAAGTTGAAATTTTTAGAAAATCTGTTTCTACATTTTTTGCTAGGTTTAATTTTTAATTTTTTTATTTTTTCATCATCTGCTGACTTAATATCTTTTGTTTCCTTTGTTCTGTTTAGTCCGTCATGGGTTTGTAAATGCTGCATATGGAGATGCAATGTGCCTGACGCCGACTAGAGGTAGTAGCTCGGAATATGCACAGCCTGTAATAGCCAATGGTACGCATGCTCCACCCCAGGCTCTTCCCGGGCATGAGCCTGCGGCCTACCTTGCAGGTAAACACTGTTGTCCTTGTTGTTGCTGTTTCTGTGAACTGGAACAGGTTTTTCTTGTCCACCCTGTTTTCATAAATTATTGGTATAAACGCGTTGTGCTCCTTGTGCGCATGCTCACTACATTTGCAATAAACTCTGAGAGTAGTTGAAATGATGAAGATATGTTGAAATTATTCAAAGTTAGTGTGTTCATGTGTATCCCTAGGAGCTTGCTTTAAGCTTGCTTTGTTATGTATATTGAAAAAGGAACAAAAATCACCAAAAGTGATAGAGAGGTGTCCGGCTTATAGTTTGTCGAGGTAACGTGACACCAGTAATTCTGAGACAATAAAGCTGAACCTATGCATAATGAATACACGTTTGTTTTAAGTCTGTTTAAAGTCGTTTACTTAAGCAAAACCTAGAAACTGGAACAAAAATAACATTAGAAAAGTGGACTCATTTGTTCGTATTCAGCACGTACATTTCCGTTTTGAAGTATTTTTTTTCCCTATAAAAAAAGCACTTCTCAAGTGTCCGTCGACGGTTCAAAGTGTCCGTTGTTCGTCTTGGAGAGGTGTCCGTCTTTTAGAGAGTTTAGCTACACTAAAATGACTGAAAAACGGCAGGGACCAACACCAGGCGTGCGTTTCTCAGAACATCCGAGGACTTTTCGGGCCCGAAAGCGATTTTGAAATTCGATCTCTTTCAATTCGCGATGAAGTTTTTAGCTCAAAAACCAGTGCAAAGTTTCTCGTCGACATAAGATTCTATTGCTTTGTTTACAAAACGAACGAAAACTGAATCTCTGTCGGTAAATAGCCTGCACATAAAATAGCATTTCGGGCCCGAAAGGACTTCGGGAGGTTTAAGAAACGCACGCCAGATGTCCGTCTTATAGAGGTGTCCGTTAAGAGAGAGTTGATTGTAAACTAAAAGTAAAAGTAAAGTCGCGCACCCGAGCCAGAAGGCTCGTAACGGCCGGAGCTTAAACCCGGTTTCTATAGCATGAAGCGACTAGGAATATTGCTACTCCCCCCTGGATGGGATGCTAGTCCATCGCAGGGTTACCCCCAGCATTTTGTCGCCGGTACCCATTTATACACCTGGGTGGAGAGAGACAGTGTGGAGTAAAGTTTCTTGTCTAAGGAAACAACACGACGGCAGAGACCAGGCTTCGAACCACCGACCTTTAGGTTGAAAGTCCGACACGCTAACCACTACACCACCGTGCCGCCCACTGTAAACTAGAAGACTCAAATTCTGTTTTTTGACCGCCTGTAACAAATTTAATCAACTGTAATCCACTTCCATCCCTGTTATCCTGCATTTTATCCCCAAACGCCAGCTTTTGTTTTGCCCTGTAGAATATTTTTATCCAATTCAGTTGTATATTTGGTGACATTTGACAATATAGAGCAGTTTTCAATTGAGTGTGAAAAGTAATTACACAATAGGCCATTTCCGAGTTGCCTTTATCCTCTCTATCAAAGCGAGGCTAGGTGCGAACCCTTTCATATGAAAATGAGTTTTCATTTACATGCAAATAAAACTTATTTGCATGTGAATGAAACTCATTTTCATATGAAAGGTTTCGCACCTAGCCTCGCTTTGATAGAGAGGCTAAAGACAACTCGGAAATGGCCTATTGCTTTTGGTTTTTCATTGCTACGCTTTTTGATTGGCTAAAAAATCTCGCGCCACTTTCTCGACCAATCAGAAGTAAAACCAAAACCAATCGTGACTTGCTTTTCAGTCCTGAAAAAATAAGAACCTATTAAAGAACCAACCATATTTCTCACAAGACATTAGATATATAACAACCTTCTTAGGCTGAATTGCAAACATACAGGTTCTTATACGCGATTAAATCTGGTTTGGGCGATTTTCGCATTATTTTCGTTTCCGTTAAGCTGTGGCGTTTTCAGCAATGTAGAATCCCGTACCCCATAGGTTCTCTATAATGATAGCAAGGATTAAAAGTACTTTATGGTGACGTCAATAAGTATGAGAATATTATACGTGGTTTCTAAGGACTCTCTTCCAGACCCCTTCTTGTTCCCTCTTCACAAGATTCTTTTTGTTTGAGGCATGTGTATTTAGTAAGACGCTGCTGACCGCTCATATTGTCCTTTTTCCACAGCCGCACCTCCTCCATACAGCCAAGCACCTTCAGGAGGTGTTTATCTCGTACCTTTCGCCGCTGCCCCGAGGGGAGGAATGGTCACCGTGGGACTCGACAACCCAGCATATGCAGCACTCTACGCAGCTCCCCCTGCTTACGAGGCCACTGCGCGGACTCCAGCGACCGGGACCACTACAACGGGGATTGGGTCGGTGACCAGTCTTCGGGAAGCCGCCAAAGATAATGGGTAAGCTTAGGAGTGACTTGATTACTTCTGTTTTGCTAAACGGAATGACTAGGACTATTAAAACATGGAACAATCTTGCAAATGAATAAGAAGTCCAAAGTAGCTCTCGAGAATCAATTAAATCTGTTAGAACTCTACCGACTAAATAAATGTAATTTTTAACTTTTAGTTTTATTTTTGATTATTTCTATTTTAATAATAATTTTATTCTGATTTATGTATTTTTCTCGAAGATATTAGCTCAATAGAGCTACTCTAAAAATTCGAGGTTAAATAAAGTTATGTATGTATATATGTATGTAGAAATCAACAGTAGGTACTATCTGACGGCAAACATTCTAATTAGGCCGGTTTTTGTAAGTTTCCATGACTGAATGTCTTTTTTTGTTATCGTTTGTAGAGTTGCAGCACCGGCAAGTACTGTTACCCCAGGTAAATTAGTGGATTACAAGTAAGCTAATGGTTGGTTCGTAGGAAGGAGACTAAAAATTCTCCCATGTACTAAGTAAGTCTTAACTGTATCGAGGCGACGAAAGTTCTATCGAGTTAGAAATCACACAATCGCTTCAGGAATGGCTCTGCATCTGTGCAAGGTTTGTTTATTCAAGAGGACAATTTCACGCTTCCTTTTTTGCGGGGCATAAGCGCGGTTGACAGATACATGAATCTTCAACCCACTTCGTCGGCTCATTCGTTGTCTATTTTGTATCTGTTATATTTATTTTTCTGTACCCGGCACTTGTTTCACCCGACAAGAATGAAACAAGAGCCAAAGAAACCGGTTTCTGCGGGCTAGTCATTCCGGGTGATCTGGGTTTTAAATAAAGTTGACACGAGAGCTTAGATAATATATTCGGCATTTATTTATTCTTTGCTCATCTTCTTGTTTAGCCGCCATGTTTCCGCCGACATCCGGAGCGGTCCTTCCTCCTATCATGGGTACCCACGGGACGGCCGACCAAGCGAAACAACAACTTCCTCAGGGGGATGAAGCTGGTAAGTAGATTATCACACTTTTCTCTGTAACTGAGAGGATCTTTAATTTAAGGTTACAGTGTACCTTCAGATCGAAAATTTATTGAAATTTTTTTTTTGGCGTTAAAATAAAGTTTACAGAATGAACTTTCATCCAAAAAAAAAGTATCGAAAAATAGTGAAAATTGACGGAGAAATGACGGTATAACTTTTGTGGGCGGAGTTTGTTTATTAAGCGATATGTTTTTTTAAGCGCCGTTTTCTCAAAGTTAATTTTTCGCTTGTTGGGGACACTTTAAAGAGCTACAACTCAAAGGGAATTTGTTCGATTTTCCTTAAATTTGGACAGAAGCTAGGCTAACATATAATCAACAAAAACGTGTCGGCGAATTTCTTAATTCCGAAACCTTTTTCGTCAAGAGGCATTTCCGTGCGATCATTCCAATTTTTTTCTCCCCTTTTCGAAAATTTTCTGTAACTTTTCACTGCAATTGAATATGGAAAATCGCCGACACGTTTTTTTAGCGCTTCGTATCCGGAAACCCGAGAACAAATCAAATTAGCAAAATACAATAATCGCTTTGAGTTATAGCGTTTTAAAGCTGATTCGGACCTTCGAATTTAGACGTCGTAAAAAATTCGACAATTCATTTTATTACCAAATGGTTTCCATATTTAGATAGCCAGCTCTATAAGCTTTAATTTGATATCTGGGTTTAGGTATATTAAATGTAATCTTAAGACGCTAGAGCTGTTATACTGGAGACACCCCCGAAGGTACACTGTAACCTTAATTTCACTTACACAGTGGAACCTCAAGTAAGGGGGCTCTATCGGGACCAGGTGAAGTGTCCCCTTAATAAAGATGATAATTATGAAGATAATATCAGCTTTTCGCCGGCCGGGACTAGGAAAATTGTCCCCTTAAAATCGAGGTGTCCTCTTAAGGACGTGACCCAAAGTAAAGGTTTTACTGTATATATCACCCGTGGGTCACATTTATGATTACTTCACATGTTCAAATTCATTTATTCACCATATCTTCGTGTTAATACGAACTGACAATTGACTTGAAGAGAGCTGCACTTGGGACGAATAATTTTCGGACGACTGGAAACTGTAGTTAACTGTAAGTTAAAATTTAGGCTGTTCACAGTCCCTTTTTTCCCGTATGTTCGTCGAGTTCGAGCGCGATAAAAACTGGAGAGAGTACAAAAACTACCCCTCACGCTGTAACCCCAACGCTCGTCCCCGCGGGATTTTGCACTCTCCCCAGCTTTCACTCTGCATGAAAAAAAAAAACAAAAATGGCGGCTGACTCGAACTAGCGATCAAACGGTAGAGTCTACCTTCTATAGGTCAGAAGGAGGTCGGACACTTATTGAGAATTATATAACGTAATGTCGACACTTAGAATTTTATGTTCAATAAATTTTTAAGTTTAAAAAAGAAAATCTAAAATCCCCACTCAGGATTGAACCTGTGACCTAGCTCAGCTAGGCTTAGACTTACATAGCCTACCGTACCACTGTACCACCTAGCTTCTCTGGCTGCTTAGTCTTAAATTTAACTATATAAACTGCTACCCCTAACCTCAACTGAAAGCTAACCAGTTACTCCGTTATGTAAGTCTCAATAAGGTGTCCGACCTCCTTCTGAGCTATGGAATCTAGACTTTACCCGATCAAACTCGACTGATCACACGGAAAAATAGGGGACTGTGAACAGTCTTGTTAAAATTATCGTAAGTTAGACTGAAAATGGAATAAGAGGAAGTAATTAAAAACACTTCACACTCCTGTGTCCAACAAAAAATCAGAAAATTTTCCAAAGATTTTTGTTAATTATTATTTAGAAGTTTTTATTGATTTCCTGCAAAATACAGCTACAGTTACAAACTCATACAAACGAGCGAAAGAAAAACAAATTCGCACTCACTCACACGTACTACACGCATACACGCACGCTCGCACCCACACACAGAAATGTATTTCGGTTTTATATTTAATATTGATTTTTTACTTTATATCCTTGAATCGTTGTCCTTGTCCTTGTTCTACAGTTCCACAAGCAAGCAAATTAAAGGGCTTTGCTCAGAAATGATTCCAAATAAAGCAGTTGACAGAATAAGCCGTACTTGAGTGCATTTTTGTTAATTTTTTTATTATAATTCTCTCCCCAGGCCCTCTCCCTGAAAAGCCCCCACTGACAGTGTACACTCCGCCTGAACCCACAGCTCCCCCCAGGCCCCCTTCAGCCAGCTCTCAGTTACGCGTGGTTACACCGGTTTCTCAGCCAGAACAAGAGTTTGACATGGAAGTGCCATTCGAATTCCTGTGTCCAATCACAAACAAGATCATGACAGACCCAGTCACTGCTGCCGATGGCTACACCTATGAGCGCAGAGCTATACGCCGCTGGTTCCGCAAGCAGCGAACTAGTCCCATGGCGAATGAAGAATTATCGGATTTAACAGTTCGGGCAAATGACGAGCTACGAAGGCGAATTGAAACCTTCAGGGAAGAACATACGGAGGTGTGAGGTTTCTAATGTCCTACAAATTACTCGCTTTTTACTAACGTTTCAAAAGTGCCTTTAAGTTGCTTTGGTTTTCAAATTCAGTAGCTTTCTGCACACGAATATTCTTAACATGGTTTGTTTTGTTTTGTTTGTTTGTTTGTTTGTTTGTGTGTTTGTTTGTTTGTTTGTTTGTTTGTTTGTTTGTTTGTTTCGCTTGAACCATCTAGGCTGTCCGTGTTATAGAGGTATAGTACGTTTTGGTCTCTATGGGGCCATAAACAATGGCCATGACGGTTACACTGCATGTAAGATGTTATAATGTATGTCCGTAAAGGGAGGTACGATTGCATTTGGCGAGCGTAAACGATGGCGCCCCAAAGATAATAAGCTCCAGGGTCTACGCTTACCTTCGTATGGAAAAGGAAGGCGATCTCGTGGTTAGCGTTATCGTTCGTAAGGACACCAAATGCGGTGTTTAATCGTTCTATTTTCTGCCGGACTAATCAAGTTCCAATCAAAACCAACTACGGAGTGGATTTTCCTGTCTTGTATGTCGTTTTATACCTTTTTAAATTTGTTTTGGTGACATCTACGTTACTACTGAAATAGATTATAATGTCACAGTGATCAACGCATTGTAATCGTTCATCATTGATTATCTGGCTCATACCCAGTCGTTTTGACGTTCCCCAGTCGAGTTTGACTGGGCGCGAGTTAGGTCAATAACCTGAGAGCCCGGTTGTTCAAGCAAGATTGAGCTAGTTGAGAATTACATGTAACGTCAACATTGAGTTTACTCATAAAGATTCGATGTGAACCATGGAAATTCCACTCTGTCCTAAGTCTCGTATTCTTTTAAAAATAAGCAGCTTAAATAAAGCCGCCTTCGCAGACGTCCTTTGGGTTCGTCACGCAATCGCTTCTCCTCCACGAACGTTCGTTAGCGAGGAATGCGTGACATACCCAAAGAACATCTGTGTAAGAGGCTGTTTTATAAAACAAGAGAAACAAAAACCTTATAATTCATTATCTTACGAATAACCGAGGCCAGGCTAAGTTCAAAAGTGTTTTCAAAATGAAGATAATTTGTTATGTTTGGAAAGAAGCGGTGTTAAGTCAAAAACGTTTGAGTTTGAATTTGCCTTTCGGCCTGTATAGTAACCAGATAAAGTTTACGAGTGTTAATTGATGAGGGGCGTTTAAAAATGGGGACGAAATGAAGAGAGATTGTAGTAATTAGAAGATGTTTGAAGATTTTTCTGAGAGTTTTTTAATCAAAGTTTGAAACTGATCAGTCTGGCCAAGCTTGATATTGTTTGGATAAGATGCGACTGAATGGCAGTTTAAAAAATGGAAAAAAAGAGTTTATAAAGATTGTGTAAAAGGCTGTAGCACCTTCAATAGTTATGAAGGTATTAAATAGTGTTTGTTAAGTTAATGCACATCCCTACTTGAGTTATAATGTTTGTAAATAAGAACGTCCATAATTCCACTCACGTTATTTTAAGCAGGTTAATTATTATTATTATTACATTATGGTAAATTACTATATCATCGCTTCGAGCGTGATCTCCTGATATAAGAGTAGTTACGTGGATTTAAATTTCGTTAAGTTTCCGTCTTATGAATGAAAAAATGGCAGTGTCGAAACTCTCCAAGTCGATGAGTAACTTTAAGCGCAACGGAATACACAAAATCCTGAGGGTGGAAAATTAAAAGTTGGCAAACTCAAATTGGCGTGTATGAACGTGTCATCAATAGTTGGCAAACCTTTTTTGGTAACTATTGGCGACAATTGGAACAAGTTTCCATTCTCGCCAACTTTTGTGTTGGGAAAATTGCATGTGTGTGTGTGTAAACGTTATTCAACGCGTTCACTTTCAAAGAATCAAAATCCACACATTTTTCATGATCACGAGACTTGGCATCCCGGCCTGAGAACAACGTTGTGGTGTGAAAAAAAGAGTTTGTGAAGTTTTTTTAGTTTGCTTACGCGAGTTTGTCAACTTAAGTTCGTTATGTTCAACACAGTGCTTAATCTTTTCACTACCAGGATCACAGATTCGCTCATAAAGCATGGGTCAAACGTTTGAGTCTATGGATGAAACCTCGAAGTTTGACAGTTCGAATTAAAAACCTTAATTATCAGTACTTTCATTTTGTGATTTATGTTTTTGGCTTCATTAATTTTGCAAATAAAAGTTGGCGCCTGTGGTTGATCTAAAAATAACTTAAATATGGAGTATTTGGGGGATGGACTCTCTTTCCTTTATACTCTCTTAGTATTAATTGATATGCAGGACAATCCGATTCAGATGCGTTTTTAGAAATAAATAATATATATATATATATCACTTGATTTGATTCTAGATTTGTAAAGAGACAAATTGCTATTCAGGTTTTCCCTTTTTGCTCGATGATCAAACATTTTGTATAGACCACTTTGAAATAAAGTGACAGTCTGGGGCGAGAGTGATGCGCATTGGACTGTGGGATGGAAAAGGTGATGAAAAGTGTGAAAGAGTTTTGTAGCGTTCGTGTTTTTACTTGTCTAAAATAATACGTTCCATAGTTAAATGCGCATGCGCGGCTACTAGCTCCAGGCTGTCACTCCTTTTCAAAATCTTCAGAGGATTTGGACCAGTTTTTGAACCGTTTCTAAAATAATCAGGTCGCTTGCTTTCGCTATATATACAGTGAATCTGTATTAACGGACACCCTCGGGACCCTCGCTTGTGTCCACTTAATAGTGGGGTCCGCTGAATACTGGTTCGTTTTACAGTAAATTTGGGAAGAAAATTTAGGAACCCAAGCAGCTGGTGTCCACTTTATAGAGGGGTCTGCTGAATACAGGTTCGTTTTACCGTACAGTAAATTTGGGAAGAAAATTTAGTTACCCAAGCAGTTGGTGTCCGCTTAATATGGGGTCCGCGTAATACAGGTTTCACTGTAGCTTGGTAATGCTTCATCACTCTGGGGCGATGGTAAATTAAACGCACCTTAGACCTAGAGATATTGTTGAGATATGAAATGGATAGTCTCGTTCTCTTTGGAAGGTTTCTGGGTATGGGTCACCTTTTCAGGACAGATTAATTAAAGGTTTATTATGATACATAGTTGCAAAGCTCACCTTATTAATAAGGTTAACAAAACGCTCCAAGTACTGCTAAATATAAATTAAATATTAAGTTAAAGTATGTTTTTTTAAACCAAAGAGTTATTTTATATTTAAGTGTTTGATTGTTTGTTTGTGTCATTGTTTCAAATTAATTTACGGCCATTTGACAGTGACAATGTACATATTATTTAGACAATTAAAGATTATCACAAAATCATTTCCATTGTTTTCATTATCTCTCTTTTATAACTACTATACTTCCTCTAAAATCACTGACAATATAAAGAAATATATTTTTAGCACGCTGTAAAGTTCAATCTTTGCAGGTAACGCTACTACAACTACTACTACTGCTACTACTACTATACGTCTGCCCTGCATAAGGGGATAACTCTTCAAGACTTCAGCCTGTATGACATCTTCTGCCCACCTGGACTCTTCCTTCCGTATGTCGTCTCCCAGAGGACGACCTTACGAGTTCCGGGTGTCGGTGACGCAATTTTCCCTTTCGTAAACAAGCGATGCCATTTTAGCGACACTTAGAAAATTTTTCACCAATTGTCGAGTTATTTTTCTAACAGAAAAAGAAAAATGCAATTAATTAACTAAAATCGAGCCCGGAAACTCTGCATGCTAACATCCCTCCTTTATCACTAGACCACTGGGTTGATCCGGCAAGCCCAAGAAAAAATTAAATATAAAAGGTGCTTTTCTTAATGATACATCTATAACCCTAACCCTATCCCTAGATCTAACCCAATCGCGAATCTAGCTTAGGTCTAACAATGGCTTTACTTAAACCCAGTTTTATCTAATAATGATAGCCTACTTTCATCCCAAGCGAGGCATAAACTACAGAGAAATGGCATTGACCATTACAAAAGGCTTGGTTACTAATGCATGTTAATGATGGCATCGCTTGTTTACGAAAAGGAAATCGGCGTCGGTGACAGTGGGTTAAGTCCAAATCATACCGTCCAGAAGGACGTCGGACACCTTATTGAGACTTATATAACGGAGTAACTGGTTATATAGTTAAATTTAGGACTAAGCAACCCGAGAAGCTAGGTGGTACAGTGGTACGGTAGACTATGTAAGCCTAAGCCTAGCTGAGGTCGCAGGTTCAATCCTGAGTGGGGATTCTAGATTTTTGAAAATAAAATTCTAAGTGTCGACATTACGTTATAGAAGTCTAAATAAGGTGTCCGACGTCCTTCTGGACGGTATGATTTAGGCACAACCGCGACAGTGGCCAACACTTGTAAGGGCATCGTATAGAATGGTGTTGGGCACCTTGTTTTCCCAGGACACTTTGAGCGCTCCGCGCAGCATACGCGTGCATTGAGCGATTGGAGCGATAAATAATCCATTCAGGAATAATGTTAGCCAATACGGCTTATTTCTTCTGGATTGACTATCAACCGAGAGTAAAGAGAGGCAGAAATCCTGAAGCAAGCCCAAGGGCGAAAAGAAATATTACCACTAGGTTACCCATTTTAAATAACAACAACATAACAACGCTATCAGCACTCTCGCAAGCAAGTTATATTTTCCTTATTAGGTAGTACTCTTTGCTACAACTTGAAATACAAATCAAGGGAAACGAAGGTCACTTGAAGCCCAATTAAAATGACATAAATGCAAAAAAACGAATGCAAAACAAAAATTCCTCGATATTTCTTACCACTGTTCGCGGATGAGATAAGCCTAATCAATGACCACAGCGTGTCCATCAACAAACTGACTTAGTTTTCCCCTCAACTGATTTGGTCGGATATGATAACGTTCGAAAGAAATCTGTTGAATTATGAAGGCTTTTCTAAAACAAGTAGGAAAAATATAAAGACAATCTTTCTTCTAAATAACAGCAGCACGCAAAGCTTTTCTTCTTTCTTTTTCAGCGCGATGTTTCCTGTAATTGTTAAGTCTTTTACAGTCCTTTCGAACGCCATCCACATAATTCCACAACATTCTCGTCTCCAGAGGGACGGCGGAATGCAAATACGAAAGGGTTTTTTTATTATTATTTCCTGTTCCTGGTATTGGGCAAGTGCAAAAGGACATTAATGCATTAGGCATGCGCTAACGGGTGTCGTGGATTTTACGAAATCCGGAAGGTTTTGTCCCAGAGCCTTCGTTTTTTCCGCTGACCAAACGAAACGAGGGCTCTAGGGGAAGCCTTTCCCGATTGCGCTGAGCACCTTTTGAGCACTATTTTGCATTTTGATCACCCTTGAGCATTTTTTCGCACTTTGGGAAACATTTTAGCAATATTTCACACTTCGAGCAAATTTCGAGCAACATAATGTCTTCTAAAGCATTTTAAAGCAAAAACTGTGTGTCGCTCGCAACGAGAATCGTGTTCCAGGTCATAAATTTGAATAACTAATAATGTTGTCAAGAATAAAAGACTGTTGTCATGGAAAGGCACGTGGACTTATCCTTATTGAGCATGAGAACAGAAATAAGAATCTTCAAATTTTATTATGCACGTGATAAAGCATTGTTACGTTCGTAACAACCTGTCGAATAACACTACGCAAAATAAATTGTAAGGTTAATTACTTCAGTAAAAATTGACATATTTACGAAAAGCTTAGAGGTAACTGTTCACAATTGTTAGCACTTTTTAAGCACTATTTTGAGATTTTGAGCACTTTTTGAGCTCTTTTTAGCCATTTTTGCCAGCACCTTCTTAGGATTTCACCAGCGCTATCGGGAAAGGCCTACTCTGGGGACGAGAATAGTGTCCCTTTAAATAGACCTATTGTTATTTAAGATCATTGAACAAGAAGAGAGAAACGAAATTAATTCTGGTAGTTGTTGCAAAATGGATTCGTCCCTTGTATTTTTGTATTAATTTTTAAAATCAAATAATCTATAATCAGCGACCGCAATCAATGACTGCGTCTAAGAGCGATTATTTCTTTATCCAGACAGATTTATTTAGCCTATTCTAAAATTAGTTTTGAATTTATAGCGATACGATATGGAAATCTCACAACCGATTCATTCTGCAAAGTTTAATTATATTTGAAACTTTCTTTTGAAATGAACTGGTTAATTTGGTATTTACATTCAGTATAATACAAAGAGAATACAAATTCCAAAAATAGCAACATCTGCTGCTTTCAGTCTTGGGTAATTATCATTGTTTTGAAATGTTTTCATTATTATGATAAATTCTTGCCCGTTGACGGTAAACCATTAAAGCTTTTTTTAAGTGTAACATAACTCAGCCCTTTTGCTAATCTAATTAAGAGAGTTGGAAAGAAAGCTAATATTTACAAAAACAAAGTTAAATTCAAGTTTCTTTGATTCGGAATTCATTAAAATGAAACTGATAATCTGCCGTAGAATTTGCGAGTTGTCCGCTGTTTTAATAAAAATATTTTTCTTCAATGTTCTGGCAAAAATTTATACCACAAAATTTTCCCGCTGTCTTCCACAAATCGACAGTAGCTGTCTGTATACCAGAGCGCTTTCCAAACGGGTGTTTTATCGTAAGTGTAGTATTTTCCCAGAATTGGTTTGATCGCTTCCGTCGCCTCGGCAATGTGGTAGTGGGGCATGTAGGAAAACAAGTGATGCGCAACGTGACAATCTGTGAGGTGATGGAAAACATAGTTGAGGATTCCATAATCCCTGTCGACAGTGCACAGGGCTCCTTTGAGCCAGGTCCATTCTTCGTCTGAGTAGTGAGGGACTTTGATATCCGAGTGCTGCAGATACGTCACAATCACAAGCCACATGTTGACAAGCATCAGAGGAATTACGTACAGGCACACCAACCAACTCAGGGAGTAGACATGGGCGCAGAGACAGTACAAAATACCAATCCAGACTATCAATGCGACATCGCTCAAAACCACATCCCAGAAATCCTTGGGCGAGAAAATCGGCGCGCTCGGGTTGAAGTGGCTAGGGCGAAATCTATATTCCTTATACGGCCGACCTCGAGCGTTAAAAAACAGATACGCCGGCCAGCCAACTGAAAGGTATTTAACGAGGTGCAAGATTCGAAAGAATATATTTGGAAATTCCAAGTCGTTTTCCCACTTGAGCAAGCTTCTAGTGTTCGGTACAAAAGCGTGGTCGCCGATCATTCTGTTTGTATTCCGATGGTGCTTAGCATGACTGATTCGCCATGAGTGATATGGTACAAACAGCGCGGTGTGCAACACTAGGCCAAGGGTATCACAGATTCGCTTGCTGTCACAGAACGAATAGTGTCCGCACTCGTGTGCAATTATCCACACGCTGAAACCAACACAGCCTTGGCATATCCAGTACGCGGGCCAGAAAACGGCGTGAACGTAGAGCGGAAGAGACGTGTTGAAAACCCAAAACGCAGCAGCGTAAAGTACAATAACTCCAGTCAAATCCAGCAGGAGATACAAGGTAGAGATGAGAAGCGAGCTTTCAAAGCAATGAGGGGGGACAGCATCTTTTAAATCTTTTAGCGTAAAAGGAGGATTTTCGGTCGGAATTCGCGCACCAACGAGATCTGAATGAATTTTGTTAATTTCTTCGGCCTGCGAATCCTCCTTGGTGCGTCTTCTCGGCGAATCATCCATCTTGAAGACTGAAAAAATTGCAGTAAATTAAAATATATCTTCAATCGAACAATTCAACCAACTCTCTTATTAATGAGTGTAAGTCAAACACTACTTTGATGTCGTGATTGATTGTTGTGCATGTTTGGTTGTCGCGCATGGTATGTTTTCCAGTGCGAGCGAATAAGCGCCTCAACCGAGAGTTAATAACCTGAATTATTCACCGCTCACCTGTTTGGGAATTAATAAATAAATCAGCGTAAATGGCGGGTGGTTATTTCGCTTAAGCCGCAGAAGAGCGCGCTGGAATTATACGTGAATAAGAGATTATATTCTTGGAAATGGTTTGAATTGGCTCCGAATGAATACACAAGCGTTTTCATTTGTTACAATTCAGTTGAGATTTGAAACACAACAATTGCAGTTACCCGAACAACACTTTGAAGTAATTGACCGCGTTAATCGGTTTGTATTTAATAATTACTTACCGATTCGCCTTCAAAGAAAAGGAACTTCTCCATAGCATTGTTATACGCTGGGCGACAAAAGTTTGTCTTTATAATGACGGTTGCTAGGAGACGTTAGTGACGTTCGCGTAGCACGCGCACGGTTAGCCGTCGCCTTCAACAGCGCGACCTTTCTTATACAGAGATTCATTTGACGTTCGTTGAATTGCAAGTTCACCACAACCACAAAGTTTGCTTTGATGCAAATGGAGCGCCACTCGAAGCAATTAATTTTCTCTTGCTATGATGGGTTTTGTTGGCAAGCTGTTAAATTATTCCTAGAGTTCAAGGTACTTTCGTTGCGGTTTCACAGCTTTCTTCTTAAAAAAAAGCACCTCGCTTCGTTTCAACAATGAAGTAACCCTTCGAATTTGAATTTTATGGCAGCTTAAAATTTGTGTAATTTTAATTTTGAGAGCGGTTTCACTTTTATTATCAAAAGAGACGCAGCATTGTAAGGTTCAATCTTGTTTATAGTAGTGATAAAAAAATATCAGAATCTTTGTCAAACTATTTAGTTATGACAACTCTCGCTTACCATGATACATCACTGAGAAAAACGTACAAGCGTATGAATTGTTGTATTACAACACAAAAGCACTTTAATTTGGGTCCGAAATAAGAACATCACTGAAAATATATTAAGTTCCAAATCTTCCAAAAGCTATTGATGTCTCTGTGTGTTGTATTCTCGGTTAAAAAATGAAGTATCCATACGCTATGAAAAAATAAAATATTTCATATGTTTAGGCTAAAAAAAATTAAAATTAGAACTTGGACAAAGTTATTATCATTTACTTTTCATTTTGATGTGATGACATGTTGTTGGGTAATATTTGAAATTATCTTGAAGCTTCTCGGCAATTAATATTAAGACACAAGAACTGTGTGATATCCAGCGTATTTATACAATCAGCGTCTACAACCATATACACAAAATTTGCAATTCCAA
Organism: Cladopsammia gracilis; assembly: GCA_022457155.1. Lineage (NCBI taxonomy): Eukaryota > Metazoa > Cnidaria > Anthozoa > Scleractinia > Dendrophylliidae > Cladopsammia > Cladopsammia gracilis. The sequence goes on along the minus strand of JAJGOT010000268.1, from coordinate 695,101 downwards.
AACATCAGCTGGTGTACGTTGATACAAAAGTTGTATTTATGAATACAGATAAAAGCTTGGATTGTAAAACTGACGGGGTTTGTTTCGTAACGTTAGGTGCCCCCATAAAGGGAAATGTTCAAAAAAAGCCTTTAAAAAATCGTGTCTTCAGTTTTGTCAGGAAGTTTACAAGAAACTCGCACAGCTTAGCCTGGGAGGAAAAGTCTCCTATTTTCCAAGTGAAACAAATGAAACAGGAGACATCTGTGCGCAGGCTAACACAGCTTGGTCTTCCGAATTCTTTCTAAGTTTAATTCTTCCCGAATTTACGAAAATCCTAGCTGAACCATAATATTTCGCGGTAACCACAACAACATTTTTGAAAAGCAAATAAAAGGAGGTTTGATCAACAGGCATTTTACCCAAACGGTTCTTTGTGTGTCCTCCTAAGGTGTCCACATTTTTAAGTTACATAATCATTTCTCAGTCATGAAACACGCATCTGCAACAATCATTTTTAGTTTTTTCTTACAGTCACATTATATACTGACAGGAATTGAGATGACAGGCAAAAACGCCGTGGTTGTCTCCACATTTTCATTTTTATAATCATTTCTCAGTCGTAAAACATTTTTTTCCAACGATAATTTTCAGTTCTTTCCTACAGTGATATTATGTACTGGCAGGCATGAAGATGACGGGAAAAACACAGTGGTTGGTCACTTAATAGTTTTAGCTAAAAAGAATAAAACTCAAGGCTTCCCACCCACATTTTTTGAACTTTTAAAATGTGCGAAGATTCCTTTGTCCCTTAATTCTCCCTTTCACCTTTATTTTAGATGATTAAACTTTGCAAATTTGTCAAGGTTCTTTTGTCTGTTAGTTGACCAGAAGACAGTTAAATACAAAGAGAACAAGATTCCCAGTAAATTGAAATGTCTGATAGGAAAATGGGATGTTTATTTCGAAATGCCTTACTGCCGTCAGCAACGATTAGCAGCTGCTTACAGGATTTTCTGGACTGCATTGAGTCACTAGCTTTAAAAAAGGTTGTCACCATTGTCTTGCACCTGCACTTGGCACGTGACGCTGAGCGGCAACCCTCGCTATCCAGGCCAACTACAGTGGCGGATCCAGTTGGAGGGTCGAGGGGTTCCCCCTCCCCATCAGACCTGTTTCTCCCATGGGATTCATAAAAATAAAAGAATAAAATTGTTTTATACGTAGTTGTTTCACTTCCATCAATTGACTGATTGTCAAGTTTTTGACTTAACAAACGCTTTTCGACTCTCAGGAATGCCGAAATAGCGTTTAAGAGGGTAAAATCGGAAAAATTTTCCGGGGGACATGCACCCGGACCCCCCGTCTCAGAAATTCCTGTATCCGCCCCTGAACTGGTGTTCCATATCCCACCAGAAACACTCCATTTACATCGGGGCGACATGCACAAACACAGACAATGCCCACAGTATCGTCTTTTTATAGACGAACTACTGGAGCGGGGTTCCCTCTACTGTGCGAAGCAACTTCATCCGACCGACCCCCCCCCTTCCATCACCCCTTCCCCCCCTCCCCCCCCCCAAAAAAAAAAAAAAAACTTTATTTCCAGGACCTCCTTGGCATTCAAATGGCGGCGCACAAGTTGGCGCCATCTCGGGTTGAAAAAAACCCTTAGCACTCTGTAAGCAGTTGGGAGGTGCCGTAGAGTCCTCCTAAGTGAGCTGAAATGTGTCGAGACTAGGATCGAGACTCATCCAGGATTACAACAAAGATGTAAAAGTAAAAAACTGAATGTAAGACCTGGTTTATAGATTTCTAGGAGATTGTGAGCGCCCCTGGAATTGATCTTTTCCTTTGGACCAAGCTCTTCTTTGCTCTTCACTATGATTTGAACGCCTGGAACAGGCTAGATGTTCACTAGTGTAGCATGCACACGTGAAAGCATGAGCACGGGCACTGAAAATAGTTCTTACAAACCCGTCAGTGAAGTGTAGATACAAACACATGGATCAAAACATTTTGATCCTTGTGCTTGTGGGTGCCCTTGCGCACAACCTCGTGCCCAGGTCCTTCTCCGCTATCAAAATGGCAGGGCGGGCACAGAAACCCCCTGACGGCTGCCAAAATACTCCAAGAATCGCGGAGTATTGTTACGTGACACAGGATGAAATGACTTTTTTGGAGGTTATTTCTAGCTTATTTCTAACTCGTACCATATAGAGTGTTTTCACTGACGTCATATCAAAATTCAGAAGCAGTTTTCGATACTAAAATGTTTATGGAACTGTAGAGAGTTTAAAACTACACATCTGGGCCAAATGTTGAAGTGTAAGAGCAGTTCATTCAAGAGTTATAGGCGAACGAGTATAGACATTTTTAGTAAGAAATGTATGGAGCGGCCATCTTGGTGTTCCACTTACGGACACCAACATGGCGGCCAAAAATTTAAAAACTTTAAAGTCTTAATAACACCGAAAATCTCATCACAAAATATTTTGTTCACTATAAGAGGCATGAAATCGGCTTATAAGTATCTATAATTCATTAATAACTTTCAACTGGTTCAATTTTGTTTATTTTCACGGCTTGTCTGAAATAGCGTGACGAATTGCGTGACACATTTACAACCTTTATAAATCGAAATCGAAACATCGTTAAAACCTGAAACTTTTTGTGAAAGATTATAACACTGGTATCTACATACCATGTTAGAAACAGCTTTGTAGGATGTATACTTTAGATTTTTTAATTTTTATGACGTCATGTGAAAACACTCTATATCTCCAACCTCGTTTCCATGGTCTCTCAACTTCCCGCTCCCTGGAAGAGGACCCTGGGAACGAGGTCGGACCATATCTCCTGCACATCATGTTCAACAAACAGCAGTTGTCAAGGGAACAAAACTAAAGCTGCCTGCCATGTGTTTGTCTCGCATTAATATGCATGAGTTGTCTTTGTAAGCGGTACCGTGAAGGCACCGGTATACCGTGATGAATATAACATGAAGTGAATAGAGCGCCAAACCAAGGACAACGACTATTCAATCTGTGGCAATATTGCTTGAAAAGCAAACTTCGTTTTTTTCTCTGGGATACATTATAATAGTCGTACAGCGATTTTTTTTTTTGCGAAAGTTTTTTCGGGCGATGGTACCATCAAATCGAGGCTAGGAATTTAATAGAAGATTTTGAAATACGCTGTGTTTTATTGAGCGATATCAATTGGTAAGTGAGTCTCATCTTTTCAGTCACGCTTATCACTAATATTAATAATTGTCTCCATTTTAAGCAAGTACAACATAGAATTCTTCAAGGTTAACAGTGTGCTGTGTCAATAGTGAAGATCTTGTTGGGGAAAATATCCCTTTCAAATATGTCTCGCACTTTGTTTAACTTAGAATCAAATTCATTAATATCTTGTCCCCTTCTCACAAAATTAACATTGTCTTTTATTTTTAAACTTGTCCCATGAAACCTAACTATCGTAGTTCAGATTTGATAATAAAAAATTTCAAACTTAAATTCTCAGTCGGTTGATCCTCGAGAATGTCCATTACCCGTGATCTTTTGACTCGGAAATTCACAACTTTGTTTCCTTAATTCCATTGCAGGTAGCTAAACGATGAATTTCTCAGCCCGCGTCGCTCTGGCCTTTTTATCTCTGTTTACCGCTTGCCGAGCGGAGGAAGATTTCGATAAAGGTAAATTCTGTGTAAGTGCTTAGTAATTTAACAAATTTAACTCTGACTAAAGGATAAAGAAAATAAACGTAACATGTCTAAGCACTTCATTTTATTGAAAGATTTACCAGTGCCGTAATTCATTTTAGATTTTCTAACGTGTAGATTTTTACTTCAAGAAAATTTTACTATCTCTATCTCCACTGAGAGGTAAAGAATAATACCTCTTTTATAATCCTATAGTTATGATTAAATTAACAAACCAAGAGTTATTTCGTATTGTCTAATAAAAAACGTTAGGTCTAATCTTTAGTGGGTGGCATTTGTCATAACGAAAGAAACTTTGCCTTGAAATCCTGGCATTACAGGTCACCTCTAACAAACACTAGACAGGAACAACATTTTTAAGAAATATTTTTATTATTGCGAAATTTCAAGTGATTCTGGGCTTCCAAATGTCATATGTGAAGACATTTTTTACGCAATCAACAGCGTCTTTCTAGCATGGCGTCCTGTGGTACGGTTTACCTGATTTCGACAAGTACTACAATGTAGCACCTTGCAACAGAAGAATGGTACCCGCGTCAACGAAATTTGTAAAATTTGAACAATTCAAAAACAAACGCCAACCTTGTGGTTGAGTTGTGTCAACAATAGCCAATGGTCATCATCTAGTTCTGCGTTGTTTTCGTAACCAGAATCGTATATTTTATCAAATGGTCCTGCCCATTGTATTGAAGGTTCACGTTAATGTTTGTTACATGAATTGAAAGGTTTAGTACGCTGAATTTCCAAATACCGTAACTCATTAAAACCGCAACCCCGGCCAGTAACTGGTTTTGTGGGCGTGGAAAGAATTTTCAATGAGAAATAAAACTAAAAAAGCTGAAAAAGCATGGCCTTTCTTGTGTACACCGTTTTCTTTCAGCGGGAACAAACAAAAGTGTAAAGAAAACGAAATACTCTGTTAAGTGTTTTTTTGTGTGTTTTTTATTGAAAATGAACATTCGTTTGTTTATTAATTTGCCTCAAAACTCGAGGTAAATCGTAAGTTGACGTTGTTCTCTTTCTTGCTTTCGTTTTTATTTTATAATAATAATAATAATCGCGACTTTATTTATCCTGCATGTTGAATCAGCGGGCACCAAGGTGACCGCTGGCCTAAACTCAAGTGCAGTAAATTCAATAAGATATCTACATTATAAAACAATATATTAAGATATCAACTTTAAATAGGGGAAATCAAGAAGTAAATTTGGAGAACGTTTTTTAAATGGTTTCGTTTGATCTCTTATGTAATCTTATTTCCTTGAACCTTTAAGCTATACGACCTTATAACCATGAGGCACTCAACTAAAACATCTGTTCAGTAATGTGATTTAGAATCAGAAACTGTAAATATGTGGTCCACAAAAATCTCTGGTTTAACTTGCAATTATGAGCTTTATTTTCTGAAGAAAGAGGAAAAAAACAGAGGACTTTTCATGTTGGCTCTACATTAGTTTCTTTATTGTATTCAGTTTGTTTTAGAAATTGTTTCGCAGATTCATATTGATTCATTGGGTACCTGCATTTATGTACCAGTCGACCCTGGCCAAATAAGCAATTCTCATAAGCGGACAACGACACCTTTCTATGAGATTTCCTTTGTTCTGCTGTTGATTTACATCAAAATGCACAGAGCCGACTAGAATCGTGGTTATCTAAATCAAAATGTATCATGATTTAGGGCAATTTTAAAAGCATTCTAGCATCGTTAATCCTAACCCTTTGAGTTAAATTAACTGTGCAGCGCAAATGTACTAGTAATAATTAAGCGTTGTTTAAAACACGTATGAAGCAACGTAAAAATAAACCCAGTCATTTCGAGGCTGTTGCCTCTTCCTCAGTGGTTAAAATGTAAATACGCAGTTTTGACGTATATAAAAACAACTCTTAACTTCTTACCTAACCCCTTGTTGTTCTGGGAAGGTAATTTACTTGTTGTAACGCTGATTAACGTTCCACCGGGCGGATAAGCTACAACACCAAAAAACGGACACCTCCCAGAGAAATCACGGCACAAAGTGGACGCGATTTATAGATAGAAACTTAATTTAAGTGTCAAGAGGTGGGTCTAGGGGGCGGGGATGGGGGGGGGGGGGGGGTAGTTTGATTTTACACCTCTTAGAATAGATCCATCCGCATCCAGTTCAATCTTTTGCAGTGCGTGATTCTCTGATGTCATCCGCAGAATCCGTAGAATCCGAATGCCCCGTGTAAACGTTCCTTGTGAGTCAGTTGAATTGTAACGATGCCTCGTTATCACCAAAAAAAATTGAATAGCAGTTGTGTTGCTTGACTGTAAGGATTTAAGGTGGCGTTACACTAGGAGACGTTTCGTGCTGCCTGTCTCCCAATTCTGTTTTGCCAAATGTTCCATTAAAAATTGCCCAGTGTATCCCTACAACTGACATTTCACTAATTCTTTTCGTTGCTGTAATCGTTGCGAGAACTTGAATTTGTTTCTACTACTCGCAACGCTTGCATTCGGCAAGGTAGCAACGTTACGAATTTTCCAAGCGTTGCCTCGTGCAATATGCTCCTACAACTTGTGTTGCAACGATTTGTGCGATCGGCGTATTCTTGTTCCTCTGTGCTGTGGTCGCCGTCAAGAGCGAGACAAGTTGCAGAAATCATTGACCGGTGTAGCACTTTTCTTCAGGGTGTTACACAGGGTGATCGCCGCAACGCATAGTTTCAGTCGTTGGAAACAAGTTGCATAAAAGATTGCCTAGTGTAAAACCACCTTAACTGTTCTGTGTTCTTATTTTGCTTCACTCTCAGACGACCTTCCGTCAGCCAAACGACTTCTTCAAAAAATCGTTCCACTCAGTTCGATGCCTTCCATGCCGGACGGCTTCCCTTCCTTATCACAGCTGCGAACAGACAACTTTGATTACAACATAAAGAAGGGAAAAGTTACTGTCATCGCTGATCTAGAGGATCCAGTCAGACTTCTGGGACAAGGAATGACAATAAATGATGTGAAAATGACCTTCAAGTACAACAAAAATAATCCAGAAGGAAAGTGGAGTTTTAACGCTGAAGGTGAGCTCGATCAACTGGTGCTATAAAAACGTTTTCATGTCACAACTAACTGATTTCTTTTTATTTATTCCAGGAAAGTGGATTCAAGGTAATATGACAGCTACGGTGAAAATCGAAGAATCAAAAATTGGCGATCACCACACTATGGTTGCAGCAGCTGACAGAATCAACGTCTATGAGGTAGCCACCGGGCTTTCAGAGAGGAAGAGTGTTGAACACGCAGGAATGAATGTGGACACTTTGAAAAATCTCACTCTGCAAAATGTTGAGATGTACTCTGTGTTCAAAGGAAATGATGACTATGTCTTTATGATTTCTGGAAATCCACTACTTGCTGACACTCACTCGTCGGATTGCAAAGTGTTTATACGCAAAATGCCCAAAAAGAAAAGCGTATTTTCGGTGTTGTTGGAATTCAACCACGATCTGCCTTCCCGAGCTCTTTTGAAGCTGGTTAGCGACGACCTGTTCAAGATCCCATTCATCAACCACCTCATTGCCAAAACAAGAGTCTTTCGAAAAACCCGGACAAATTTTGGCTTTGTTGCATCGACAGGAGATGTCGACAAACTCCCGCTTAGGTCGTTCGGTGAGGGTATTCTGGCCGATGAATTGCAATCGCACATCTCCAAAGGATTAACTCTCTTGCTGCCATTTCGCCTGGGAAGCGAGGACAAAAAACCAGTTAAGGTCGCCGTGGTGGTAAATCCTCCGTCGGTCAAGTTTGTCACTTCTCGCCACGAAGAAGTAAGTGTTGCGCAAACACTGAAAGCTTTGTCACCAAGTTCTAGGATACGAGTTCTACCTCATAGTTTTCCTAAACTTTCGTCGGTGAAAATTAATCATTTCAGTTATGATATCAACGACGAAGCATTCACTGTCCATGCAAACGTGCCGGAGACTTTTACCGTGATTCCCGGTCTTCTGAACGTGTCGAATGTCAACGTAACGTTTCGACATCGCATTGGAGACGAGTTCAACACGTGGTCATTTGAAGGAAATGGAGTGTCAGAGCTCGGAGGGGCAAAAGCAAATATCTCTTTGAAAACAGAAGACGAGACAAAGGTGGTGTTCATCAGCGGAGTAGCCGAGAAAATGTCAGTTAAATTGCTGGCTCAGCAATATGGACTTAACTTTATACCTGATGCTGAAAGCCAAGCGATTGTCCAGAACAGCCAAATGAGCGATTTTGATTTTATCCAACCCAAGATCAAGTCGGCCATTTCCGAAAAGCAGAAAAATAGATACATCCACATCTCGGGTCTTGGAAACTTCCCTGGCGTGGATAAAACAACCGAAGCTGAGGCAGTGGTGTATGAAGACAAAGGACAACTGAAAACTTCAGTCGGTTTTATATTTCCAAAGATTCCCATGCCCTACATTATTGAAGCACTGACTGGAATAGACGTCGACAATCTGAAGAAAATACTGAAGAACAGTTTTAACACGTCTTTGGTTCTGTCACTTGACGATGACGATTCCCTGTTCGAGAATCCGACTCTCTCGGGGCTCTCGTTTGAGCGTGGCATCTCCATGGTTGGCCTATTTCGAATGCCTGTAGACTGTCGAAGCGATAAAATGTGTATATCAGCAAAAAGCATGCTTGAGAGTGAACAGTGGTACCGGATTCAGGGCCTTGTGAAGCGAGATGGGTTCACTTTGGCGGGGATGGTAAACCGCAACTACGTCCTGGGTAACGGTCTCGTGTTAAAGGACAACATGTTGCAAGTGGCAATAAATGATGAATATTCTTCTTTCAACATGCAAACTAAGTTGAATTTTCCCAAGGAGCCGCTTTCATTCGTTGGAAATATCAACTTTGAAAACGGGAGTGTTGAGTTGGCCATGAGAAGCAAAGACCCAATTTATCGTTCTTACAAGGGAGGATATCTGACATTTGACCAGCTTGCCTTGAACACTGAAATAATGAATTCCATTCCATTGCAGAAGCTTTCCCTAACTGGCAGAATGACACTGGGAAAAGTAGGTAGTGGGCATGAGATAATGGCTCCTTGTACGATTTCTTATCACGCAATGGAGCCTGAATTTAGCCGTATGGAGTCTACGCTGTCTGACATAACCATGGATAAAATTGTCCAAGCAATGGAAATCTCAAACGCCACACTTCCATATCCGCTTGCCTACGCTCACTTCATTAACGGCCTACAAGTGTTCTATCGCCCAATGCTGAATGCCAAAACGAATTTTTCGATGCAAGGAAAACTTCACATCTTCGATCGACATTTTGACTGCGCGATTAAGATGAACGATTCTCAGCACATCCATCTTATCTCGAACAACACCAAAGCCCCTTTCGTGATGTCCAATGGCTTCATTGTGGTTCAAGAGAGTAAAGAGATATCCAAAAGTGGCCCACGGCTCGACGTTGCCATTGCTCCCTTCGATGTTCGCGTCAAGATAATTGGGTTTGCGAGAGTTCTCGGTGCAGGCTCTCCAACTGAAATCAAGATTTCTGACGCTGGTACAGAATTTCCTGTAGAGGGAAACCTTTTTGATATTACATCAACTGGGCTACACATTTCTTCACCTGAGGTGATGGGAGCATCTGAAACGTCATCTTTCCAGGTGAGATGATCACTGAAAGAATGCCTATCTTTCTGGCGTGATCATAAGCATAGATATCACTTTTACAGGGAACAATATTTGCCCCGCCCTTCGTGGATAATATAAATACTGATCAAAGATAAATATCAGTATGATACGCTTTAAACCAAAAAGGAATCAATAAGGCCAATCGACTGATTAATTAACCAATTGATCACCCCGTCAGTCAGTCAGTCAGTCAGTCAGTCCATTGATCATTTAGTCAATAAGAAAATCAATCAATCAGTCGTTCAGTCAATCAGACAGCCAGTCAATCAATTAGTCAGTTAGTCAGCCAGTAAGTGAGCTGTTTATCAATAAGTCCGTCATTCAGTCGATCAAACAGTCAGTCAGTCATCCAATCAGTCAATCAGTCAGTCATGCAATCGTTCCTTCACTGAGTCAGTTAATCGGTCAGGCAGTTAGTCAGTGAGTCAATCAATCGTTCAACTATTAAATTATTAATAAATCAATCGATCGATCAACTGACCACATACCTAATCAAGCATGTTGACTAGTACCTACACTTTCCCACGTGCACTATTATACTAAGGTTCCATTCTAAGTATAACCCGTAGGAATGTCTTACTTCTAGGCTTACGGATGCCTCCCTGGGATTCACGATCAAGTCCTTAAAGCAGTGGATACTCTTCTAAAAGCAGCTGCCACCGAAGCAGACAGCTTTATTCATCAGGCAACAGAAAACTTGAAGGAAGCCAAGAACTACTATCGCAAAGCCACGAGGAACGAAGAGTTCTATCGACAGAAACTGGAAGACGAAGAGAAAATTCTGAATAAAAGAAACAGAGAAGTTTGGATGGCAGAAAGGCGATACAACAGCAGCTGTGAACTAGATGACTGCAAAAAGAGTAGGTCGTTTTTCCACAGATAGACTGTCTTTATTAGTTTTTGCAGGAGTACTTTAAAAATGTGAAGGTGGTCATAAGACGAGGATTGCGCCCCTTCACGCCTCTTTTCGCCAAAAATCGTCACCTTCCGCTTCTCCTTTATACCTAGGTTTTAGAGGGAAAAACCCAACTTTGAATTGTGAATTGAGTTCTTCAATAGCCCGGTACTTCGTTAATTTTGTCAGAAAAAATGAACTGGACTTGAATGTTTGTCCAAAAACGCTAAATGGAATTTCAAAACGGAAAATCTGCGTTTCAAATAATTTTTCTTATAAACTTGTGAGTCATAAATGATTTATTTCCTAAAATGTTTGAAGATAAAGTTTCTGATTGTTTCTTTTTCTCCATCTTTCTTTTACTTGTTTAATATTTAGGTTGCATTGGGTGCGCAGATTGGAATAGATGTTGCGCACGTGACGTATTTGGCAGCTGTGTGGAATGTCCATCTTGGAATAAGTGCTGCTATAAGTCAGGAGATCCCGTATGTGTTGCTCAGAATCACGGCTGTGCCTTCATAAGGAAAGTGGCTAGTGGAAATCTCGAGGATGCAAGAGTATGTAGCCTTCTCGCTACACTTTTAATAATGTCTGTTATCAGAGGCTCATAAATCATAGAAGTCGCGTTATCCACTGCAATGCGACCCATTAGATTAATGGTATCATCCGCTATGAATGCTAAGTTTTAATTTATATTTTTAATAAACGATATTCCCTTTCGATGCATTTTTATCGTAATTTAAAATATAACTGACTTTCAATTGACGTTCATGTTGCATTTTGGTCAGGTTTCGTCGTTGTCGCAATTTAATGTTTAACTCGTCTTGAAGCAGGTGGTCATAAGTTGTAAAAAATAATTACCGCGATCAACTGCAACCTCTTTTAACAGTATATATTTAACTCTTTTCTCAGGATATATACTTAGATCAGAAACGACGAGTGGACAATTTAACTCAAAGCGTGTTTGACTCAGAATTCTCCAAAGGCAAAACAAAAGCAGTGCTGGATGCAGCTGGCAAAGCGCTCTCGCTAATCGACAGGGACTCGACCATCGGAATCGAAGCATCAAAATCCATTAAACACTATGGCCTCGAAAATGTGCTCAAAATTCAAAGCGTCTGTTTCCAGGCACCCGTCGATACCTTGGCCACCAGCTGCATCAACATGACGGTCAACGCCAGCGTCATGGGTTCAGATGACGTGAAAACGCTTCCTTTCCACGCATGCTTAAACAAGGAGCTGGTGCCGCGCATGGCACGCTTCCTGGCAAACTATTTGTTCCCGGATATAGGAACTCCTAGGCAAAGAAGGAGTCTTGTCAGCGAGGAGAAGGACTATATTCCTGAAGATGCAATCCATGGCACGCTAACGGCTTTTCTAAAAGGTCGTGGATTATTGCGGAGAGCTAGGGATGCTGAGTCAACAGATGAACGAGATAGCATTGAACCATTCTGGGATCTCATTCAACAACATGATCCGTTGAAGGAAGTGAAGAAGGTTGCACCACCAAGTCACCCCACCATGGGCAACTTAAAGAGAAAGTGGAAAATACCAGGTTTGTTGATCGCGTTCTGGTAGCCAACGTATATGGACAAGCTAGTAAAAACTGAGATAGAAACTCGGCAGACCAACTGTTTGTGTTAGTCAAAATTCATTTATATTACTATTAAAATTCCATCACACGCATGCCTCCCCCATGTCACCTATTATGCTATGAAAATAGGTAAATCAATAAAACACTACTTTTCTACTTTGATTCGTAAGATACCGGCAAAACGCATTTTGCAATAAACTAAAACTTCAAAGGGTAAAGAAATAAATTGTATACTTATTCAGTGAGCGGAAAACAGGGATATCATATACTAAAGATGACACTAAATATTTTACTAAGTACGTTTGATCCTACACAAAATACCCTTATAGCACCCAAAAGAAAGTATCATAAAACAAAAGAACAAACCATAATCCGATTTAAGCGATATTTCCAACTAATTATAAACAACTATTCACCGAAGTGGAGGTGGCCAGTGGTAGATATTTGCTTGGAGGTGAATAACACTTGCCATCCCGACTTTCAGTAGCCAATCAGAGCGCGCCAACAACGCTATCCACTGTTTTAGTATATACTAAAGACATTCATTTTATAGTTTCCGTGCACTAATATAGTAATTGTTAACAACACTGGAGCATTGTTTTTAGGTTTCCACTGTTACAAATAGTGACATTGCCCCTTAAACCTAAATTCATTTTAATTTTGCAGCTACCAAGTCCGGAAGATGTAAGATATACCACCAGCTCCTGGATATCTGCAGAGATATGATGAAGACAGTGAAAAAGATGTATGGCACTTACATGTACGAGCGATATTTATTCGCCAAGGAGAAGGACCGCTTCACGAGGAAACTCAAACGAGTAACGAAACAGTTGGAATTATCAGGTACGTCAGTTTAAAAAACATTTAAAACAGCTTAAAACGGTTCGTAGTGTTGCTATTGAGCGTATGCTCAATAATTAAGCTCAATATTATAAATGGTTGTTGGTTGCTTGGCTTATGGTGTTGGATGTAGAAAACATAAACGACGGTTGGTCATCAACGACAACTCGAATTCGCTGTTAGTGTGTAGAACCACATTTCTGGAAGTTTACATTCTTGAGCGCGTTGTTTGTATTTTGCATGCGCAAACGACGTTTTTCAGACGACCGACACCAGCTCAGCCCAGCCGTAAGGATAGTTTACTTCATTCGCGCGGAACCCAAATGAGGGGAGCAGCTCGCAGGCTACAACCTCACCCGCTAGACTTCTCCTTATTGACTTATGTCAAGGTAATAAGAAAACGTACGCGTTTCGATGTGGGGTCGATACTCCCTAATGGTTTAATTTCTTTTCAACAGCTAAAGAAGTATCCGGTACCGAAGACCAAATGGAAAGGATCGAGAGGAGTCTTAACTTTGTTAGCGATGGTAGGTACATTCAGTTCTTTAGGCCAATTCCATATGCTTTCGGTGAATAAATATTCCCGGATTATCTCAGTAACCTGGACACTTAATTGCAAGAAAGGTTGAAGGAAAAGTAATGCAACCGTCCTTTCACTCCGCGCAAAGTGATGCAATCAGTTGCAATGTATTGCATTTTTGTCTTGCAATACAACAACCGGCGTTGCATTCCCACTGCAGATGCAAAGAAAAGAAAATTTCGTGTCTGTGTAAAAGAACCTAAGTAATGTTTTGTTTCATCCAGAAGTTTTATCTATAGGTGTTATTGTTGCTGTTGCTGTTGCTGTTGCTGTTGCTGTTGCTGTTGCTGTTGCTGTTGCTGTTAGTGTTGCTGTTGCTGTTACTGTTAAAGTTTTGTTGTTGTTATTATTGTTTTGGGGCAGGTGAGAGCACATAATTAGACCCCAAATTCAGTGATATGAGCGGCAAAACGACCGAGTGCAGTCTTTTGGAACTTTTCTGGGTTTCTCTAGTCTGGTTTTCGAAAAACAAAGTAAACGGAATTTTGAGCCCCAAAAGAACGCAATTCTTCTGTCAGGAATGCAAAATTGATAAAAAACAATGCTATTCAGTTCATTTAGGAAACGGAACAGATTAACAAACAAAACACGGAGTATTCCTATTCCGGAAATGGATCAAAAGAACCCAATCTTCCCTCTTGTTATAGGTGTGCAGAAGTGGAGTAAGAAATGCGACGAGACATTGAAGCATCAAGAACTAATCAGCGTCAAAGCCTGGGTCAAGGCCATGGATGGCAGAATAACATCTCTGGGCGGAGAAGGGGTGCAAAGATTCTTGGGAAACCTTTTCCGCGCATTTGACGGGCTGTTTGAAACTTCGTCGCTTCCCGCAAAGACAGCTGGGAAGGCTGTGACAGTTATGCAGAGGGTGCGGCAGATGAAAGCGGTGAGTTGTGTTCCTTAGTTTATTGATATGATGGGAGATTGTTTATAAATCTGTTGTTGTAATGCATAACAGTTATTCCATGGACATGACGGGATCTGAAAGATGGCCTTCGTCCACGGCGATAATACCCTACAAAATTTGTTTTGGTTAACGGAGATTCGCTCAAAAACTTACTGGCGGTAAACACATCAGTGCCTCAGAATTATAAAAAACATGACTGGTCGAATAAAAGGCATTCACAACACGACTATTGAAAGGGGACGGGACATGGCAAAGGAAGCAAATACTTTTTTACGCGCGATGAATTCAGGTTGAAGGTCGGTGGTTGGTGGCCGGCCTGGTCTCGGCCGTCGTGTTGTTTCCTTTTAAACAAAAACCTTTGCACCACCATGGTGCAAACTCTACCCAGGTTTATAAATGGGTACCGACGACAAAATGCTGACTGTAACCTTGCAATGGACTAGCATCCCATCCAAGGGGGAAACCAATATTCCTGGACCCAGTTGTTCGAAAGCCGATTAGCGCTAATCCTGGATTTAAAGTTAACCGAGGATTTGATTTCTCTTGTTTAAACATGTTTTCAGAAAAGCTAATTTTCAGCTAGAGGTGAAGACAAGTAAAAGTCGAAACTGGAGGCCAAAAAGTCTTCAGAAAAATTTTCATTGATTAGTCATTTAACTGGATTAAAAATTGATGCTAATCCTGGGTTAGCTTAATCGTGCTTTGAACAACCCGGCCCTGGTTGCTACATGCTACAGAAACCGGGTTAAGCTCCGGCCGAGTGGGTTCCCAGTGGCTCGTGCATGTGCGACTTGCATGACCTTTATCTCAAGCTTGAAGACTTATGTTATGTTACGATTTTCTCTTTTCATACAGGCTTTCGAGCAGATTTTCATGAAGGATATTACCCTCGGACGCGCCAATTACCACGCAGACAGAGTTCTATACGACATAGCAGAAATAGCTAATATTGGAATTTACTGTCACAAGAAATAAACCGAAAACGTTAACTATAAAATACATTTTGTACAATACAACGAGGAGAGTCTGGACGCAGTGACCGTCCTATTTTTCCAATTTGACTCTTTGTTAAAGGGGCAGTGTCGCCTATTTTTAGTATCACTTTGAAAAGCCAAAAAACATATTTGTATCAATAGAAACCTCAATATATTGCTCGAGTTTTGTGCACTGAAACTATTATTATTATACGTTGGTGTCACTAGCTCGATTTTGATTGGCTATAAGCACGCAGCTAATTATTGCTTGCTGTTTCTGTTACGTCATACCTATAGTTTTATGCATGCAGAAGTGACGTCATACCTATAGACAATAGTTTTATGCATGCAGAAGTGCACGCTCTTGTCTTTACAAGTGCAGCTCAGGAATATGCATAATAAATCAATTATTATACATTGGTGTCACTAGCTCGATTTTGATTGGCTATAAGCACGCAGCTAATTATTGCTTGCTGTTTCTGTTACGTCATACCTACAGACAATAGTTTTATGCATGCAGAAGTGACGTCATACCTATAGACAATAGTTTTATGCATGCAGAAGTGCGCGCTCTTGTCTTTACAAGTGCAGCTCAGGAATATGCATAATAAAACAATTATTGGATTCGGTTTTCGCATGATAGCGATAATTATCAAGGCCTCAGTTTGTGTTATCCGCCTCAGCCTTCGGCTTCGGCAGATAACACAAACTTTGGCCTTGATAATTATCGCTATCATGCTCAACCTCATCCAAGAATTGTTAAATAAGTGTCTTCAGCTGCAGATAGCTCAGATTGAAATGGATTGCAACTTGAAAAATCGGCCAATTGTGACTTGGAAAAATCATTATTTTCTCTTCGAGAAATCACTTGATGTGTTGCTATTGGTGCTCTAAGGGCATTTTATGTAAGAGCAAAGGTGCTTGGTGAAATATTTAGTACAGTTTTGAACAAAAAGAGCAAAACCTCTGTGACATTTCCCCTTTAAAGATTTCGTTAGCATTGTTGTTCGTTGACAATGAAGTATTTGAGATGAAGTGGACGATTCTGTTGTTGCTCATCAACACATAAAAAAATAATTTTAAGAACTACATCGTCATATGCTTAGACTATACGAGTAAGTTGCCATCAAATGGTGACAAGGATTTATCGTATTTACAACACGCTTGGGCGCTAGCTATCGGGGCCCGAATTTTGAAGGTGTTGGCTATGGTGCAAATCAGTTTCCGAAGTTTTCAACTTAGTTTTAGAACATTCCGTTAGCCGTTATACTACAGCAGTCAGACTGTGGCTTAATTCTGAAGCATAATAAGGAGCAAAGGACCGCGAACCGAAATGCAGCTGGAGTACATAGGATCTATAGAAGATCTAATCAGCCAAATGTAGTAATACAAACAAAGTATGCAAGGCTGATTCTACGTAGAGCATTTAACGCGACAACGGCATGATAGAGAAAATAAGTTACTTGATGGATGTAAGTTCAGTATTCAAACAACTGAAAGAATTGATGAATATAAAACATTGTTATGAATCACAGCTAGTGAAGGCCTGACCAGTTGGCCTTTATTTCCCTATGGTCCTAGCTAGTCCCTTTTACTTCAATCTCATTGCATGCTGCTTACAAATTTCAGTTTAAGTCTAGTTGCAGCAAACTTAAGTAACTTAGCATTTATTTAAAAGAAGCAGTGTGTTTGTGTATTAATTTTGTAAACTGCAAGAGCTCCACTTTTTGGGGGTGTGGTACACACAAGACGGCGAGGAGCTTGAAAACGACTCAGAAAGTGAGCCTCACCCCAAGCCCTTCTCTGGCTCGTGTATACCATCACATCCTTAACAAGCAGTCACTTAAAGGCAATTACCGTGTTTTACTATGAGTTTTATTGTTAAAAAGTGAGTTGTAGTTTGCCTATTTAGTCTCAGTCATCACTCAGTTTTCATACAGCGTTCCATGCGCTGCAGTAATGATGATAGAAAAGATGCATCGCAACCAAGTTTACTAGACCATGCTCATAGTTAGCTATAAGCCCTTAAAAAAACTATCTAAAAATGTGCATTTTAAATTTTGTAGAGAAAATATCGATAATATACGTGTATGTTTCTGGTGATAAGAAATAATAAAGAGATGTTACAAATTTGTTGCTTGCTTGTTTGTCTGTATTTTTTTGCTCAGTTATACCGCCAGTGGACTCCTGATTTTTCAAACCTCCAAGGGGAACGGAAATTGGTTCGAAAAATCGAAGCTAGTATTGACTAAAATCAAATCCAAGGGAAACGAGTTTTGGTTCGAATAATCGAGAGTTTCGAAACAGCGAGTATTCGAAAAATCGGGATTCCACTGTATTAGTCACATGTTCACATTCCTGTGTGGTGAATGTCTGATTTCCAGTCGCTATGTGAATATGTGAATAGTTATAAATTACTCAATTGCTTGTGATTGGCTTTCCGAAACCAACTCGGGGGAAAGGCTTATCTAAAAATAAACCTACTTGTAAAAACTCCATTACACAGGAGCAGTATGGAATTTGCAAGCTCCGGGATTATGGGCTCCTGTCTTGACTACGTCGTCGTGAGACAAACGAAAATGCACTTTATTCTTGTGCTTTACCACGATGAACAGTCACCAATGCTTTCACAATTTTAGATTTGATTTGAAGCGACTGTATCCGGCCGAAATATCTAAATTTCACTTTGAATTCCTAATTTCCCTGTTTTATAATTTGACCGTACGGCTCCGCTGACGCAATCCTATAGAA
This sequence comes from Cladopsammia gracilis, assembly GCA_022457155.1. Classification (NCBI taxonomy): domain Eukaryota; kingdom Metazoa; phylum Cnidaria; class Anthozoa; order Scleractinia; family Dendrophylliidae; genus Cladopsammia; species Cladopsammia gracilis. The sequence goes on along the minus strand of JAJGOT010000268.1, from coordinate 677,199 downwards.
AATAGAATCGCAAGGTGACGTGAGCGGGGCCGGACGGGTTGACGTGAGCCGCTCCGGAAAAAGTCGTCCGGCCCCGCTCGAGTTCAAGCAACCTCGCACTCACTCACAGCACGACTATTCTTGTACGTTTCTAGTCATATTATAAAATTCTTATTGACTGATTTAGGTCCGGCCCTCCCACTCAGTTAATAAGTGCACAATATTGCCAAATGCCACCAATTATACAACTAAATTGGATAAAAATATTCTATAGAGCCAAACAAAAGCTGGCGTTTGGGGATAAAATGCAGAATAACAGGGATGGAAGTGCATTACAGTTGATTAAATTTGAATTTGTCTTCTAGTTTAATTTATATTTACAGCCATGCTCCGTCACGCGTGACCAGTAATCCAAAGAATGAAATGAACATTTGAATATTTCTTTGTAACGTCCGAGATTTGAATGAAACCTTGAAGATCTCTGTGGAAAACACTTTTAAAGTCGCATATTGACGGAAAATAACTTCGCTGCACGCATAAAAAAAAACTAATATTGTTCGGATATGTAACATTTCAAACAAAATGATATTTTGTTGCTGTTTGTTTCCGAAAATGCGGTAAAATTCTCACGGGAATTCCGAATCTCGGGATGAATTTTCAAAACCGACACGTAATCTTGAAAACTCCATTCAATTTTCAAAAATACTGGTCACGCGTGACGGAGCATGGCTGTAAGTACTTAGTTAGACAGTCTAAATGCTCATCATTGAGTGAAGACTTACGTGGTAAATAAATAAAATAAACTCTCTCTTAACGGACACCTCTATAAGACGGACATCTGGTGTTGGTCCTTGCTGTTTTTCAGTCGTTTTAGGAGGAGCCCATAATCCCGGAGCGTGCAACTTCCATACTGCTCCTTGGTGCGTAATGGAGTTTTCACAAGTAGGTTTATTCAGTTTAGATAAGCCTTTTCCCCAAGTTGACGGTTTCGGAAAGCCAATCACAAGCAATTGTGTAATTTATAACTATTCACATAGCGACTGGAAATCAGACATTCACCACACAGGAATGTGAACATGTGACTAATACAGTGGAATCCCGATTTTTCGAATACTCGATTTTTCGAAACTCTCCGATTATTCGAACCAAAACTCGTTTCCCTTGGATTTGATTTCAGTCAATACCACCTTCGATTTTTCGAACTCCCGATTTTTCGAACCAATTTCCGTTTCCCTTGAAGGTATGAAAAATCGGGAGTCCACTGTATTATTATGAAAAAGAGGTAAGACTCGTCTTCCTTATTAAAATATCTAACTAGCTTTCATTTAGTTAGTTCTGAAGATTTAAAGCCCACAACATGTTCAATTACAGATTACTAACCGATGATGTCAAAATGTGGTAAAAACAAAAAAGTGGCTAACGAGCTGCAGGTGAGTTGGTCACTAATATTGTTATTACATTTTGACGCCTTCTGTGATATTGGACATACGCACGGCAAAATGGAATTTATTTGTTCTATACAATACACGGGAGATAAAGAGTAACCTCGTAGTACTCGAATGTGATCTAATTTTGGTGTTTTCAACGTCGACAAAACTACTATTCGCTTCGGTTTCGTCTTCTTCTTAATCGCCAATAACTTCTGCTAAACATTTTTTCATTTTCGATGCATACAATGCACTTGCCCTTTCCGGAATAATCTCGTCCACATTTTCATAACTATGCAGAAACCATGCGTTTCCTCCTACGCTAAACGTCATCTGAAAAGTGCTTTGATGTTTGCATTGGTTAAACTACTTCGAGCCGTTATATCCGGCTCGTTCAATGAATCATCCGAACGGTGATCGATCTATATCCGGTTGCTGAATTCGTGGGGATGGCCACCTAATAGAGCCGATGAAAATTCACATCGTTCTGACCGCTCTGTGTTCAAGTACCATCTTAAAAACGTGATCCGATGAATTTGACCTGTCAACATAAATTGGTGCAGAGAACCATAAGGAAATTTGATACCAGTTCAAGCTAATGCGAGATGCTTCACATGACGTTCCTCGGCGCGATCGGTTGTCGTCATCGCCGCGGACTGTTGGTCCTTGTCATGAGCGATTGCATGGTGATCTGGGTGGGAGGGTGACGTAACCTCTTTAAAGTGCATAGAGAAGAAGCACACAACATTTTTTAATTTTGAAAACATGTTACGGCAGTTGCAACTGCCATCAGTCACAAAATAAATGTACAGAATTGAATTTTAAATAAATATATAACACTAATTAGAAATCCTAACAAAAATAGCAACATGAAGGAAAAGAAAGTATAACTACATGAGAGCTGTACAGAAAGTCTTAAATTGATGTGTTTGAGCTGTTGATTTAAGGACTGGGCTTGTCTCATGCTTGTGCAAAGATTACGCTTAGATTTCTTTATCTTTGTAGTCACCACAGAAAGGTGTCACTTCCAAGGAAACACACAGTCAACGTTAACGTTGTCTGTGTGTTTCCTTGGAATTTTAACGTATCTCTCTCTATCAAGACCTTTTAGGAATAGAAGTTGATTAAAAATCTGTATCGCCATCAATTGAATTCCGGTTGTTATAAGAGAGCCTAAATAAACTAAAGCTACAATGCCATCCATTGTAAGTGTAAGCAGCTTATTCGCTGATTTCACAATCTATACAAAGAAAGACCAAGGAATCTAAAAAACAAGTAGGCGTTCCCAAACGACATACGTACCACTGATGCCAATGAAATGAAGTAGTTTGTCGGAGGAAAATTTCTCGCGGCCGAGAAATGTTTTATTCAGCCGGATGCCAAGAGCAGAGGGGGGGGGGGGGGGGTATTGGGGGGTTCTGAACACCGCAATACCGCCAAAAAAATTGACAAATACCGTGATATCGCAAAAAAATCGCCAAATACCGCAATACGTCAAAAACCTTGTCAAAAATCGATAGAATACCGAAACCACTACTCTGTTCATTAAATTTTCCGCAAATATCTGCTTAGATTTTGTTTTCTAATGTTAAGGCAAGTTAGTGACTTTTAATTGGTTGTAAAACGACCAAAATGTTATCACCTGTTTTTTGGCGTGACCGATTAGAGGATCTTAGAGGGTCTAAAATAGGGTTTGCCAATCCCGCTTCCCGCCACTATTTTTTTCTTCCATCCCGCCATCCCGCTTGCTCCGGACATGTCATCCCGATCCCGCTTCCAAACTACTTTTTTTGCATGACAAGTTGCAATTTTTTTTCCGGACGAGACGCGATTTCCGCGGGCTAATGCATTACGACCACGGTGTTTGTTTACGGTAAACAGCAGCAGTCAGTTTAGTTTGGTAAATTTATCCGCTTTTGAGAAAGTGTTGAAGCGGGAGCCAAATAAAAGTTTTCTTTGTCGGAGAACAGCGCGTGGACCGTGACGAAGGCCCTCCATCACACCAAGCTTCAAAATTTCAAATTTAAAAAGCGAATTTCAAAACACGCCTATTACATAGGGGTTACCCACGAAATCTGATAGAGAAGATTGTATGGAATATGCGGGGTGTGGAGTGAGGAGTGCGGAGTGTAGAAAATGGGAGTGGGGAAAATATGGAGTACGTATTTTTGTGGAAAAACATAAAATATAAAGCCTCTGGGCAATGTGCATTGCTCAATTACCATTGCTTCAATTAGGGCCGAGTGGAAAATGTTTCTAGGGAGAATTTGCCGATTTCATGGCAATTTTATCTATAATACTCGAAAGTGGAATATGGAAAATGTGTGTGTTTGGAAGAATTACTGAAGGCGACTCTCGCATTAGGGAACTGTTTCCGATCACAAATCAAATAGTGATCTCCAAGGTGACTGTTATAACGGCAGATCAAAGTACGAACACCTATTATCACCCTAATTAGGTTCTTGCATATTCAGCGCTAAAACCCAATGTTAAACGGACTTCTTTTTATTGAGCAGTCCATTTACGGAATGCTGGATGTTCACCAATCTGAAATGCTATAACAATATGATTTGAATATAAACACCTGCAGTTAAGAGGATCAGGCTGTTCTCTGTATGCATGTATGAAAATACCAACTCTTTTGAGATAACAAACTGATTCCGGCATTTATATAGAGATTGTGAATTTCACTTAGAGAAAAAATATAAAAGGTGCCAAATAAGTTTCACAACGGGATTGTTTGTGCGGCCTGTCACCCCCTTCTACTTCCCGTTTTAGCATTTTAATGGCTTCCTTGAGACAAGATTGCGACACCGTAACAGGTGCTTATTCGGATTGATAAAGATCAGGTCTTCTGAAATGATTTCAAAGGAAAGACAGGATAGAAAAAACGGTTAAAAAATCAGCTATGTAAACATCCAGACTTGTCTTCCTTCACGGAATCGTGAAATATCCGAGGAGTGCATTGCCGTCATCCATCCCGTTTCCCACCTGGAAAAATCAAGAATTCCCGCGTCCCGCCATGAAAATGACGAACTTCCCGCTTCCCGCCCACCTCTAACCATCCCGCATCCCGCCTTCAAATTTTCTTTTATCCCGCATCCCGGCAGCGAAAAAAGGCTTATCCCGCATCCCGCCAACCCTATGTTAGGCCCTCATCTTAGAGCTGTTTGAAGCGTTCTCGAAACGACAAGTTTGACAAGAATGACAAGAAACTGAAAAAGAATCAAAAAGGGTCTTAAAACACTGGAGGATAATTTTTAAAACCAACCAAAACGATAAAAAACGGAATCCCGCTGGTTTTGGGAATACCGCAATACCGCAATTTTATATTAGAATTACCCATGAAATAAGAAATGAGAAATTGCCCAATACCGCAATACCGCAAACCCCAATGTCCCCCTCCCAAAGGGAAGGCTTTCACACGCCGGTCTACTAAAATCCCGTTTACACATACGATTTTTGATGCGATTTTTGTCGCTCTCCAGTGCAACTTTTGTCGCAGGTGTAAACTAGCGGCGATTTCCTGTGCGATTCGGGTGCGACATTTGCTTTGATTTGCTATGATTTCCCAAAAATCGCCGCCAAGTTGAATCAGGCGAACATGTTCGAAACCTCTGCGGCATCGCGCGACAAATCGCGCCCAAATCACACTGAAATCGCCGCCCGGCCCGTTTACACATGCGATTTGAAGATGCAACTAGCGCGCGACAAAAATTTCATCGACAAGTCCCGGGACAAGTGCGACAAAAATTGCACAAAAAAAATCGCCTGTGTAAATGGGCCTTAAAACTACCGGGCTAAAAGGTGTGAAGGTGAAAGAAAAGTCGAACTTCGGGCCTCTATGCGTTCACCGACTATCAGCCTGAAGGCCGGCCTACTGAAATCAGTAAGGATTTACATGTTAAAAACGTGTTCCCGGCGATGTGTAGACTACGCTTTAGATACATCTGCGCTAAGGTCCTTTAAAAAGCCGGACTTAGCGGTCCACAACAAAACAGACTGAACAAAATAGCTTTTACATCTAGAACCTGTCAATATTTCCGTAAAAAGAAAATAAGCGGATAAAAACCAGTTAATTTTCAAGCTTCTGTTCAAGTCGTGCCATGAATAATTAAATACGGATCATATGATGTCGCGAAAATTTCCTTTGGCGTCGGCGTTTAAGCCCATTGGGCAGCTGGCGAAATAAGCGTCTGGCCGGTAGTTTGAAGGGCATTTATATAAGACGTGCGAAATGACCAAAATTTTTATCCTCAACCGAAAAATAACGCAAGATGAAAATGTCAAACGGATTTATGACTGAAAATCAGCCCGTCTGCCGAGTAGACGTAATTCAAGATTGCTTCTTTATTGAAGGCAAACGGCATCACCGAGTCAGCGGGTCATTTCTAACTGTTGAATTGATCGAGTCTTTGGACCGAAAATAAATTGTGACAACTTGGCAGGAGCAGCACTTTCCTGGAGTGCTGTTATGCCCTACAAGATGTTTCTAACTTAATAAACCCGTCTGTGGATGAAACCCTGATGTGTGACCATATTAAAGTTATCAAGCAGAACTTTCCTGTGGTGCTGTTCATTTTACAATCGTCTTATTTGGATATGAGTCGAGCAGGCCGAACTGGCAGACGGAAAACAAACACAATTCCCGGATGTGGGAACAGCGAATGAATCATGGCATGGTCAACAAGAAAGTCCGCGGAAGTTCCGAGTCCAAGGAATCCGAGGCGTGGCTATAAAAGATTGACAAAATAATTCGGACTAGGACTTTTTATGAGTGAATAGTGAACTAAACCGCTTGAAACATTTAAGTGATTTTCCCTCCCCTCCCTAGTCTTACCCAATCTACGCGATTTCCCGTCATGTCCGTTTCTGTCATTTGAGAAGTGGGCACGCTTTTTCGTACGTGCTTAGCGCTCAGACGAACACCTGAAAGAATTCAGTCACAGATGCGGTCTTAAAAACACAGACAATAAACTTTTCAAAGTCAGGAATATTTTACGGCCGGTTCATACTGAAGTTTTTGACAGATTAGCGAGTTTTAAGCGCCACAAAATGTTGTCTGCCTTTCCATGTTTCAGCAGCTGTTCAAAAAACCGTAAAATTAAAAAAATATAACTATGTATAAGATAGTATGTATAGGATAGATGTATAGGATAGTAAGCACGATTCCTTGAATACCGTCGTGGCTCCTGATAGTCCAGCTCCCCGAGTCAGTCATGCATGCCGAGCAGAATAAAATTAAAGTGGCCAGATATATCCCCAAATATAAAATCCCTAAAAGGCTAAATTGACAAGCTAATTTTGATATAAACAACTAAGGATTAAAAACAATAATAATAAAGAAAAACAGAAACCCATTAGTTATGTTTTATCAACGTCTTACCTGATGGCTATCTCGAACGTTCCACGGAAAATAATTCCAAGTCCATTCCCCGTTTCTGTTGGAAGACTTGACATTGGTCCATAATCCCAAGCGAGGTTTCGCGGTTGATTTCCGGGGTATATTATACTATTGTGGAGACATCGTCGTCACTCAACCATTTGTAAACAACGGGGTCGATGTAAAATACTTTCGTTTCTAGAGAAATATGGCACTTTGGGACCTGATTTCATTGAATAAGTGAGTGTATTTTTTTATGATCAAACGTGCGCTAAGAAGCGAAACGTGGGCGTCCTTCAGCTCGACAACAACGTATATGGATTCATAACTGTTGTGCAAGCCAGCTACAACACATCACCATGAAGGTTGTTTTACTTTCTCTCTTCTGCTTCCTCATCAACTTGGGCTGCGTTCTTGGCAGTGATATTTACCCTTCCATCAACTGGAACCCTCAGAATCCTTTGTAAGTATAGCAAAATTATATTTGCCGTGTGTATGCGAGTGAAAGAGCGACGGGTTTGATCGATTCTGTCTGCTTTTATTCCTGTTTTATTCTTATTGCACAAACCAAAGTCTTAAATTTCTTCATGCGTGCTAAAAGGTACTTATACGCCTTAAAGATTGCTTTTTATTGAGAATTTTTAAGCTTGCCTCCTTTTCAAACTATTCGCGGTGATGTACTTAAGCTTTGCGAATTATGATATATAAATAAACTCTTCGTGCACAAACGCGTATTTCGTGCACTAATTTAGGCCCGGTTCAGACGGCGAACTTTTCACGAGCCGAACTTAATTCGAATTTGGACCGACCCAAATTAACAAAAATACGCCTGTTGATTTAGACGCCGAACTTAATTAGCCGAACTTAATTCAGTTTGAAGAGAAACAAATCGAAAAGAAAAACTGCATGTAAAATAAGTTATAATAATTTATACATTAGGTTCGGCTCATGAAAAGTTCGGCGTTTGAACCAGAGCCGTTCCAAAGCCGAAATTCCCGGCTGAGCCAGGCGGAAAGAACGGCTGAGCCGTTCCAAATTCAAATAGCCGTTCTTAACGGATTCAGACGCCGAACTTTTCATGTACTTAGTTCGGCTCATGAAAAGTTCGGCGTCTGAACCGGGCCTTATAGTTAAGGTTATCGACAAAGGTTTCAATGCTTAATTTCCATATTTTTGCCATTTCTTATTTTCAGTGGATATTCGATATTCAAGAAATGATCGTGTTCCTGCAAGTTTTGTTTTCTTTGAGGAGGACAAGCTCACTTTTGGTTAAAAATCTGTTATTAGGCCAAAGTAGAAGCCAAATTTTGTGCAAGAAACTTAAATTGTAGCATCGCAAATTAGAAATAACTTGTGTGGGTTATTTTTCTACTGCAGTATCGAACCAGCCTTCCTTTACTGAATTTGCATTTTTACACCCAAAGACGTAGTTAATTTGTGATAAAAACTTGATAAAACAAAGAAAATAAGTAATGAAACTTGAGCTTAATTCTGAATCATTCAAATGTCTGCAGCAATATACTGTATTTTTATTATTGTCAATCAATATTGGTCCTTGTTGATATTGAAGGCCCTATTTTGCCATAGAAAATATTCGGGTACAAGCCAGCTAAAAAACATCAAACAAGTATGTATTCTTGGTTTTCACATGGCATCATAAAAATTCAAAAATCAAAAGTATACATCCTACAAAGCTGTTTCTAACATGGTATGTGGAAACCAGTGTTATAATATTTCACAAAAAGTTTCAGGTTTTAACGAGGTTTTGCTTCCGATTTATAAAAGTTTTAAATGTGTCATGCAATTCGTCACACTATTTCAGACAAGCCGTGAAAATAAACAAAATCGAACAAGTGGAAAGTTATTTTTGTATTGTAGATGTTTAAAAGCCAATTAAATGGCACTTACAGTGAATACAATATTTTGTGATGAGATTTTTGGTGTAATTAAGACTTTGAATTTTTGGCCGCCAATTGTTGGCTTCCCTCAGTGGACCAAGATGACCACTCCATACATTTCTTACTAAAAATGTTTAATACTCGTTCGCCTGTAACTCTTGAACTAAATTCAAAATTTGGCCAAGATGTGTAGTTTTAAACTCTCTGCAATTCTATAAGCATTTTGGAATCAATATCTATTGTTAAAATGCTTCTGAATTTTGATATGACGTAAGTGAAAACTGAAGAATTGGATACGTTTAGGCCCATTCTACAGATGTCACTCCACTCCTGGCAAATTAAACCTACATAATAAAAGTATCCTGTGCAGCTAACACCAAAAATACTTTTTAGTAATTTGTTTTATTCCCCCAAAATGGCGTATAATACAATTTGACCTTGTTGTGGTCCAAGATATTACATCTGGGTTTTACATTTGTATTGTCAGCAGCCTGTATAATAAATATTTTTGTCATTCCCAAAATTTGGTCACCATTCCACATCAACCTTACTATGGTTCTTGTTTGGTTTTTATTCTAAAACTCATTCTCTTCAACTCCATCATTGTTTTTCAGTAATTTTAATCCTACAAACATTGTGTAAGGTGGAACTAGTATCCCATTTTTTCCATGTTGTTTTCGACTTTTCCGGCCACTTAAATCAAAGTCTTTCAATATCCTAACCCTGATTCATAAAAGCCGTATTGATCATGTAAACAGGTTAAATTGTGCGGAACATCGTAATATGTGTATAACTCCTTTTTGTTGTTTACATGTAGAATCATTCTTATATTTTTGTGAATTGTATGTACAAACTACATGTACTAAGAATTTTACCAAAAAACTGAACTCAAGCTCTATTTAAAACCAATTTGACCAAACGTTATTGTCATTAACTGTATTGATCATGAATGTTAAATGGTTAAATTGGGTGGAACATCATAATAACTCTTTTTTTAATGAATATACATTGTACTATCGAAATGAAATTATTTTTCTGTTCACTGAACAAGAGTGCAATATTTGTTTTGGGGGTTCGTACCAACAATGACACTGTACTTTAATCTTGTACTATTTCCTATTGCATGCATTAAATAAGCTTGGATCCAACCTCTGTGTGTAAATTAATTACTCACATGTCACACGCGCATAAATTGCATGCAATATAGCATTGCGTCTGTTCATGCATGAAACTCGCATGTACCGTATAGTGCTGCAATACCTATGGCCTGTACTGCATTTGGCCTGAGACATATATATGTAATTTCTATGGTACTGGTTTAATCTCAGATTAAGATTATTTGACACAAAACTGAACTGAATATTTGAACTTGAGATTCATAATGTGAACTCTGAAATCAAATATTGATTTGTTGTCATGTGATGCAGAATACTGAATATTTTTAATTTCAATCTTTTTCAGGTTTGTAGCTGATGGAAAAAATTGTGTCTCAGGGCACAGGACCCTTAAAGTCCAGTTGCAATCCAAAGTGAATTTTATTTGTCCAAATACTGCCTCTGTGCTACAGAAAACTGTAGTCGGGGTTCAAACAGCAAATATGTACGAAAATCTCTGGATTGTTTATAATGAAGCAGCCTTTAATAAATGTGACACAGCATTAAAAGGCCAAAACAAGACAAATAAACTTCTGTTGAAATGCAGTACTCCAACAAAGTTGAATTATTTTCCTGTGCTATTTGCACAGTTTACTGCAGAACTAGATGGACTGACATTTCAAGGTGGAAGAAAATATTATTTTATAGGTAAGTGATAAAGAAGTCACAATTGGTAATCACAATATAATGGACTGAATGGAGTACAATTCAGAGAGTAATCATTGAGCAAGTTATTATTCAGCCAAGTGTGTGGTACGAGGACCATTAATATATTTGAAATTACCTGTGGATGGATTGTATGACACAAAGTCTAAATTTACTAATTATTTGCATCAAAAATTCAATGTAAGTTCAAAAAATCTGTATGGACTTTATTCAACTAAAAAGGTCATGGATATTTCAGGTTGAAATTACTAGAGAAACAGAAAAAAATGAAACATTTAAGTGCACTCAATTGATGTATGTGCAACAACAAGTTGCAATAAGATAGCTGTAATTGGACACCCATTGGAGGAAAAAGGCAAGCAGAAAAATTGACCATTCTCAATCAAGAATTTTGTTTTTTATATGATTGGTCTTACATGTAGGCAATTATGTATACTGCACATGACTTGTAGTCATATAATTTATGTAGTCATCTATTTACTGCCTGCCAGTGTCTTCGTTGGGCTCCCTGCCAGGTTGAAGATGACCCTATCTACATTTGTACATGTAAAATAATATGAAAAATATTTTGAGGATGCTGTTTTCTGGGAAAAGCAGGAACTCTTGAAAGTTTCTCCCCTTTGATGCTTATTGGACCAGGTGTACTCTTCATACAGACAGGAAAAATAACATCATTCCCAGTAAGAGCATTAATACACTAACAAGGTATTCAGCATTAAGATTCATTTCCCTCTAAAATCAGTCACTATAAAGGGCTAAAATGAGTGAATCTAAGACCTCATTATTCGATTGTGATGTCATTTTACCTTGTAAGGATAAGAGAACATGCAAAATATCGGAGCGTATTACCCAGTAGATTAAAGAAATAAAAAACGCGCCGAGTGCATTATTGAGTTATATAAGCACGCGGGAATTTAAAGAACATGAGAGAAGTGCAGAGAAGCACGAGCCAAAGGCAAGTGCTTCTCGCACTTCTCGAGTGTTCTTAAAAATTCCCAAGTGCTTATATAACTCAACAATGCTTGAGGAACAAGTTTTTTATTTCTTTTATAAAATAAAACACGGTTATGATGAACCTTACGTCACGCGCGTGCTTTATCAAGTTATAATGAACTTGGTTTAACCAATCATAGCGCGCGCATTTCCTTGAGCATTTTATAATGTCGTATAATTTACACCTTAGTATCCAGGTTTGAAGATTCAGAAACCACATAATAAAAGAAATTCCAGACAAATAATAAATCCCTTATTCGATGGTTAAACAGATAATGCATGCAGACATTTTACTCATTGTTTGGCAATGTGGAGGCACGGTGGTCTAGTGGTTAGCGCATCGGACTTGGTGGTTTGAGCCTGGTCTCTGCCGTCGTGTTGTTTCCTTAGACAAGAAACTTTACTCCACACTGTCTCTCTCCACCCAGGTGTATAAATGGGTACTGGCGACAAAATGCTGGGGGTAACCCCGTGATGGAGTAGCAATATTCCTAGTTGCTTCATGCTACATAAACCGGGTTAAGCTCCGGCCGTGTGGGCCATCCGTGGCTCGTGTGCGACTTTACCTTACCTTTTTTTTTGCATTTTTTCTCGCCCCTGCAGGGCTTAAAAAAAATACTAAGCAAGTCGTAAAATATCTGCAAGTGTTAAACCATTGAACAAGGTGTATACATGTATATTGTACTCCTCATCCTGTGCTAGGGAAACATTGTCAATAAATATAAAGCCTACATTGGGAAAGATGGCTTGTTCATGTATAATATATTTAACAGTACCGTTACATATACCATTTAGTGGAAAGTTGTGTAATATGGCTGCTGGGAATTGTTACATGTCACTTTCCCCAGCAACAGTGCTGGTTATTATAAAAGAAAGAAATATATAAAACTAATCAAAAAACTACCCAGTCATATTATTATTATTATTATTATTATTATTATTATTATTATTATTATTATTATTATTATTATTATTAAAAATCATACAAATTTTATAGCTGGGGTGAAATTTTTGCATTTGATTCCAAAGCTTCCTGCTTCCTGCTTCCTGAGCTAACATCTGCCTTAATCCCACCAGTCTGGCTCATTTACACGCTAATACAGTACAGTTAAATCCCGATAACTCCAACCCATGATAACTCCAACCTCTCACTAACTCAAGTCAAACTGTTTTCCCCTTGGCTAAAGATGGCTTGCAAACTTAACCTCGATAACTCAAACCTTTGATATCTTAAACCAAATTTTCCTCTCCCCTGGAGGTCGATCAAGTTATCAGGATTCTACATATTTTACTGGCTCTGATATTAAGACAAACAGTACCAGACATGTACATTCTACATTAATAGTATGTTATTAATAACAATACAGATCTGTTTAAAAATAAATTAATATTGGTAGGCATCTACATAGTACATGTAGATTCTATATTCTGTATTATTACAGGAAAATATTTATAGCCTCGATGACCCTGCTTGACACTGAAATTAATACATGCATATTATATGAACAAGGAAGTGATATACGGTATTGTGATTATGGAGATGTTAAAATTAATCCTTCTACAGACTACAGATAAAAATTTAACTTCATTATACTTAATGTCTGAAGTCATACAAGTAACAGTTTGATTTTCTTAACTGTATACTATGCCCTTTATGATAGTTATTGAAATTTTGAGATTCTGGCTGAATTAATTTTTGTATATAGGGAGAGTCTTTGTCTGTGTTGACAGTACAGTAAGTTGCATATTAATTATTTTCAGGAGCTTTAATAAATTACATCTCAGTAAAAATGAAATGTCTTCTTTCAATATCTTCACCTCTGTGTTACTGCACATGTAATATCATCTTCGAATGTACAAAACCTGGAACTTATTAATAAGACTTCCTTGTGGTTAATTGCTTAACCAAAACAAAACTTTTTTACCACATCGAACATTTGTAGCTTTGTTTCTAAAACGTCAGACTTAATACAGATGTTTAAGATAATTATATATATGTATAGACTCAAAGGCAACTTTGACACTAATACTGTACATACATTTTTATGACATAATAATGCATAAGGATGTTGATGTTTATTTTCTGATTTGGTGACTAAAAACTGAAGACAGTTTATATGAGGAAATTGAAAGAGAAATTTCTTTAAAGACTTCCTTAGTTACCAAAACAAAACATTTCATAATTATGATGCATCTAGCATTTAACTGGCTTTCAGAGGTACATGTATAAACAAATCATGCGTACATGTATTTATAAACTGTATGTTGTGGTTCAAAGTTTTCATTGGTTTGAAAACCAGTTTTATTTTTATTTTCCTTTGTCTCCATTCATTACCGTTATTCTGAGACAAAGGAAAATCAAAATCAAAATGGTTTTATACCTTTTAAAACACTGTACAGAGAATTTGGTACAAGTCTGTATTAGCTTCCTTGGTGTGGGAATTAGTCATTAGCCAAGTCAATTCTTGGCTTTCACATGACGTCATAAAAATTAAAAAATCTAAAGAAAACGTCCTACAAAGCTGTTTCTAACATGGTATGTGGATACAAGTGTTATAATCTTTCACAAAAAGTTTCAGGTTTTAACGATGTTTTGCTTCTGATTTACAAAGGTTTTAAATGTGTCACGCAATGCATCACGCTATTGCAGATAAGCCGCGAAAATAAACAAAATTGAATCAGCTGAAAGTTATTGTTTGCATTATAAGTGCTTATAAGCCGAGTTAATTGAGCTTATAGCAAATACAATATTTTTGGATGTGATTTTTGGTGTAATTAAGACTTTGAATTTTTGGCCGCCTCAGGGGCACAAAGATGGCCGCTCCATACATTTCTTACTAAAAATATCTAATACTCATTCGCCTATAACTCTTGAACGAAATGCTTTTGCGCTTCAAAATTTGGCCAAGATGTGTAGTTTTAAACTCTTTACAATTCCATAAACATTTTGGATTTGAAATCTATTTTTTAATGCTTCTGAATTTTGATATGACGTAAGTGAAAGCCAAGAATAGATCTATGTTACTAAATATGGTGCAAAACAGTGTAAATACTGGTAGCCAGTCATGCAATAAGTTAGCCAGTCAGTCCACTCTTGAACAATCTGTGACCTTTGTTTCTTTACCAAATATTCCCTGCAGATTGTCAAAAACTCTGTTAACAGAAAGGGATGCAAAGAGCCTCCTGAAGGTCATGTCTTCTCCAAAAGATGTCACTTTTAGGAAATATTTAGTACTTAATTAACCCAGCTCTTGAAAATATTTAACAGAGAATGTGTCTCTTTTGCAATTGTTTACTTTCGTAAGCTATTAAATCCTTTTATAAGCCCCATTATATTAGTGATAAGCGTCAAATTTCTCCTTGTAATACTTGTATCAATGCTTTTAAAACCTTTTAACTTCCAATAGTGCCAAACACTGAAATTCAAGAAAAATCCCAAATTTCAATTTGTAAAACATTGAAAAACAAAATAATGGTACCATGTAAAATTACTGCTGAAGAGGTTTCATTTGAATGATCACACCATAGGATTTTGTCCACAGACTCGAAAGTTAGAACTACTGTAGCTTACATGTAGCCATACCACGGCTACATGTAGGCTAGAACTACTGTACGTTGTTACGTGTCTTCATAATTGAAGGGTGCACGGAATAAGGCCCTAAGTGACTTTTGATGTAACATCAAATTCTCCCTTTGTTTTACAAGGGTATACATGGCAATTTGGAATGAGAATCTAGCAGTTTATTCAGTTGACTCTGGGAGTGAAATGGTTAATCAATCACAGAGGTCATGAGAATTATGTATTATTACGGTCACCCAAATTTAACTCTCTTGAAAACAACTTCTCTTCAGTCATTTGTTATTTAATAGTGAAGATTTACTGTAAGGGCTAAAGCCTTATCATTAGTTACCAAGAATATTCTCCACACATCTCTTTTGTTCTCCTCCCCACCCTCCCCCCCCCCCCTCCCTCACACTAGCCTAACAGGTGTAAGTAGCAAATTTATCTACACTGAGAATCTAAAGCTCAGGCAAACATAAGTTGGAAGCCTCACGTTTTCACGCAACAATCTTTCAGAACCTCAACATCAGTCACAGGCATGGGTGTCAAATCTTAAGATTATAGTGTGTAGGTTTTGATTTTTTGAAATTGAAGGATGGCATTTGTCAAACATTCACATGTCAAATGCAAATTTGCCAATGCAAAAAAGTTGGCCAAAAATTTGGCAAGAATAGAAACTTGTAAGAATAGAAAATTGTTCTAATTGTTGTCAATAGTTTGCTAAACGTGCTTGCCAACTAACTGTAAAGTTGATGTCACATTCACACATGCCAACTCGGGCAGATCCAGGAATTTCTGAAAGGGGGGGAGGGGGGGTCCGGTGTATGTAACCTGGACAATTTTTCCGATTTTACCCTCTAAAACACCTTTTACGACATTCTTGAGAGTCAAAAAGTGTTTGTCAAGTCAAAAACTTGACAATCAGTCAATTGATGGAAGTGAAACAACTACGTATAAAACAATTTTATTCTATTATTCTTATGAACCACATGGGAGACACAGGTCTGATAGGGGGATCCAGACATCCCCCCCCCCCCCCCGACCCTCCCCCTGGATCTGCCACTTCAACTTGAGTTTGCCAACACTTTGTTTGTCAAAATTTAGTTTGTCATATGAATGCAGCTAAAGTGGTAGGAAATTTTGTTATGGATATAGTTTGTTCAAAGTCTTTTTACACCCAAATCATTAATCCATGAATGTGAACTAAGTATCTTTCCTCTTGGTGTATTGTAGGAACATCTGATGGCACAGAATCACACATCAATGACACTCATGGAGGGCACTGTAATGATACACAGAATGGAATATTCATGAAAATAGAAGTCTATGTTTGCAAGAAGAGTAATCAGACATATACAGGTACAGTGAGATGCTGAACAGCAGGTGCATGTAATGAGGATATTGTAATTCAAGGGTTCTATGAAGAGAAACGGTTGAACAGTTAGTTGGCCTTGAAATCCAAAATTAATTACTTTGAATGGTAAATTATAAATTAATGCAAATTAATGCAAACTAATTATTAAAATTATATTGTCTTTAACTCCAAACTCACTTTGGAGTTAAAGAGCGAGGACAAAGAAATTTCCAATATCTAAATGTCCAACAACGCCCCCCCCCCCCCCCCCCAAAAAAAAAAAAATAAAGGCCTGACTCTCCATCAACTTTAATAAATATTTGTCTTTGGCCTTTCTTCATGGGGTGCATCTTTTGGAGGAGGGGAGAGAAGCAGTGGGGGGGGGGGGGGTTGCATTTAATAGAGAGGATGTACTTGTTAGTGTACGGTGCCTTGATATTCTACTCCATCTAAACTGGCTTTCACTCTCTAGTTGAACTTAGTAATATATATGTTGTGGTGCAATTTTGTCCTTGGTGCAATTTTATTTTTCCTTGTTTTTGGGTATGGAAATGTATGATAATGTTTGATAATGAGTTTTAAACAAAGGAAAATAAAATTTGCACCAAGGACAAAATTGCACCACAACATATATAAGATATTATATTAACATGTACTAGTCATGTGTTGATCTTAATTCTCTCCAACCATTTCTCCCAGGAAAAATGCCTGATTTAGCTGAAGAAGATTCTCTATATTTAACCTACCAAAGTTAATATGTGAGATTGTGTTTCTTTTGCAGATGAACTGTGTAAGGAAGGTGTTGGTGTACTAGAATGTCCTAAACCTGATCCTCCAACTACAGCTCCAACTACGGCTCCAACTACGGCTCCAACTACGGCTCCAACTACGGCTCCAACTACGGCTCCAACTACGGCTCCAACTACGGCCCCAACTACGGCTCCAACTACAGCTCCAACTACATTAACTTCAACACAGAGAACAACATCATCATCCATTCAGTCCGTACCCTCTACAAAAGAAGAAATATCCACAGGCACTGAGAGCAAGGGGTGCCCACAAACAAGACCCACAAAACCATGGACAAAAGATGAAACATCCGCAACAACCGTAAAGCTCCGCCGACCAAATGATTCACAATTTCGAACTGGTGACGATAAAGTTCAAAAACGTATGTCTTGACTAGATGTGGGCTACATGATTGTACAAAAAGGTGTACCTGTATTTTTTAGAAAACTTGCCACCTTTTCCTTCTAAAATTGCCATTCAAGCAAACTCATACATGTATATTATGTAGCAGTGTTCTAACCAGCATTTTGCCTTGGGGTGTCCCAGGGCCCTCCTGCCTGATAAATAAGGGCTCTGCGGGAACTTAAGGGGGTCATAGTTAATCACACACCATGTTGTTTTTGAAAACAAAGCAAAAACCTTGAGGAATGAATGACATGAGCCCACAATCCACTTGTTCAGTTATATGATTCAAGATGGCGGCTAAAATTGTACTGAATAGAGACTTTATTTATTGAGGGTGACACGTGACAGTAACTATGATTACTGATAAACTTGTGGCCCTCAAGTTAAATGAACTACACTAAAATACATTATTTACGCTAAAACATTCCTAATTATTTAGTAACATGAAAAAAAGAAGAAGAAGAAGAAGAAGCTAGCAGGTTTGACATATGTGGAACTAACAGAGATTATACTGTTTGAAGGCTTTAAAATGGTACTTTCGATGCATTCAAATAAATGTTTCCAATACATTGCTTTCATTTAATTGTATTTATTTCCAAACAGTAGAAACTCGTTGAAGTATTTGATTGTCAATTGAAAAATTGCTCACTGACTTCTGTAAGTCCATTTTGCTTGTAGCATCTGATCTGAACTTATGCACCATCAAAAGGGTATTTACTTGGCTTTTAATGTGCCATAACAATTTTTTTTTTTGTGGGAATCCCACAAGACCACAGCCTGGTAAGAACACTGAATCTATGTAATTGGCAAATTGTTTTTTACCCTGTATTTACTTTGTAAAAATTGAAGGAAAAGGGCAAGGGTGATGTAGCAGCTCTTGCAAGGTCTCACACCATTCAGGATCTACACCCTTCGAGAGAACAATACAATAAACAACAGACACAATGGCTTCTGGCCGAAAAAACAGAAGCAGCCGCAACGCCTAAAACAATAGAGCTGCTACAATACCGAAGAGCATGAGCTAGAGAAATTGACTCTGAGAATAACTTAGTGAACATACTTAAAGATTTCATCCATTGTCTTACAACTTAGAACCATCTTTTGTAGCATAAACAATAATATCACAAGAAAGAACTGCTCAGTAGCTTCCATATGAATGGTTAAACTTTAATATTTCATCCACAGACCAAAAAAAACACTTTAATTTACAAGTCACTTTACAGCATTATTGTGGGTGGCATGGTGGTCTAGTGGTTAGTGCGTCAGACTTTCAACCTGTAGGTCTGTGGTTCGAGCCTGGTCTCGGCCGTCGTGTTGTTTCCTTAGGCAAGAAACTTTACTCCACACTGTCTCTCTCCACCCAGTTGTATAAATGGGTACCGGCGATAAAATGCTGGGGGTAACCCAGCAATGGACTAGCATCCCATCCAGGGGGGAGTAGCAATATTCCTAGCTGCTTCATGCTAACAGAAACCGGGTTAAGCTCCGGCCGTGTGGGCCATTCGTGGCTCAAGTGTGACTTTACCTTACCTTTACCTTTTACAGCATTATAAACAGCACCAAGTAAAAGTACTGCTCAGTACATGCAGCTTTCATTTGAATGCAGGTCACACTTTAAGATTTCATTTACAGACTCAAAGCCAAGAACCACCTTTAGAGCATAATAAACAGTATACACAGTTGTAGTATTGACTGTACATGCACTGCTCAAAATATTTTCTTTTGAAAGTGACACTTGAGGATTTCATCCACATACTCAAAAGACCCTATTATTGTAGTATAAAGTCACAAATTTATTTCAACAGAACTCAAGGGTTTGACTGTGGGAGGGAAATAGTTCGACAAAGGAAAGGACCGAAGTTTTATTGTAAGCCACAACTCATTCTTAGTACAAGTGGCCTACACTGTAGTATACTCATGCGCAATGCATAAGAAACTTTTATGGTACATTTTAAACAAGATAAGAAGATGTCCAACATATGGAGAAGAGTTACTCCTTTCATTCAGTCATTGTTCCTGCAAACCATGTTGTTACAAATGAATGTTTTTATTATAAATGAAAGCTGTACCACAAGAAAGCCAGAGTTATATATATGTAACATGCACATAGCAATGCAACAAGGGTTGTTGCTAATGTTGTTGTTTAGAACTGGAAGTGAGAGTAGCCAGAAGTAAAGAAAATAATGAAACTAAAATATGCATGCATAAATTTGCACGCACTGCACTGATCATGATGTGACACACAAATAAAGAAAAATGGAGCCCAAACCTTGACTCGTGCTGCTCTGCACATGAGTAATAACAATTACTGTTACAACTGGAAACCATTTAAGCCAAGTTGTCTATTTTTATTAACAACCACTCTTTTCTCTTTCAGGATTAGAAATGTGGAGGGCTCTTCTAATAGGTTCTGTATGTTTACTTATTTTTATTGTTCTCGGTGTTATCATCTACCACATATACAGGTAAGTTTTCAATCAATCCAGTTAATAACTACATGCAAACTATGAAGTAAAATGTAAACATAAGATCGGCAAAAGTGCAAACTACTATGCAACCCTCTCTCTGCCCCGCTTTTTCATCCTTCATTTTTATTGTGTTCTGCTGATGTAGTCATGCAGCAAACACTATTGTCATTGGACGAGGTATATTTGTCAATGTAAGGAACCATTTCCAGCGTAACAATAGCATTATTAATCACAACAAAAAAGCGAAGAACCGACGAAATCGGAAGTAGTTCTGATATTAAATTCTCTTACAATTCTTCATATTATGCGCAAAACTCGAATAATATTCCACCTATTCCCTTTAATTAAAGACTGAATTTCAGCTAAAGAATAGGCTGTCAAGATTTCAGAATTTATCTGTCACTACAAATTATTTTAGCAGTCTAAAATGAAGCAAAATCGCATGATGACTCACTGATCATATCAGTTTGTTTACTTTGTGACTGAGAGAAATAATAATTCTTCATGAACTAGCTTGCCTTTGAGAATTTATAACTCATATATTATGTTTCATTGATTCACTTGAATTAAAATTGAATTATGGCTTAAGAGTAAGCGATCAAGATTTTAGAATTTATCTTTTAACCACAGGCACTACAAATTATTTCAGAAGTCTAAAGCGGTTAAAGCGAAATCGCACAATGACACTGATCATATCAGTTTGTTTACTTATGACAGAAA
This sequence comes from Cladopsammia gracilis, assembly GCA_022457155.1. NCBI lineage: Eukaryota > Metazoa > Cnidaria > Anthozoa > Scleractinia > Dendrophylliidae > Cladopsammia > Cladopsammia gracilis. The sequence continues at coordinate 656,401 of JAJGOT010000268.1, read as the reverse complement.
TTATTAATTCTTGTTGTTGTTGTTTTTAACCCTTTCACTCCCTTTTACGTCGACCAGCACGAAAAGTTCTTAAAATAGTTAATATTTCAATGAAATTTTGCCACAAAAATGGTCTCGGAAAGATCAGTTCATTTCCAGAATAAAATTGTACCCCTATTATCTATGATATGGTTCACCACCCCTGGAACTTTTGACAATTTTTTGTTTTACAAATTTGCAGTGTGAGACATTTAGCTCATTTTACTCTTACTATTAAGTGAGAGCTGCAAAATAAACTATAGTTTGGAGATTACCTAGTAGCTAGTATGTTTGAAAATTGAGGCATTTCTGAACTTTTTGACTTTGACATTTTCAGCCTGTTTATGTCAAAGCCATGATTTCCTTCCCCAATTTTGATATGAAATAAGAACTGCACTCATCGAGACCTTTCAATTGGTATATCATACATGGCCATTAAGGTTTTACTTACGAGTTTGGAAAAAAAGGTAGAAAAACTCAGGAATGAAAGGGTTAATGTGATTTGCATAAAACTTGTTTCTTAGACACAGGTCAAATGCAAATTTAAGTGTGATTTCTTGGAGAAAAGCTATGTACTCTAAGACTTAATGAAGTTTGTGTTATTGGGTGGAATTTAATAACAACTAAGAACGTTTCATTCAAGTTATTGTACCTTATACATAGGTACAGTAAATGCTCAAGGAATTTGGTCTTTTGAAAGAAGAAAGGCATTGTTTCAGTGGTTCTTGATAGACAAAGCAAATATTTGTTTTCTACAAGAGATGTATAGTACTTCCAAAGTGTAAAAGAATATGAAAAACCTACTACTTGCTATATTTATAAGACAGCAAATTTTCTTGAGGAATTATACTTCTAAGCATGTAAAAAGTAAAACCCACTTCTTAATTTCATTTCTATCTCAATGACTTACAGTTACATTGCATGTTTGTGTTTCATTTTTCACTGATACAGAAAAAAAATATAATTATAACAATAATATGATAATAACGTGATTTTTGTTGTTTTTCTATGACGTTAAAAACGGTAATTTTTGTTAAATCGCTGACTTTTTTGTGTTTATTGGGTATCTCAATTTGAAAGACTTTCTAGTCAATGCGCACAACTGCTAGTTAAGGCAATGTTCGCACGATTGAGCAAGTTACAATTTTTTAAAGCAGTGGAGTCTTGTACGGGCGGTTACGGGGGATTCAGGTGTCAATAAGTTAAACAATGCATTCAAAAAAGGCAATACATCTAAAAAAAGAATTTAGAAAAAAAGGGTTTGCTTAGAAGAACGTCACATTACAACAGATGGCAACATTTTAAAGTAGGATAATAACTATTTTTTGCCCTTAGTTTTTTTTATTCAAGTCATCGTGGCAAACCCAAAAGTCAACATTTACAGCAAAATTCAGTCCTAGTCCTAGCTTAGCAGTGAATTTTTTTGCTCTTATTCGTTGCTCGGGCCGAATTACAGCTTCTTATTCTAGTGCATACTCACCTTGCCTCGATTTTCAACATCACCACCGCACTGCATGCTGGGAAATAACGAGATTTTTTGACAGCGTTCCTTCTGTCCTCCACACATTTCATATTTATACTAAGTCCACAGCCACTCCGACCCACCGCCGAAATTTTGCGCTTGTTGTGTTCTCCTGTGGTCGCAACTTCCAAAATATGCCGCGGTAGGTCGAGAAATTCATCCAGAGTCGAGTCCCAAAGCTACTTCGTTTCCTGGCGGCCATTTTTCCAGTTCAACGAGCCACGAGCCAAATTCGTTCATGAAGTACAACACCTAACTCGGTTCATTGAGAAAGTGGACTCTGGAATCGTAGTAACATGATATTGAAGTCTTTATTGAGAACGAACGAAGCAAAATGCCAACGTCAAAATGACGTTTCTAGTAAATTCGAGCCTTCAGTGTTTTAGAACAGCAGCACTTTCAATGGTAACTCCAAATATGAAGTCACGAAATCCTATGGGGCGTGTGTATGCAGAAAATCACTCAAAAACGTAAAAATCCTAAGGTGTCAATGAGTTAATAAATGTATTGTTTAAGAGCCTGCAAAAATTTATCCGTTACAGTGTATTTGAAAGCAATTCTGAAATTAGCTGCTGAATGAAGATTTCATGTTGTGTTACAGCCTGTAGCAACCACAGGAAGCTATAAGTTCCTGTTTATAAAGAACTAGCCTAAGAATAATATATATAGATAGGCTGAGCCTAACAGCGTCGCTCTCTGAACAGAAGGCCGATAATAAACTTAACTGAGGTGAAAGGTCGGAAGCACAAGAATTAAGATTGACGACCAGGCCATCTTTCAATTTTAGCAATTCTCAAAAACAGAATCACGCGATCATCTTCACAGTACATTTAGACTGTACAAAAGTTCACAAAAACAACTTTTTCTCCATCTTGAATAACCAGTATGACTACTTTCTGAATAAAATACACCTGTTGCTTATCAAAAATTGCCCAAGAAACTGATTTGGAAATCAAAATTGCAAAAAATACACTTAACATATTTGCATAAGGCCATGCGAATGAAGTTAGAACTAAATCCAAGTCTTGTTTTGTTTACATAAAATCACTTTTTAACCTATGTAATGAATGAACAAACACATAAAAATAGACAACACAATCTTTCGAAAAATTTTATACAAATCTCCATAAGTTTATGTTTAAAAGCAAAACCCGAACGATTTATAGCGCATTGAGGCCGAGCTGTCTTCGATGAAAGAAATCATGAAACGACTGAATTTAAGCACATTTTATAAACAATTCTCTAAAATTAACAAAGAAAAAGTCAATCACAGATTGATATCAACAAAAATTCCCATCGAAAAATGAAATTTGTTTTACCTTTAAGAAATTCTTTACATCTCCGCTTCTTCAGTTCTGCAATACAAGCCAGAACCTTACCTCATGCGCGCTATGCGCGTGAGTGATTATGCATACATATGCATGTGAAGAAAACACAATTTAAAAGAAACAGTTCTCTAGGGTAACATCACATGATCTACATTGGGAAAACAAAACATACAAGATAAAGAGGTCTATTGTCAGCTAAGTTTATTGTAAGGTGTATTGCTATATTGTTTACAGGTACATATTTGGTAGTTAATTTTTTTTTTTTTTGAAAAACAGTTCCATTTCAGCAATATTACAGGTACTTGCAATAGTATTGCCAAAATGCTGGATAGCAGGAGTTTCAATTATTATAATGTTTTCAAGCCAGTGTCACTGAAGTAGTGAAAGTAACTATCACTCTAAGCATGTTTTGAAATGAAAACTGGTGCAAAAAAGTTGGTGTATTTTAAATAATTGAGTTCAAATATACATCAGAGCTCTGGTGGGTGTCACCTTCTTCTGGTATATGTTGTAGGTTAAAATTATTTTAGGTGAAAAATTATTTCAAACTAGGTTAATTTTTATTTTCCTTTGTCCCAGATTTATTAACATAATCTCAGACAAAGGGAAATAAAAATAAACCTAGTTTGAAATAATTTAAACCTAAAATTATTTTAACCTACAACATATGTGTCACGATTCTCAGATACTTTTGTCTGCTTTTGAGACGTCAATATAAAGTCGTATTGTCGTCTCAAAAACCAGCCTGTGATTGGTTGAAAATTTCCCGCGGCAATTTAATGGTTCCTTGCGTAGAAAACCAAAATTTAAAATTATCTTCAAAGGAGGGGCAAAAATGTTGATTACTTTGTCAAGTTTGGCAGATAAACAACGCTGTATTCAATGCAACGATCCTTTCTATCAAAAGTTAACGATAAGATGAGTTTAAAAGCTGCTTTTGTTCGTTTGAACGGTTTGTTGACATTGAGCTATGCTGTGCGCGCGCTATCACGCCATCATAATTAGAAAAAAACGTTTTGGGCTAAAACCTCGGCAAGTTTGCGTTATTTACTCATTTTTTCGACGTTTGTAACTTTGAAAAACTTCGAAAAGATGTTCTAACAAATTTCTTCTATTTCAATGAGCAATTTATAGCGTGAAAAGTTCGTGTTTTTGAAACTTTTTTGCTAAACAAAAATATGATAACGCGTACAAAACGCCGTGTACGTCAGCTCGTGACTAGTAAGAATTTCAGTTTTGATCAGAACAAAGTTATATTCAGTTTTGCTTTCTTTTTGCACGAAAAACAGTTGAATCGTGATACAAAACTAATTTCGATTTTGAGACGGCAATACTGCATTATATTGACGGCGTTGGAAGAAAATATATTCTCCGTATTGGGCTTCGTCACTTCGCGACTCCGCCCAATACGGAATATATTTTCTCCCAACTAGCCGTCAATATAATGTAGTATTGCCGTCTCAAAATCGAAATTAGTTTATAATATAGAGCGTTTTCGCTGACGTCATATCAAAATTCAGAAGCCGTTTTCGATTCCAGAATGTTTATGGAATTGTAGAGAGTGTAAAACTACACATCTGGGCCAAATTGTGAAGCGTAAGAGCATTTAGTTCAAGAGTTATAGGCGAACGAGTGTTAGACATTTTTAGTAAGAAATGTATGGAGCGGCCATCTTGGTGTACCACTTTGGTACACCAACATGGCGGTCAAAATTCAAAGCCTTAATTACACCAAAAATCTCATCACAAAATAATGTATTCACTATAAGTTCTATTAAATCGGCTCATAAGCATCTATAATTCAAAAATAACTTTCAACTGGTTCAGTTTTGTTGATTTTCACGGCTTATTTGAAAAAGCGTGACGGATTGTGTGACACATTAAAAACCTTAATAAATCGGAAGCAAAACATCGTTAAAACCTGAAACTTTTTGTGAAAGATTGTAACACTGGTATCCATATACCATGTTAGAAACAGCTTTGTAGGATGTATACTTTAGAATTTTGAATTTTTATGACGTCATGTGAAAACGCTCTATTAAAGCCAGTATATGGACATAACATTAAAAAGCCAAAAAAAAAATCTGACTTACTCTATGTATGAAAAGTTAAGTTACTACTGTAGGTGCACAATCTCAGAAAATGTCTAATGTGTTCTTGTTTGATTTATTCACCAGGAAAAAACACATGCCATGGATAAAAAGAATTAGAGACCAGAGTATGGATCCAAAGAGCGGTATTAAAAGTCCTGCTGATAGGCAAGTGTCAGTAGGTGGCGTGAGCAACCGTGCTTACTCAAACAGTATCAAAATTAAAAGTGGTGGAGAGGACGAGAAAAGAAAGTCGGACAGCCCCTCCTGTTTGTTTTATGGTGTGGCAAATGTTGATGATGGTTTTGTGAATGAAAACCCTGCAATTATAAGTAAAGGAATAGACAGTGGCAATTCCACAGCTATTGACATTTATGAAAATGATTTGTGGAATGTCCCTTCCCCAGATGGCAACATTGTCTTCCAGAATAATACTAAAGATGTGTTTTATGAAAAAGGTGAAAAAAGTAAGGGAACCTTCTCCAGCTAAGTTGTCATACAGCTAAACACTTTGTATAATTTGTAGCTGTAAATTGCATGTAATTTGTAGAAAATGTTTAAGTTAATTTTATAAAAAATACATTGACAAGAATAACTATTGTCAAAACTAAAAGCTGTAAATTGCAGATCAGGTGGATGCAGAGGAACTTTTTTAACAAAAAAAAACTAAGTGAAGTATGACACCAGTTTTCATGAGCAATACATTAGCATACGTAGTTGGAATTTCTTGCATGCTCATTAGCTGCAAACCATGCATGGCACTTCTTTTCTTAAGAAAGTGCCATGAAGTTCACAAAGAGGATTGTTATATACAGTAGCTGAAGTTTTTCTCAATATGGTGTGCCGTTCGTTAGTTGATTCATTGTGACGTGACATCTAACAAACAAACCGTTTTCTGCCAAACGTCCATGAGGGGGCAACACTTGCGATTTTTTTATTTCAGAGTGCACTGTTGCCCACCAGCGCATGTGATCAGACCATGACAAAAGGTGGCATAATTACGATGCCTTGTGTTGTTATATAACAACACATCACAACAAATCGCTTAATGACTGATCCCTCGGGAAACAGTGAATTTTGCTTGTCTCGGGAAACATCGAGATTCTCGGAAACAAAATTTACTTTTTCCCTCGGGACCAAACTAATACCCCATTCACACCAACGCTTAAACATGTTTAAATGTCGTTTAGTTTAAAACAGGTTTAGAAAAATACCTTCTAACCTCCCGTAATATTTGGAGTGAAATCTTTATTAAAAGAAAGTTTATTGACTTTATTACCATTCCAGGTAGTTTGAGTCATATACATTTCAAAACGTTCAAGATAGAGGCTAAAAAACGTAGTTAAACTAAACAACATTTAAACATGTTTAACCGTTGGTGTGAATGGGGCATTAGACAGCGGTTTAAGACAATTATGGACCTTCACATTTGTTTTTAAGTGGGTCATTAATTTAAAGCAGATTAGTATTTTTCTAGAACTTCTGGGCCGGGTTCAAGGCATGATTAGCTAACCCAGGATTAGCATCAATTTTGAATCTTGTTTGATAACTCAACAATTGAAAATTTTCCAAAGTTTTCTGCCATTCAGTTTCGACTTTAACTTGTCTTCACTACTAGCTATAAATGACCTCTTGAAAACATTTTAAACAGAGAAATGAAATCCTTGGTTAACTTTTAATCCAGGATTAGCATTAATTGGCTTTCGAACAACCAGGCCCTGTGCTATATGCCTACTTGACATTGCTTATTGAAATTGGTTTATACCGCGGTTTTGTTAAACACTCGGTCTAAACTTTGTTTAAATAACCGGCCCTAAGTGTTTATTAATAATATATTAGATGAATACCCCCTCATACATTTACAGCCTATTCAAGCTAAAGTGTACATGAATGATAAAACTGATCATAATTATTATGGTTTCATTAATGTATTTGTCGTCAAAATATGAAACAGTTCATCACAGGAGAATAAAATTAATCCATCAGTTTTACATTATATCGTTTAATTTGAACATTTTAATTTTTAATTTGTTATACAAACATTATTTTTCCATGTTACTTGTTAGTTCTGTTTTTTTTTTCTTTTTTAGTATAACATAATTATTTTTATTTTCTTTGGCAACAATATTATCAATATTATTGTTGTTTTATATTTTGGGGTATCAATAAGTTGCAATTTTCCCTAACAATGCATCAAAAACTGAAACTTACTATCGTAAACAGAAACTTGTAATAGAATTAAGGCAACTTCAGTCTGTACAGTCAGCTGTCTCAAAGCCAACACCCTTGTAAGGCAGACACCTCTTAAGGCAGACATCAGTAGCTGGCTGGTTTTGGCCAAATTTCAATTAAACTCTAAATAAGAGGGACATCTCTCTAAGGCAGACAGCTTAGAGCTTCTCCCAAGTACACGTCTGTTTGGTTCAGAGAGAGTTCACCGCACTACGTTGGGTGTCAGAGGCTTTTCTCTTATACGATCTTGATGGGCGTTGCCCATCCACTCTACAAAAGTGCATGAAAAAACCTCTGCTGCCCATTATACTTGTGTACAGAATGAATGGAAAAGGTACATGTATGTACAGGGTACATGTAAACAAAAAGGGTTTTAGAATGAGAGTGTTAATTATATATGAGAAATATCTACAAATTTTATTCAGAATTAGAAGATATGTAGGTTGTCTCTACAAGAATGAGGTAAAAGATAAAAGATTGATCATATTGATTTTTCTAATTTGCTCCATTTTTTGTCACGACAACTGACCGAATAATTTATTAGCAGAAGCAATCGAAAGACTGCAGATTTCCTTGTCCAGCATGAGGTGCACGGTCAAATCGTCCTTTATATACCTTGTCCCCAGCAACTTGTATTTCCAATTTTAATACCCACAGTGAAGTTAAACATTTTCTTATAAATAACCTATGTTCTTTTTTGTAAGAAACTGGGTTATTTTATTTATAAAGCTTTCCAGAAAAGAAAGCAAAGGTCTTGATTATGCAACAACAACAACGAATTGATTATTATTGATATATCTTTTTCTCTTTCATTTAATTATCTGTTGCTGCTACTAATAGTACATGTACATACACAAAAAAAATATATGGGTTAATTTACCACGCGAAGCAAAAACAACAGTGTGGTTTCAATACAATAAATATAATACCACCGCTTATAAATAAAAATATACCTAACTTCATTTTCGTTGTTGTTGCATTTCAGTGTTAGAGCAATTCAGTTCCTTTTATAATAAATCCAGCCCCTAACTTTTTGGTTTAGGGCGAAATGACCGCATTCCTTGTTGGTGACACGGACTCTAGTTTCACTAGGTTGTGTTTTCGTTGGTCTACAATGTATATGATTGGTTCTTACAGAGTTACAGAGGAAACACTTTTAGCGTTCATGCAGAGACCCCCACCGGCTATCCTCCCCCTCCCCCCTCCCCCCTCCCCCCGGCACCCCCAACTTTCTTTCACGGGAGACTAAAAAATGGGAAATCTGTATCCAGGCTAAATGCGCACTAAAATTATACGTTATGTTATGGTTGTTATTATAGCAGGGCTGAACGAGATAGTATAAGATTTTTTATAAGATACACCTTTAATAGCGTTTATCATGCTTGATTAGCCAAGCATTTTTTTGTAGTTTTGAAAAGAAATATAAATAAAGAATTTAAAAAAGTTATCTTTTGCCTTTTCTGCCTACACAACTGCCTGTCGTTCAAGCGGCGCTGTGATGCTGTCTTCATTCCGTTTTCCAGGTCGTTTAACTCAACAAAATATTTATTATTCCTTATCTATTTTAACTAAAATCAACTCCCCAGCAACTCTTTTTCGAGGTCAGTTTGTCCTTCTTCATTCCAATAAACGCCCTCAATCAATCAATGATCAGGTACATTTCGATTTTTCAATTTATACATTATTATGGCTAGTTGTCTTGTCCTTCGTGTTTCAAGATTATCCCACCCAAGTTCATCCAGTATCTCAACTGATCGTCTATCGTAGTTAGAGGAGGTTATCACCTTGGCAGCTCTGTTTTGGAGGGTCTGGAGTCTGTTACACATCCCTTTCCCACAACTCCCCCACACTATACTACAATAATCGAAATATGGGAGTAGTACATCATAATTAATATATGATAAGGTAAGAGATGCCTTAGGGGTGGACCATTAGAAATCCTGGGAGGGGGGTCAAAAATTTTTCAGTGTATGAATTTTTTTTTTGGCCTGAGTTTCCTGCAGGATTTTTTTTGGGGGGAGGTGCAAGCCTGCAGGTTTTTTTTTTTTTTCTCAGATCTGTTTTATAAATGTGTGCAAGCTGCAATTTTTTTTATACTTGGCCCAATCCATTTTTGGTATTAAATGCTGGAGAGTAGATTTAAGTGAGACTGTCGAACCTTTGCATGAAAAATAGGGAGAAATAAGAATTGAGATGGAGTGGTCGAGCGCCAAAGGCGCGAGCCGCTAGGGGGGTGTGGGGGCATGCCCCACCAGAAAATTTTGAAATCTTGACGCTCTGAAACTCCATTTCTAGTGTTCTGAGACAACAATTTCTGTCAAAAATGTTTGGCAAATTGATGTGGCTTCTCGTCGCTTTGCGTCACTTTGTGTGGCTCCACATACAAGTACTCGATTTCATTTTATATTTCTTGCTGTTTCTTTAGTTTCATGATCTGGATATCAGAGTTAAGTATACGCAATTTCGTCTTTTTGTAATGTAGTAAGTATTATGAGAATTTGACGAAAATGACAGAACAGATGTCAAAATCGGGATTTTTCTATCCTGATCACATATCTGTCGGGATTCGGGATTTTGAAGTAAAATCGGGGCAATCTCGACGAAATCGGGACGGTTGGACAATCTGTAATGTATTTAAAAAAATACTTGCGTGTAGTAGAGCAGGTTACATATTTCATGATGTTTACAGTGTTTTCAAATATGTACATAAACAAGGTTTTGGTTATATTAAGATATTGGTACATGTACCAGATAGATCGACCATTGAGGCAGGTAATTTTTGACAGCATTTGACTCAACCTGAAGTTGCTTTTTGATGAATTTTACTACCAGAGAGCATGTCGTACTCTCATATGTTCCACTTTAAAATAAATAAATATATAATTATATATATCCAGTTAGCTTGCAGGATTTTATTTTTTTATGGTCAACTGCTTGCAGGAATTTTTTTTGAGACAATTTTCCTTTGCAGGATTTTTTTTTTGGTAATTGTCACCCCCCCTCCCAAGATTTCTAATGGTCTGCCCCTTACAGGTCTCAGAACGCCAATCCCTCCATGCCCTCCCCCCAAAAGCGGGAAAATTCAATAAATGCCCTGTAATCTGATAAAGGCCACCCACCCCGAAATCCTGCTTGAAAAATATGAGCAATAGAAAAAAAAACTGTTCAGTGGGGATGTAGTAAGTTGTGTTCCAATCAGAAGTCCCCCCCCCCCCACTCCACCCCCACTGAAAACAGGAACATTTAGATTTTCGACTTTTTATTCTATTCAGGATGTTTGCCCATGCATTATTGTATCTAACCTGACGGTTCAAATCATGGACACGCAGCAGTAGTAATTCCCTCAACTTGATTGTGCAACTGTGGGCATCTTTTTTGTTGTGCCCATACTCCTTTCAGTTTCCTTGTCGGCCTCCTAGCTCCAGAAAACCCGTCCCAAAGGACCGAACATTTCTATTCTGAAACGTTTTTGTTCCTTCTGCTCCGAGCTAAGTGCATGGCTAACCCACGTTCGTGCGACAATTACCGAGGGAAGAAATTCTACGGCGAAAATTAGAACGGTGAGTATAATGGCCATATTTTTTTAATTTAGCTGCATTTTTTTCAGTTTTGTTGGTCGTACTTAAGAAAGTTAAATCTTCTTTTCCACCGCGTGTGATTACTTCGGAATACGCAAGTGGTTTTTCGAAAAAAGTGTTATGTTAGTGACGGACATATTTTCAATCATTATGAGCTGTTCTGTGTCGCTAAATTTACTTCAAAGGTAAGCAACACTGTTTTAATAGCCAGTAAAGACTCGTTTAGTGAAGCCCTAAAGCAAAAGATATGAGTAAAAGAAAAACATAAGGAGATCGAAAGGAGATGGCAGATGTTTATGAGAATATTGTAGGAAAGAGGGTTGTCCTCATCGGGGACTCAATAATAAAAAAAACGTGGAGAGGTTTTCGTCGTGTTGTTTTCAAAATTTTCCGTCTTCCACAGTGTTAACTGATGCTAGCATAGCCGGCGATACTGTGAAAGCAATACTTTCGAGTTCCATTTATGAATTTTCCCTCTTCTGTTAGCAATAAATCCTTACTATTTAAGGCCGGCACACACTAGGGGACATGTTGCGGGGACATGAAGCGGGGACATGTTGCAGCGACAGTTTTCCTCGTGTGACATCCCTGTTTTTGCGAAAAAATTCTGTTGCGGGGACACAATTTTGTCCCCACAACATGTTGCACGAAATTCAGCTGGATTGAATTCGTGCGTCATGAAGCGGGGACAAAATGACCCTCATTTCGATGTCACATCGTGTGCACTGCTCTTGCAAACTGTCCCCGCTACAAAATAGGTGTAGTAGGCTCCTTTTTCTTCTCTTCCTTTAAGCCACTTGCGTATCCATCGTTTTCGGTCAACATAATTACACATTTCTTCGTCTAGTAATATCATTGACAGTAGTAGAAGCTTCTTTTTCCTAACCATAGATTCCGCCATCTTTCTTTGCTCGTATGCTAGTTCCCAGGCGCCCTTAGTGATTTCTGTGATTTTTATACCTCAATCCGCTTTGTGTGCACCATCTTGCGTAGTGTCCCTGTAACATGCGCCAGTAAGCTGTGCACACGAAGGGGCTTGTCCCCGCTTCATGTCCCCGCAACATTTCCCTTAGTGTGTGCCGGCCTTTATGTTCAAATGCCCCGCCACCTTTGCTGCAACTACTCAGTGAAACAGTTTATTTTTTACGAAAAAAAAGTCCTTCTGCCGTTATTCATTTATTTCCAATTTACGAGATTTATTATCGCCTCTACCCAATGCCGTTCAGGAAGCTAACTTTTTTCTTTCTTTGCAGGTACAAGACTTCTTTTACAGTAGCCATGCCACTGTCTCTCCCCCTTGCTCTTCCCCTCACAAGTTTCGACCTGAGCAAAGACCAAGCTGTTTTGATTCCAATTTGCAAGAGTAATAGAGACACAGTTAGAATTCTAATGAGTGATGGCGCCACATTAATGTACTCAGTTTAGTCTTTTGTTCAATCAAGGGGCTCTTAAACTAAATGGATGAAATTTTATCATGTTCTTCATTTTCTGACAGTCTTTTTTAGCCTGTCAACTCTGACAGCCAGTGTACTCTGTGTACTCGGACAGGTAAAACGTCCGATGCAAAACCCTTCAAATCGCTTAAAGACCCATCTTCACCCAAAAGACATTGCGGTCATCTGTTTTTGTTTTGAAATGCTCCATTGTTCATACGCGTGATCTGATTGGTTACACGCATTCAAGCGTGAATTTCGTGTTACATGAAATTCAGCCCAGAAAGTGATCACGGCGCGCACAGCATTTTGGGTGAAGGTGGGCCTTTAAATTCGCCGTTTTCAGCTACAAGAACGACACCACACAACATTACAGTGAGGTAAAAGTACGTTTATTTTGATCTTTTATATGAATATTTATCGCAGTATATTACGATAAGTGAACCTTTTCGATATTCCCATACATTTCCTCTAAATTTAAAAATACGAACGGTCATACAGTTTGTTTGGGCCGGCCTGTGATTTCATTGAACTAGTGAGTGTAAAATTAAACTAGACTTAACCCTATTCAGACTGGGCTTGTTTAGGCTGTGGGGGCGGGGGGGGGGGGGGGGCTCCTCGGACCCCCCCTCTATATCTCTGGAACCAGTAAGGCCAGGACCATGAAATTTTCACACAATGTTCACCTCCATACAAGGAAACCTCAGACCCTGCCACACCCAATTATGACGTCACAATGACGTCATTTTTGTTTTCCTTACGTTTCTTTGATATTTTTCCATCCAGACACTTAAAATATCAAATATAACTGTAAAATCATCTCTTTGATATTAAAACATAATAAATACAAACAAGGACACACTTGTAAAGCGAGAAAAAGCAAAAAAAAGGCGATAAAACTATAATTTTGAAATTATTGTCCGCCATCTTGGATCCGCCATCTTGGATTTCCTTTTTTTGGTTTAAATTAAAATTTAAAAAATATCTAAAAGAGAAAAGGATCAGAATGTATAAAACACGTATCAAACTAATGTTTATTATCCAAACAATGAACTTAGAAGCGTTATTTAATAAATAGTACAAAATGTTTGTCTATAAGTTAAAGAGAGCAAAACTTTACCTACCCCTCCCCCCCCAAATATTTGATGTTAAAAATTTTTGATGTCTTTCAAGAACTAGTCCCAAGAAAAAACTATTCTAACAAGAAAATGCACTATAAGTCAAAGAACAATATCTTAAAATAAAAAATTCACCATATTTTAATATTTTGAAAACCTATGTGTCAAAAACCGGTTACCATGGCATTATGGTTAATCACACTGACATGTTATGGATACCAAAATGTCCCTAGATAAATTCTAGGAAAAGTCAGAAAATTTAGCCTCATAGCTATTTCGGTGTAAGAGTTATCACAATTTTACTGGGGGGGGGGTCGAAAAGCCCCCCCCCCCCCCCCAGTCTGAATAAGGTGAAGGTGGCTCGACTGGATATTTTTAAGGCGATACTCACCAAGTTTGAGCATTAACTACGACACCATTATCAATGCTATGGAAAAACGGTCACCACAGCCGTATCATATACAGATGTCGGTGCCGGTGCCGATAAAATACTTTACGAGACTGAAGAAAACATACTTTGAACGACCAGAGACCAACCACACATACTGTTCCTGAATATAAACAAAAGCGAAGATAACCCTGGCGCTCCCGAGGCCGTTTACATGGAGCTCGGATGATCCTAGCGTTAGGATCATCCTACCTCTCAGATAGGATGAACCTAGCTCTAGGATGATCTTACCGCTAGAGCCAAATGCAACCCTTCGCCTGTAAACTGAAAGTTGAAAACATGTTGCGCTCGGATGATCCTAGCACTAGGATCATCCCCTTTCCATGTAAATAGGGCCTATGTCTGCTCACGCGGTTACCGTTAGTATCTTATGGAGCTATCACATCAATCACATGATCAATGTAGTATAGAGCTCGGTTAGAAAGTTAAGTGAGTAATGTGAGTTACGAAATAAAAACAATTTAAGACATTGAATCACAACATAATTCAGTAATTTTTCTGTGTCTGTGGTGCCCAAATTGTCACCCAGTTTTGCCCGAATAATACTGTACTTTTTACGACTGGGGGGGGGGGGGGCTGCAGCCCCCCCCAGCCCCTCCCCCTCGTACGCCTATGGCTCTGATACTGGGAGGTTGTACCATCTCGCCATAATGCAATGATGACGTCTATTGATCTAGTGGTGAGGCCAAGGCCTTCGAGTTGTTTCCTGACAGTAGACAGATAAGGAGACTGATTTTCTTGTGCAATGGATGGTTGGCTTCTGGGGTTCGGGAAGGCTCAGAAGTTTCCTGGACGGTGGGAGGGTGACTGGTTGAAGGAGGAGAAGAGATGTCAGAATTGGGTACCATGACTGAGTTGGCCACTTTGGCACAACCATTACCCCTGTCGCTCTGTCCTGGATTCTCTTCTGAAGTACTCGTAGAACACAACTAAATGGTGGAAAACAATAAAATCTAGTCTCAGCCCATGAGATAGTTAATGCATTAATATACAATACCTCAGGGTCAGGTCTGAATGAGCAATATATAGGGAATTGTCTATTCAGTCTAGACGCAAATAAATCGATTTCTGGTTTAAAATCAAGGGTGTCAAGCGCATGATTCAAATTTGTGGGGTTGATCATCCATTCATTATCCTCAGTGTGAAAGTGTCTGGATTCTCTATCAGCTCTGACATTAGAAGAGCCAGGGATATGGGCGTAATTTCCAAATTATTATGTACACTGCCGTAGTGTTGTCAATCATTAAGTTTAACATGCTCAAGAAGCTCAAGGTAGTTTATATGATGTTGGGCCTCAGTAGTTAACCATCTCCCCCGTGTGAAGGGCTTCATTCAAAACAGCTTATCGGCTGATTTCACAATCTAAGAAAGACCAAGGAATGTAAAAAACAAGTAGGCGTTCCGAAACGACATGCGTACCACTGATACCAATGAAATGAAGTAGTTTGTCGGAAGAAAATTTCTCGCGGCCGAGAAATGTTTCATTCAGGATGCCAAATGGGTTTAAGGCTCTTGCACTCCGGTCTACTAAAAAAATGTCGGGCTAAATGGTGCGAAGGCGAAAGAAAAATCGAACTCTGGGCTCTATGTTTTCACCACTATCAGTCTGAGGGCGGCCAGCCTAAAATCAGTAAAGATTTACATGTTAAAAACCGGTCCGGCGATGTGTAGACTACTTTGTAGATACATCTGCGCGGGTATGCACAATCAGTGCGACTAGCGAGGCAGCGAGGCAGCGAGGCAGCGAGGCAGACGTGCGAGGTATGCGAGGACTCGTCGCAAAAAGTATTTTAAAGCCTAATGTATAAAGTTCTCCCGGTAAGACTTCAGAGAGAATTGCGCCTTTATTCTACTATCTTTTATTTTTGCCGATTTTCCTTTTTTTGTTGAGATGGGATTTGTTTACATCGGTGCTTCCATGGCAACGGAATGGCGAGCCTCCGAAATTCACAAGTTGCGTAGTTTCTCTAGATCAAGAGAATTTTTTTGTAAAACCCGCTAGTTAAGAATATTCCGAAACATGCTAATAACTGGTTTGCGTAACGAATAGCAATGACAACAGTACTGATGAAGACACGGTCGGAAACGTCACGTTTCATCAAGTGGGATGCAGAAATAACACGCTTTGGCAATGGTTTGTGATTGTCTCACTCTGGTTTAATATTTTTTTCAATCGGCGTAGCATCTGTTCCTTATTTAGATATAAAATAGCGCAAAGCAGAATTTTCAGCTAAAATATAAAATTGTCACGCTGTTCTTGCGGTGACATGAGAAGCACTGTTTCTGCATTTCGGTTATAATTTCCACTGATCAGCTGATTGGTATATTTTCTTCTTGTCCTGCAATTTTAAAGAGAGCCTCGGTATGACTGCATTACAGCGTAATAGCGCGACATCGAGTGCGTAATGCTATGACAATTCTCAAGCCAGTTATTAGCATGTTACGTGTCTTCAATGTCCTTTAAACTTTGCAGGTCATATAAATTGATGATTAATCTCGAGATTGTCAATTTTTTTTAAAAAAATTATCAAGCGGTTTCCAAAATATCATCACATTTGTAGGCGTAGACCAAATTATATACAAAAATGGCAACAAGAGCAGCTGAACGCACGCTAATCAAATCCTTCTTTCTCGCAATCGGCCAAAGCAACCCCCTAACTTTTTCCCACACAATTTCAAATGGAATCAAACTACTATGAGATGAAACTGCATTCCCATCGCGCATCGCCTGTTCTTTAGATATTGGCCAATTATGTCGATAGTATGTTTTTCACTGTATTTATAATCCCCGAAACTTCATCCCCAAAAATTTCAAAAACGCTCTCATACATTTCTTTTAAACTTTGAAGTTGAAGTTGAAGCCCATGGTCTAATCAATTAGTCCACTAGCGGATTTTACAAAAAATTATCTCGATGTAGAGAAAGTCTGCAACTTGTGAATTTCGGAGGGTCACAATTCCGTTGCCATGGAAGCAACGATGTGAACAAACCCTATACTCCCATAAAGTTCAGTGTATTGTGTGTTCGATTCGCATGCAAAGTGGTTTGTCTTTTTATTTGCTGCAACAAAAGATATGGCCATTAAAATTGAAAGGGTGTGGACTTGAGAAATGGGTACGAGCCGTGACTCGCATGACTCGCAACCACGACTCGCTGGCTCGCATATTGGAGATACTCGTTTTTAAACGAGTATCACCAAAGCCCTATGGGCAGCTGGCGAAATAAGCGTCTGGCCGGCCCTTTTGAAGGGCATTATAAAAGATGCGCGAAATGACCAAAATTTGCATCTTCAACCGAAAAATAACGCAAGATGACTGAATGTCAAACAGGATTTATATGACTGAAAATCAGCCCGTCTGATCTACCGAGTGGACGTAACTCAAGAGATTGCTTCTCTCACGGAATCAACGGGTCATTTCTAACTGTTGATAGAGTCTTTGGACCGAAATTTAAATTGTGAGAGCTTGTGAGCCCTGCCAATCCAAGATGAGAAGCACTTTCCTGTAGTGCTGCCGGTTTATATCGTTATATGTCCTACAACGTGTTTCTAACTTTAACCCGTCTGTGGATTAAACCCTGATGTGTGACCATTTAAATTAAAGTTATCAAGCAGAACTTTCCTTCCAGACTTTCCTGTCTCCTGTGGTGCAGTTCATTTTAGAATCGTCTTACTGTATTTCCTCGAATGATAGCCGGGGGCAATTGTTTTTTCTTCGCACCAAAAGGAAGCGATTATTCGAGGGAAGGCGATTGTTCGAGGGAAGTGATTATTCAAGGGAAGTGATTATTTCATGGACTTGTGGTTCCAGCAGTTTATTCCTTGCGCATACAAAGAACAAGAACGTTTCCAATACATGTGCTAAATAAAGAGCTCCAAGGAATAAAGGAAAAAGTGAAATACATGAACATCACAATAGAAAAAACAGTAACAAAACCTGTGCTTTTGTAACTATTTAGTTGTAAACAATTAAATGAAAGCTTGTTTGTTATCCAAGGCGTCCATTTTTAAATTGACAGGGAGGGGATAAAAGAAAGAGAAGATGGCGAGAGGGGTGGGGGGGGGGGGGGTGGGGGGGGCGGGGGGGGGATTATTCGAGGGAGGCGATTATTTTTAATATTGCCGTCGAAGGGGGGCGATTATTCGAAGGAGGCGATTAATCAAGGGACGGCTATTATTCGAGGAAATACGGTATTTGGATATGAGTCGAGCAGGTCGAACGTAGCAGACGAAAAACAAACACAATTCCCAGATGTGGGAACAGCGGGTGAATCATGGCCGTGGTCAACAAGGAACACTGCACGGAAAAATGGATTTACA
This sequence comes from Cladopsammia gracilis, assembly GCA_022457155.1. Taxonomy (NCBI): domain Eukaryota; kingdom Metazoa; phylum Cnidaria; class Anthozoa; order Scleractinia; family Dendrophylliidae; genus Cladopsammia; species Cladopsammia gracilis. Next base: position 638,317 of record JAJGOT010000268.1, on the reverse strand, counting down.
TGGGTGATAAAACAGTAGTAAACATGTAGTAAAGACCACATTTTGCACAACCTTGCTTGTCCATATTTACAGCAAATCAAAATTGATGTTTGCACTTTATTTGCAAAGGAAGCAAAGCTGGTAAATTTCACATGTTCAATGTGCAACAGGGGGTAGCCAGGGGAGGGTTCCAGGGGTTCCGGAACCCCCCCCCCCCCTTTTGGGATCTGACCATGGCATATTTTCAAGAAAAAAACGTGACTGGAATCCTTCTTTCACCCGGATCAGATCTTCGCTTCTTAAGAAAAGAAAATTAAGTTAAAAAGGCATCGCATGTTATATTAGGGGTTTATGATAAAAGGATGAGTAAATAAATACGGGCCTCCTGTGTATACGAGCCTGTGATGTGGGATTCAGTGCCTTTGTCTAGTTTCTTGAGAGGGAAGCACTGTGCAAGTTGCTTTGCAGCATTATATGCAGATGACTTTCCATCAGTCCAGGTTGCCGATATGTAGCAATCGTCCGTTGGCGGCGCAAGTGGGTAAGTGCCCCAACTGATCAAGAACTACCAAGCAGTGCAGTTCAGGCCTTGGCACAATGTGACCTTGAATTCTATCCAAATGTACACCAAATGTACACAGCTTGGTCTATCCAAATGTATACAGGTTGCTGCAAATTTTATGCACGTCGCCATTACATCAGCAGAATGTGAGCGATCTTTCAGTACATTGCGCCGGGTAAAAACATTCATGAAGGCGACCATCTTCTTCTTTCTGATATCCTAGCTGAATGAACGACAAATCTGTCAGAAAGCGCCTTATTTCATGTCAAACTGCCTTCTAAATGCCAAAGATGCAGTCTCAGACAACCTATTTTTTTCAAAATTTCCCGGGAGGATGCCCCCGGACCCCCCCCCCCCCCCCCCAATAAAAAAGGAAAAAAGCTCGCGCCTTCGGCGCCCTTGGGAGCTTCGGAACCCTACCTCTTCCAAATGCTGGCTATGCCCCTGCTGCAAACTTGAGTAAATTCATTTTTTCGTCCAGTGGAAGTCCGCGGAAGTCCATAAGTTCTGAGGAATCCGTGGCGTAACTATAAAAGTTTGAAAAATAATTCGAACTAGGACTTTTTATGAGTGAATAGTGAACTAAATCGCTTGAAACATTTAAGTGATTTTCCCTCCCCTCTCCAGTCTTAGGCAATCTAAGCGATTTCCCGACATGTCCGTTTCCGTCATTGAGACACGCTTTTTTCGCACGTGCTAAGCGTTCAGATCCAAGGTTCGGATGAACACCTGAAAGGATTCAGTCATAGATGCGGTCTTACAAACACAGATAATTTTAAACCTATTAAAGACTTTGATTTCGGACTTCAGCAGGCAATAACTGGTGCCGTCATTTATAAAACTAAGTCAATTAAACTGGGTTGAAACGTATGACGTTTGAACTTATAAAGGTGGCTAGACACAGATTGCACGCGCTTTTCAATTTCAGCTGCTTGGTGAGTCAGCACGTGCAGAGTTTTGAGAAAAACAAACGTGGCGCCTATTCAGCCATCATGTTATTTTGCTCAGCGTGGATCGCGAAAGTGTTGTTTTTCGTCTTAAAATCAAATAATTCGTTGTTCGTAAAAATGTTTGTTGAATCAATAGATAATTCATAAAACCATTGAAGAAATACACTGCCGTTTTGGTCGTTTTTGTCTTTGGATCGAGCCAAAAAAGAAAACGAACAAGGAACTTGAAAGGTAGAGTCTACCTTCTATAGCTCAGAAGGAGGTCGGACACCTTATTGAGAATTATATAACGTAATGTCGACACTTAGAATTTTATTTTCACTAAATTTTTAGGTGTAAAAATGAAAATCTAAAATCTCCACTCAGGATTGAACCTGTGACCTCAGCTAGGCTTACACTTACATAGCCTACCGTACCACTGTACCACCTAGCTTCTAGGGTTGCTTAGTCCTAAATTTAACTATATAGACTGCTATCCCAACCTCAACTGAAAGCTAACCAGTTACTCCGTTATATAAGTCTCAATAAGGTGTCCGACCTCCTTCTGAGCTATGCTTGTTTAGCTTGTTTAGTTGACGTGTGTGCTTAGTTCGTTATTTAACGTACTACATTTATTTTGCGTTGTTTTCCTAACTGATATGTCTTGTCAGTAACTGTGCTCACACTGTGGGTGGCTCCTCCTAAAATGTTCTGCAATTGGTATAGGATTTAATGGAGCCGAAACCAATTGTGTAATTGCACGCATTTTGGGCATCCTACTGATGAACAGTTACGAAATTCAGATATATTTAGTAGCCACATTTATTTGCGGTCTGTCCCCTATGAATGGAATCTAGACTTTACCAACTTGAAAAGTGTCGCACCCGGGAACCCAGTCAAATGCAACGCATGCGCAGTTGACCAAACATTTGTGACTGGATATTTTAGCGACTTTCCCCGGAAATGTGCTGATTTCTACAGAACCATTCGTTAAAATTTCACGAAATTTGGCACAATAATAGTTCCGAATATGCCGAACTCACCTGCCATCAGAAATTTGAATTCTAACGGAGGAGATTTTTATAAAACGCAAATATGTTAAACTAAAAATTACGGGAGATCCCTTTGTTAAACTTACATGAGACCAGAGATAACATGCGAATATTTTGGACAAAATCTAACGACTAGATTTTCTGAAAATAAACGAAACCAAATATTGCAGGCCGATTTACAATCCACTGTGTTGCCATTGCAACACCCTAAAAGCTCAACAAAAAATCAAAATGTATAGCATGTTGCTTATTTTATTTTAATCGTATGCCTCACCAATTTTGGGCGCCCAGACGTTAGTAGACTACGAGTAGTCCCTCCTTTTTCCTCAGGGATAGTAGAGCGAGCGAAACGCGAGCGCGCGTGAAAATCACCCCACGCGAGAAAGGCGAGACGCGCGTCTCACCTTTCTCGTGTGGGGTGATTTTCACGCGCGCTCGCGTTTCGCTCACTCTACTATCTCTGAGGAAAAAGGAGGGACTACTCGTAGTCTAAGACGTTAGTAGTTTTAAAATGACAATGAATGACGCATAGGTACAGTCAAAACTGTGTTCAGCCACCTTAAACGTTTGCATTCATGTTAACTCAACCGGCTCCCTCGGCATACCGAAGTTTTTGGGCTGGTTAGCGGGTTTTAAGGGAAACGTTGTCTGCCTTTCCATATGTTTCAGCAACTGTTCAAAAAACCGGGAAATTAAAAATAAATAACTATGCATACTTGGCTGATAAGTTACGATTGTAAGCACGATTCCTTGCATGAATACAACCGTGGCTGTTACCTTGTAGTCCAGCTCCCCAAGTCACTCTAGGGGCCTGTTTATATGGAGTAAAGTTGGCCCGGGTAGGAGGGTCACCCGCCCACCCGAGCTACCCTGGGCGAGCCAAGTTTCCATATTTTCCCTTACAAAACGTGGCGAACTGTTTATATGAGAATCTCAAAGTTGGCTCGGCGCCGGGTCACCCTGCCATCGAAAGAGGGTGACCCGGCTAGCCGAGCCAACTTTGAGATTCTCATATAAACAAAATAAATAGAAAAATAAATAAATAAAATAAATAAAAACGAAAAAAACATTGTAAAGTAAGAAAAAAAAACTAGGAAAGATATAAAAAAAAACTCTATGGCCCTAATGGGCCACCATACTTCTCCACGCATAGCGCATAACTGTAAGTCCACTCCCGTCCATTCCTTAATTTCATAGATGGGAAGACCACAATCCAAAGCGAGGTTTGCGGTTGAGTTGATTTCGCGAGCTTTCAGTTCCACATTTGTAATTATGCAAATAAAGAACTCGCTATGGAGACGTCGTCGTCACTCAACCACTAGATTGTGGAAACGTCGTCCTCGCTCAACGATTTGTAAACAGCGCGATTAATGTAAACTACTTTTGTTAACTAGAGACATATGGTACTTTGGGACCTGATTTCATTGAACTATGCGCTATAAAGAAGGGAAACGTGGGCGTCCTCATCAGCTCGACAACAACATATGGATTCACTGGACTGTTTGTGCATGCCAGCCACAACACATCATCATCATGAAGGTTGTTTTACTTTCTCTCTTCGGCTTCCTCATCAACTTGGGCTGCGTTCTTGGCAGTGATATTTACCCTTCCATCAATTGGGTTCCTCAAAATCCTTTGTAAGTATAAGCTTAACAAAATCAAGCATAAGCTCTTATATTTGTCGTGTGTATGCGAGTGAAAGATCAGAGCGACGGGCTTGATCGATTCTGTCTGCTCTTATAAGCAGACTTGCCACAACTCAGTCGACCTCACGAGTTTCACTGTTAAGCGAGCGAAGCGAGCTTTAGATTTATTGAAAGTCTAATTCTTAAGCTTAAGCTTATATAAAAGCTTATTGCACAAACTAGAGTCTTAAATTTCTTCATGAGTGCCAAAAGGTGTTTATACGCCTTTAAAGATTTCTTTTTATTTATGCTTGTCCTCCTTTTCAAACTCTTCGTGTATAGCGGGCCATCGTAGTCAAAAGTAGATATGCAGATATCTCTCAGATATTTCATATATTCAAGATATCATTTTGAGATAAACGGTTTGCAAAACGTTTTGTATAATTAATTTGCATTCACACTTTTCAATTCGTTTTGTAATCCAATTTCCTTTTCGTTTTTTTCTTTTGCGATAATCCTTTTTTACGACACCTATTATTCTTTTCGAATAAGAGATATCTTGACACCCGAAAAGAAACGTGACTCGCGTTCGGTTGTGGAGCATGGCGCTCACGCACCGCTCAAGCGCCTGTTACGCAGGCTAGGGACAACCCAAACGACACGCTACTTAGTCAACCATATTATAATACGATGTATACGATCTCAAGTGAACTTTCTATATAGATATTCGTACGACGCACGTGATAGTTTAAAAAGGCATAACCGGCCCTCCTCTCTTCAGAACACTCTGAGGCGGATATAAACAGGCTACACAATCTTTACTTCAAACTGAACAACGATGGCGAGCAAAGTTAAGCATTAGAAATCCAGCCGCTATTTCTCATATAAAGCCATACTCTCAACAGGCATCAGTGAACTGTGAACTGTGAACTGTGAACTGCGTTTCGTCCTGTACTCTTTAACCGGGCACCAAATATTGTACGTATGTACTCAGTGGATTATAAGCGAAGGCCTCAATGGAGTTAGCCGTCAATCGTGAACGATCTAAACGTTAGTCGTCAACCAAGAAATCATTGTCATCTACGGGAAATTCTACATTGACTGAAGAAACTTACTCAGATGGTAGATGTTCTGTCCGTGACGTTTCAGGGGTCTTCAGTACGATCATTTTATTATTATTTTTTTCATAAATTATTCTATAACAACGTTCCGCCAATATGTTTTAAGCAGAAAGCAGCAAATTCAGTCTATTTTATTTAATATTTTTCCCCAACTGATAAGCCGTTCGTTTCAAATTATTTTAAAAGACCTCTGCGCTCCGCGAGTTGAGACGGTTTCTTCGCACAGCTTACCAGTCGGTTCGACCAAATACCTGCCTACCTGGCTAATTTAACTAACCAACTGTTGATAGAAAACAAGGAATCAGAGAATTAACTCTGTGTGTAAATTATAGTGCTAAGGTAAACCCATAAATTTCCCTGTACTGAGCGTTAGCCCTAGCAAGGAAATGAGGGACCACACGAGGGAAAGAAAAAAATCTTTGATCTCGGTGGGATTCGAACCCACGACCTCCGGATTAGATTTTCCGTCGCTCTACCGCTTGAGCCACGAGGCCGTACGGGAGCAGATCGTGGGTAATATGGTGGTAAATTCGTGGCAATGAGAATGTGAAGGGTACAAATAAATGTTGAGCCACGTAGCACTGGTGATACAAACAAGGAATCAGAGAATTAACTCTGTGTGTAAATTATAGTGCTAAAGTAAACCCCCGGAAGATCTAATCCGGAGGTCGTGGGTTCGAATCCCACCGAGGTCAAAGATTTTTTTCTTTCCCTCGTGTGGTCCCTCATTTCCTTACTAGGGCTAACGCTCAGTACAGGGAAATTTATGGGTTTACCTTAGCACTATAATGTACACACAGAGTTAATTCTCTGAATCCTTGTTTGTATCACCAGTGCTACGTGGCTCAACATTTATTTTGTTGATAGAAAAGGCAGGCGATGACAGGACCGGAAGTTTCTTTTCGTGTTAAGATATCTCTAAACAAAAGGATTAATAGGTGTCAAGATATCTCTAATAACTAATGATATCTTGACACCTATTAATCCTTTATTTCGAAATATCTTAACACGAATAGAAACTTCCGGAGAGATATCTTAAAACAAAAAGAAACTTTTGGCCTTATTAATGTTTTGTTTAGAGATATCTTAACACGAAAAGAAACTTCTGGCCTTATTAATGTTTTGTTTAGAGATATCTTGACACCTATTGATCCTTCAGAGATATCTTGACTGGAAAAGAGCTAATTAATATTGTCATTGCTTGTCTAATAGTTAATTACGGCTGTAGCCGTAGTTCGTTCCCTAGGGGTTAACCAGGTTGATAGCACTTTCCACCCCAGAGCCCTTGCCTTGTAAGGTCTAAAATTATGCTGACCAACATGCCGAACAGTGGCAGCGGGTTTATCCAAATCTGTTGATTATTTAACAAAATTTTGCGCCCTTTTGAGCAAAATTCGAGTACGCTAGGCTACGATCAATATTTGTCTCGAGCGCGTTCAAAAATCGTGGGAGGCGAATTTCGCGCGCGCGCTCGCGTGCCTCGACGGCGTGTCGCTCTGTCTGCCTCTCGTGTCTACGTACGATGTATCTGTACCTCTTGTATGCCCTGCTGTCCTTGCGATGTACTGGAGTGCTTTGGTAAGAATTAATAATTTGTATCACTGTAAAGAGAGGGCGATGCAGACTGACACGTGATTCGACAAATTTAAGTTTATCCAACTCGAAAATTCTTGTAGCATGTTGTGCATTGAGTCTAGATCAACTGGTCAACTGATAGACTTCCACAAAATTGGTGTCACAGTAGGCAATTCCTTATAGTCTCTTTTATCGATGCTTTGTCAGTTTCTATATTATCGCGAACGATCGCGCGATTGTAGAAAATAGTTTTCAGCGATCAGTGGTCTGCGATCGTCCGCGATAGTCTGCAATAGCAATAATTGTATGGCACGGTTTCCATATGATCGCCAAGATTACCGTATTGCAGAGATCGTTAGCGATCTTACGGAATTTTACCCCATTTTTTCAATAACTCGTATCGCGCGTGTCTGCTTTCTACGAGTTAAAAACAAGAAAAACTGTTGTCTGTGTTGTCTGTGAAGTAGCAAACATAGTGCCAGCTTGAATTAGTCCGGTGTAAAGGTCGGTGTTTGTGATACGATAGTTGCGCTCTCCAATGCAACTTTTGTCGTAAGTGGTCGTAAGTGTAAACTAGACGCAATTTCAGCGCGATTTGGATGCAATATTTTCAGCGAATTTCACGTCACCACCAACTTGCACTGATTTGAATGTGATATCGCAGCGACAAATCGCACTGAAATCACCGCTAGTTAAAAAACACCTACGATCACACACGACAAAATTTGTATTGAAAATTGCAACCAGGTTTGCGACAATAAATTGCGCAGTCAAGATGTGTAAACCGGCCTTCCCCGTAAATTATCAACTGAGACTAACCGAACTAGAAATTGTTCGATTGTTTTGTGCTTGGTTCGACAATCAAACATTATCGAACTTAATTATTCTTTCGATTACCGAACTCAATTGGTTCGGCAATCGAACAAAATCGAAGTTAAACTTTGGATTATCGAACTCAATCAAAATCAATCGGTTCAATTTTCGTCGGGAAAAAAGAACGCATAACTATCTACATTATTTTTAAAGCACTATGCAATTCAATAACCGAAACATTAAAGTACAACTGAAACTGTCTTTGTAATACTAGCTAAAAGTTGTCGCACAAGTCCCGGCAGAGTTAAACCGTCGTGAGAACTATACTTTGTGTGCGTAAGAAATGGCCATGGAAATGTGATGTTCACATAGCAAACTGGTTTTGAATGCCCAGCGTAATCAATCGAACTTCCATTGAATAAGCGTTCAATTGTATAAGCGTTATTCGATTATTGAACCTTCGAATTTGCTCGATTGGCCAAATTTTTTTGTTCAGTTCGATTGCCGAACCACATCGAAATCAATCGAACGATTACCGATTACCGAACTTCCGATTGATTTCAACGGGAATTAGCAGTGGGCTTTTAGCCAATCAAACGTAAGAAAGTGGAAAAGATAACAGAAATAGGGGTCTTGCTATTGTACTCAGTGTTATCCAATAATTGTATAATGTTCAATTTCCACTGCTAGTGGATGATACCCGTGGTATTCAATCGATATATACGATATCGAGTCAAACCGAACGAAAAATTAATCGATCTTAAATTGTTCAATTCGATTCTTTTGCGATTGGTTCGGCAAACGAACACAATCGACTTTAACTTTTTGGCGAGTTCCAATAACGAACTCAATCGGTTAGACTTTTTTCGGATAAAAATAACGCAATGCATAAATGTCGATATGAACTATACATACCATTATAATTCAACACATTGATACACTGCCCAAATATGGTCATAACGCTGTCGATATACAGGTTAGGTCTACATGACATATGTCCAGCGATTAAGGTAAATTTCCCATTTTGAAGGAAAGTGAAAATGACCGCTGCTTGCAATTTCGTGTTTTTGAAAAAAGAGAAGAAAGGAAAAGAAAAGAGAAAAGTTTGGACAAAAAAGGTGCGAAATTTTCGCGTTGTCGCGGTCGCAGTGTTCACGGCTTGGCGAAGCTGAATGAAAGTTGGTTCAAAGTTTAACCGCTCGACAAGGAGTGAATGAAGGAGCACAATATTCGGAAAATGCCTTTAGTAATCACCTCTGGAATATGATAGAGACTTGATGCTTCATCCGAAAAGTTTCTGATCTTTGTTTTAAGCGCATTGAAGTTAAACGATCCCGTCATTACGGCTGATGGAAGGGACTAAAAAGCCACATCAACTACAGATAACGATGTTATTCTATGCCGTTTTACTGTGTTTTAATTCTTGTAGTCACCACTCTGTCCCGTTCTTTACGTAGATGAAAGCTCTTCGTAGAAACTCTCAGATTGTTTACGCTAAATTAATTTCAGCTTGGCAAAATTTTCGGCATTCGCTGCTTGCTGTGCAAGAAATGGCGCGCGGCAAAATATTGTTGTAAGCCTTTTTACTTAATAAAAGGTTGTATATCTCTTTTCTGAAAACTGTGATTTGTTATCAATGTGTTCAATTATAAAACAGTTATAGTGCTCAAGCTTGCGCAATATCGCCTGATTTTAGCCAACTCGGTCTACGGCCTCGTCGGCTAAGTATCCGGCGATTATAGCGCTTCGCTTTCGCACTATAACTGTTAAATGGACTCAAATATTTATAAGATAACTTCTAATTATTTGTCGATAGAAGATTTATATATATTAGTAGTAATTGGAAATTGGGGAGTGCGTTCGACAGGGTGGGGTGATGGTGCTAGGGGGTGAGGAAGAGGAAGTGGAGGTGGAGGTGAGGGCCAATATGCGTTGGTTTGGGAGGGGGGATCAAGGAGTGGCAGTTATCAAGGCTGTGCTCTAAGAGTTATCATAGGGAACCCGAAAAGAGTGCAACTATAAAATTTAGGGTGCCCAGCAGTTAAGTTATGTGCAAAAACTAAGTTTGCTGACTCGAGAGAATTTACTACATTTAGAAACTCAATAATATTCATTATTTTCTCTCAAAATGACAATTTTATTCGCCATATGATCGCGAAATTAATTCTATTTTAGCGCGTGCTAATACAGTTGCTTTCGCTATATAGCACGGCACCCCTATAAGTAAACAAAGCCAACCGTTCCACTAATGCAGTTGCTTTCGCTATATAGCACAGCACCCCTAAAAGTAACCAAAGCCAACCGTTTCACACATGAGCAGCGAGCTAATGCGAGCGAAAGCGAAAGCGAAAGATGAAGGCGTTACCACTTGAGTCAAAGCTAGGCTAATTGCTATTTGCGAGGCTAATTGCGCATCATCAAAGCACAATTATTGCGCATCATCAATTGCGCATGAAATCGAGGCGAGTGGACAGCCAGTCCAAACCTCGAAATCGCATGGCATGCAGCCCAATTCCTCCTACAATCTCCTGCGCCCAGACCGATACCCGACCAGAATAGATAGCGTTCTCCTAACAACACAGTAACAACACAGCAAATGAAACTGTCCGCGAGGTGGTAGCATTTCACAACAAGAAATATTTCTATGAAAGCCTGATTGTAGTAAAGTGACATGTTAGTTTCTGCTACTACACGTCTATCGTGGCGATTTATTTTTCATTTTCAGGCCCGTACCAGGGGAGGTGCCTGCTACCGCCCTCCCCCACAGAAACTTTAATGAAACTCGCATGCAGAGATTTTAGCTTCAAATAGAAGGGTAACTGTTACCAGTTTACCATTCTGCGCAAGTGGGACTTGACAATTCTAATTAATGACCTTGTCACTTTCTTTCAATCCTTCGATGATTCACCATGGAATTTGTACCATAGGAAAGTTGTTACTTCTGCCGACAACAATATATATTGTTTCACAGCTTTGCTAACGAATTCGTGAAAGGCAAAGATAACAGAGATTAGCGTCCGTTTTTACTTATTTACTGTGAGAGATTTCAGAAAAAGTTGACTTGGTGTCTTAAATTCTACCGCAATTCTACCCCAAGGGTAATTAAGTGGCGACAGCAATGTGAAGCAGTCGGGGGGGGGGGGGGGGGGGGGGCAGGAGGGTACCCGAAGCACTCGCTTGGACCTTGCCCCCTCCCCCTTCAGAATTTCATGGCTGGCTGCGGGCCTGATTTTGGATTTTTAAATAGCGCCATTTTGAATGCTGCGACTGTGGTTTTAATACCCAACGTTTATTTTTTCCCAAACCACAACAAATATAAAAAATTACTGCACAATACTTCTTGCACTTGAAATTTATCAGTTTTTTAGCAGCAAATTGTAAAATCAAGTAGTTTTTGAACTATCTGTCAGTTTAATTTCAGAACCAATCGAGGATCGAGTTCTAATTTGTTCTATTTTTTTAACCCGGTCTAACTGAATTCACAGTGTATTTTTTTGTTTGGCGAGGTTTTCAAAGACATTTATGCTGTCACATTACCAAGCGCTAGAAATATAATATCTGAAGAGTTTTGAGTGTTTTTGGTTTAACGGCTGCAAATTTATGACTCATTCAAATTGAAGACACCTGTATGGAAGATCATTACATGTCCACCCCCATAGCCTCACTTTCATATATTTTTTCCAATATTAGATTACCTATAAATTCTCTTCGAATGAGAATGTGGCCCTAGAACTACAATTTAACGCGATCTTTATAACTATTGTTAGATGGGATTGATTCAATTTCCGTTTGATTCCTTTTCATTGCCTATACGCCGTATGGTTTTCATCACCACTCGAAAATTCATTTCATATATTCGCGTTTCACATGTGAGAGGTCTGTCAACTGAGTTATTATTATTATTATTGGTAAGTTAAGTTAACTGTCTGTTAACCTGTTAATCAGTCCGTGTACTGATATTAGTTTTCTTATCGGTACAGCACCCGTGATAGGGACCAACTAGGATACCAACAAGATATAAGCCGTTGGCTTAGTAACAATGGGCAACGCCCAAATCATCCACAACTGCAGCCGCAGCCGCAGCCACAGCCACAACCGCAGCCGCATGCGCAGTCACAGGTGCATCTCCAGCCGCAGTCGCAGTCGCAGTCGCAGCCACAACCGCAACCGCATGCGCAGTCACAGGTGCATCTCCAGCCGCAGTCGCAGTCGCAGTCGCACCTCCAACTGCAGTCACAGTCGCAGTCACAGGTGCATCTCCAGTCACAGTCGCAGCCACAACCGCAGCCACAGTCGCAGCTGCAGTCACAACTTCATCCGCAGCCGCAGTCGCAGCCACAGTCGCACCTCCAACTGCAGCCACAGTCGCAGCTGCAGTCACATCTGCATCCGCAGATGCAGTCGCAGCTGCAGTCGCAACTTCAGTCGCAGTCTCCGCTGCAGCATCAGGCACTTCCTCAGCCGGAGCTGCAGTCGCAGCCGCAGCCACAGTCGCATCTACAGTCGCAGTTGCAGCCGCATCTCCAGCCGCGGACGCAGTCGCATCCACAGATGCAGCCGCAATCATTTAGCGGATTTCCTAGTGCTTCCGAAACTCAGCTAACATCCAACCTATTTCAGTGCTGCCAGCCGCCGGTAAACATCCAAGGTCTTCCCTCGGCAACAAACCAGCTTCCGCCAGCATATCATCCAAACTGGGCTCAAACGTCCTATCCTCACCAGCGTGTCCAAGTGCCTCATAACGTCCAAGGTTTTGCCCTCGGACAAGCACCAAACCAGCCTCTGTCATTTCATCAACCTCCGTCATCTGCAAGCATAAGGCAATCTGGACAGAGGTTGGTGGACGTTTTGCAGTCTGCCCGTTCCTCGTTTTCCGACGAACTCAGTCGGAATTTCCCAAGAGGGAACAGCAGGACAAGAGAGAGCCGCACTCGATCAAACCGACCTCCGCAAGCACAATTGACGGTGATTTGTTTACCATCTGATGCACGAAGTGTTCCTTCACACCCCCAGTTGATTTCTATGAGGGATTCTGGGACTGGGTACGGATATGCTACTGGTTCAGATGAGGCAGGGACTATTACCATTCCAAGTAACTTTCGATCTCAAGACGAGTTGGTACACTATTTAGAACAGTATTTTACAAGTCTAAGAAGAGCTATAAGATCGTATACTTTTTATAAAAGGACTCAAGGACACGGGATGAGAAGGATCACCTTCACAAACCACAGCGAACTACGAAACGCCATCGGACGGGGGTCACTGGTGATAGTTCCAGAAGTTGATGATGTTCTGAATCCGCAACCACAGCCACATTCACAGTCGCATCTACAACCGCAGACACATCTCCAGCCACGGGCACAGCCACAACCGCAAACACATCTTCAGCCACAGCCACAACCGCAGCCGCATCTCCAGCCACAGCCACAGCCACAGCCACAACCGCAGACACATCTTCAGCCACAGCCGCAGCTCCAGCCGCAGCCGCATCTCCAGCCGCAGACACCTCTCCATCCATATCAACAGCCGCATCCACAACCGCAGACACATCTTCAGCCACAGCCGCAGCCGCATCACCAGCCGCAGCCGCATCTCCAGGCGCAGACACCTCTCCAGCCATATCAACAGCCGCATCCACAACCGCAGACACATCTCCAGCCACATCCACAGTCGCAACCGCAGCTGCATCTCCAGCCGCAGACACACCTCCAGCAATATCCACAGCCGCATCCACAACCGCAGACACATATCCAGCCACATCCACAGCAACAACCACAATCGCATCTCCAACCACATCCACAGCAGCATCTGCCGCCGCCGCAGCTATCAACGTTCAACGTTTCATGGGATAATGCTACACCTGTTCACTTTCCAGACACCATTTCTTGGCACCATGCCAATCCACACAATGTCCCACTGCATTCTACAACCCAAATCCCAACTGCGACAATCACTCGCAACGACCATTCTTATCCAATTAACACTCTGTGGTGTCATCCCTACGTTAACCACCTTGAAACACTGCATTCAACACCGACAGATACGTGGAACTCAACAGATTTGTGCGCCGCTGCCAACTTAAATGGGAACACAAACTCTGATTCTATTATAACAAACACTTCCAATCCATTGCCAATACCTATTGTGTCTACATATACATATACCTCTACATCTGCACCAGCACCTGTACCTGGATCTACACCTGCGTCTGTACCTGCATCTATGCCTGGATCTACCTCTGCATCTGTACCTGGATCTACTTCTGCATCTGTACCTGGATCTACTTCTGCGTCTGTACCTGCATCTGTACCTGGATCTACCTCTGCATCTGTACCTGGATCTACTTCTGCGTCTGTACCTGCATCTGTACCTGGATCTACCTCTGCATCTGTACCTGGATCTACTTCTGCGTCTGTACCTGCAGCTGTACTTGGATCTACCTCTGCATCTGTACCCGGATCTACTTCTGCGTCTGTACCTGCGTCTGTACCTGGATCTACCTCTGCATCTGTACCTGGATCTACTTCTGCGTCTGTACCTGCGTCTGTACCTGGATCTGCCTCTGCATCTGTACCTGCATCTGTACCTGGATCTACCTCTGCGTCTGTACCTGCATCTGTACCTGGATCTACTTCTGCATCTGTACCTGGATCTGCACTTGCCTCTACGGCAGTTGCATGTGTGGGGGCTGACAGAAACATTGGAATTCCTGTGTTTTCGGCCGCTATGTCAACGCTGGAATTTTTTTTCAGAAGACAGGCAGATGAACAATCGGAAAGGCATGTACATCTCATGCAAATTTTGAGAGAACATAGCCAAATTTTACGGGAGTTTAGTCGTGACGGCGGACGTCTCCAACATAATGCAGGATCGTCTTCCGGGGTGAGTACGCATTCATGACTATACTATTTAAGAGGAGTTTCAGTTAGAACGCAAACAACAATTTTTTCGTGCAAACTCGACATGGGGAAATTATACAGGAGTCAAATTTATATGTACGACGGTCGAGTTCAGGAAAAAAGGAAAACTTATCGATTTGTGTTCACGTTCTCCAAATCAACGAAATTTGCCATGTCGCCTTTCACATAACTCCCGTACCAGGACAGATCTGGTTTTAAGAAAGGTGAGTGAGGGGAGGGTGTTGATCGTCGGTCGAAGTATGTCCTTACGGGGTTCAAGGAGCATGCACTGCAAACGTAGACATTTCAGTTTCTCACAGTGGGGCTTGCAACACCCTCTACCTTCCCTCTAGATGAGCCTCATTTGAGCAGAACTATTTTTTGTTTGGTGACGTTCATCCGCCGCCCTGGTCAACAAAAACGAGTAATCACACAGAAAGTGAGGCATAGTGCATTGCTGCAATAAACACCACATCTAATACAACACAACACAACACATCTAATACAACTCATAACAAATGGAGCATTAATTAGAAGTGTTGCACTATGCAGAGCACCCCGTGTTGAACAGTTACGCGCCCTAACACAGCTATTCCAAATTTTGTTTTACACTGGCTCTTCAATCTCAAGTTAATGAGACCCGCACGACAAAAGCCCCTTAGAATCGACCGGTAGTATTGATCATCAGTTCGCAACTGGCAATTAATAACCATTAAACTCCACAGGCTCTCCGAGGTCGATCAAACCCCGGGTAGAGAACCAGGCTACCAACACTTGTCTTTAAATATGTCATGACCGATTTAACACTTCAATGTCTGCATCTACTATACATCCCGTTTATATGAAACAAGAATGCGGCAAAAAATTGGCCCCTTATCTTCAATTTCTATGGAATACACGGTGTAAGGAATGACTATACAACCCGACAGACCTGAAAGTTCTGAAGCAAAAAGAAAAAGAAACATTCAGTTATTTCAGTATTGTACTGAATCCATTTTCGCTTTACTTTTTGTGCCAGGCCCAAATTGGACAACGAAATTTAGAGGAACACGAAAGGGAAGATTCTGAGGTTAGTATATCCAGTCGTCTTTCATAGTTAATCATGGAGGGAGAGCAGTATTTTTGTCACCCTGCTACCAGAAACCGCGTCGATTTTTTTATTGAGTATGCACAAGGTTTTCATTCGCGAGCACGAGCGCAAACACAAACGCAAGCACAAGAGTTTGTGCTTGCTTTTTCTCAGTTTTTTTATGGACGTTTCTGCTTGCGTTTGCACTCAGTTACGATGTAAGTGAAAAATCGGCAAATCCTTCAAGAAAAGTCTCGTCTATCAAACTTCCAAGGAGCGCATGCGCTCGGTTTGACTATTGGAATAGTTTTGCACGATTTCCGCAGTCTCTTTTCTTCTGTTTGCTGGAGATAGAAAGAAAGAAAGAAAGAAAGAAAGTTGGTTTACCAACTTAGAACATACACTACTGAACCGATGCCAACAGCTACCTGCGGCCTGCAAACTCACCGACAAATTTGACTAACAATACAACTACAGAAATTACAACAACAACAACAACAACAATACTTTATTTTACTCATTATATTTACAACTATATTTTAAAAATGCCTACACATATTTTGAACTAAGTACTAATAATTTAAATAGTTAATATTAATTTGAGTCTGGGAGCTAAATTAACGGGTGAGTTTTCTAGTTAGCCCCCAGCCACATTACATTAACAATACACGGATCGAAACGCACCAATCATTGACTTGAGTCTCTACAGCCAATAACATCATGGCTAAACTGAGCAATGACAGCTATAACCAGATGTATATGTTGTGGTGCAATTTTGTCCTTGGCGCAAATTTTGTTTTCCTTTGTTTTGGGGTATGGTAATGTATGATAATGTGTGATAATGAGTTTTAAACAATGGAAAATAAATTTTGCTCCAAGGATAAAATTGCATCACAACATATATAACCTCAACTGACGATTTACAATTCATTTGACTCTGAAGATGACTTCCGCTCAGGTTGTCGAAACGTCACTCAATGTCAACAATAAAAGTTCTTTTCAGAACTACACTAACCCGGACGATCACACTCAACAGACTAAACCGACTCTCTTAGCATGGTGTATTTTTGAAGCCTTGTATTCATTTCATTCATGCCCTTTACGCCTAATTGGCACGTAGGGCAGCAACATGTTCCCTCCACATCTGGCGATCCCTTGCCATGAACTTGATGCCCTCCCAGGTCTTCCCCATCTCCTTTATTTCTTTCTCAACTGTCCGTCGCCATGTGATCTTGGGGCGACCCCGCTTGCGTTTCCCTTCTGGCGTCCAGTACATAGCAGTTTTTGCAATGGAAGCTTCTTGGCGGGTGACATGGCCAATCCACCTCCAGCGTCTCCTCATCAGGATGGTAGCCATTGGTTCGGTTCCACACCGTTCAAATAGATCTTTGTTGGAGATGACATTAGGCCAAAAGATGCGTAAAATACCCCGAAGGCTTTTGGTGTGAAAAGTGGAGAGCTTTGATAGATCCTTCTCCGTTAAGCGCCAACATTCTGAGCCATACAGTAGCGTTGTAAGGACGCAGCTGTGATAGAGCTTCAGCTTGGTACGAGTACTGTAGGTTGGAGAACGCCATACCTTATTCATCATATTGAGCGAGTTTCTGGCCTTGTTGAGACGGCTTTGAATGTCCAAGTCAGTTCCTCCATTTCTACTAATGATGAAGCCTTGTAGATTTAACTAATTTTCTCTATCCTATTATAGGTGTCCATTAGGCGTCCTCACCCAGGACCCCCAAATCTCGAGGATACTCTTGAAGACAGAACGCAGGTATATATACAAGGCATAGCAGTGCATTATTATTCTTGTTTACATGCCACTTAGTATGTCCTCGTTTCATCTACTTGATTTTAGATGTCCGACGAGGATGACGACAATGACGATATAACCATGCGGCGGTTGGCTGCTTTAACAACAACAGGTAAAAGCAAGTATATTATTGTCCACCAAAGATATTCTTAAAGTAGTGATGCAATTACGTATTGAGGTCCAATGAAAAACCAAGAGCTATTATCGCGAACAGGAACCACTTCTATCTCGTCAAACATTGTGGAACAATATGATGGGGACATTCCTGTCACTCACTTGCTCGCTCACTCGAACAAATTTCGTAAACTTCTGGAAATTTAAAGGAAGAAAAACTAAATTACGACTTTTTAGTACTCCTTCCTTTCAACCTAGCAGTCTCATACGTTTTGCTCCTTCTTTCTTCAAGCTTTTGCGCGTCCCTTGCGCTCGCGAAAAGGAAGAGACTGCTACGCAGGCTGTATTATATCTTCCAGCTTTCATCCACTTATATATTGGATGGGTGAGAGTGGGGAAAGTTACCTGAGAATTACAAGGTTAGCTGGGTGAGACGGAACAACACTTCAGGAGTAGTCTTGCCATTGAAACGTTACCATGGCAACACGGCCCGATTTTGAAGCCCAATGGGCTATTTGTTCCGTAAGGTACGGGTCACGCTAAACAAAATGTAACAGAACTCACACCGTTTGCTCTATCTAATTAAAACCGGTCGAAAAATCTATTTGTTCCATGTAGACGTTCAGCGGATCAGTTGGGTTGCAGCAAGAAGAATTAATGTTCCATAAGATAGACTGGGAGAGCCCTTTCATTCAGTCTTATTTTACCGTACCATATATTAATTATTACCAGCAAGAGCTAATAGTAAGTAATATAGTAAATATAATGTAAAATTAACTTTACATTATTAAATTCTAGAGTGGTCATGTGAAAGATGCACTTTCCTTAACCGTCGAAGACGAACATTATGCGAGATTTGTGGTGGTAAGCCAAGTAAAACATTTATGTTACAATTCCATTTAGTTACTGATAAACGTGAGTGAGCATGCTTCAATCGGGTTTCACCCCTCTGTCTGCGTGAGTTCGCTTTCTTGTTTGCCCTTTCCTATATATCTGAGAGTCTGGAATAAAAGGGACTGAACTCAATGCTTAATACCTTACAGACACTCAAGCCAACAGGGGCGCCCTATAGTCTCAACATTTGTAGCAATATAGGATGACCGCTATTTACCAATTTAGATTTGCAGGTGTCTTATAACGCAATGAGCTATTTGCAAAACACAAATGTTAAACCTGATATCATTTCTGTTCTAACAGCTCTAAGAGACAGTGACGATGAATTTGCCAGAGCACAACCAAGACAAGTCAATGAGTAAGCTGTTTATACATAATTAGGAGTTATTTCTGAAAGGTTTACAACTGAAGGACAAAATGACACGAAAAGTTCATTTTTGCCCAACTTTGGACGTCCAAATTATTGGAAAATTATCAATCAGTGGAAAATGGACTTCAAATTTTTAGTATAAGAAAAGGGTCGCAAATTTCATTTCATAGGCATTTTAAATTCCCCTTGTTAAATGTCTAATTGTTTACAATAGAGGAGTTCCTTGTTTTCTTGAGTTTTCTTGTGTCAAATTGTTTTAAATTCTAGTGAGTGGTTCGTTAGAAAACGGTGCATGTCCGAAAAGTGACGAAAACTCTCATTCTCACTTTTTGAGATTAATTACGCATGCGCGGGATTAGGGCAAAGGAGAAAAGCAAGATATAAGGCTGTTTTTTTTTTTCCAAATTGCGTTTCTAAACAAATGTTTTACAGACTACAACCTGAGTGGTTTTGCGAAAAACAATGGCACTTTAGTTCACATTTTAAACGAATAGAATGATCGATTTATCGGAGCCATGTTTGTTTTTCTCAGTCCTCGAGCACGCGCTGACTCGAGGAGCGCGCGCTAAAACTGTATTAAGCCAAATTAAAGGTATTTACCTCCTGTTCATAAACTGGTTTTTAATTATTTATTTCAATTATTTTCTTTATTATAATTTTCACATACGCACATACAAAGAAGCTACTAACATTACACCCCTTACTAACAAGAAATGCTAGCTTAATGACTAAGATTAAGTTATTATAAAAAGAAGAGTATGAGATGGAAAAAGAAGGAAGAAAAAACTGCAACAACTACAGACTCACGGCTTCTTGAAAGCAAGCTGGCTCTGTATAGATAATTAACTTTTTAATAGGGCTTTAAACGCTAGAAAACTGAAAAGTTCGTTTTCCTTGGTTACGGTGTAGATATAGAAACTTGCTACTATCAGGCAAAAATTAAGAGTGCGAAAAGAGCGTTTTTCAGGGTAGATTTTGCCTGCATCCGTTAGAGTTACCATGGGTATATTGCAAGAATTCCACCAAGAGACAAAAGATTTCCAAAACATGTTTACGTGTTGGCACTCGGCAAGCAAATGCTCTAGGGTCTGCTTAATGCCACGGGATTGACACTTACCATTTCGATCATTTTAACCCTGAAGAATTTGTCGCGATTGTATATAATATTGTGGTTACTTTTGAACTGAAACATGGCTAGTGTTATGTTTTCTTTATTGACCTTAAAAGGGAGGTTGTATATGTAAACTGTGCGCTATTCGGCGTTAGCTGTACGTTTTCAGCGGAAAAACGATATAATGGCGGGCGATGTTCGCATTAGTTAAGCCGGCCTTAATATTGGAAGTTTTGGAAACATCAAATAAACGTGCATGCTGACAAATCCATTTTTCAAAATTATTGGGGGATGAAAGAGGCGCATTTTCCTCGCAAACTAATCTATTTTCGGCATCGCGGTTGAAGGTTTCTCTCTAATACACTGGGATTGCGTTACACAAACTTACATAGCGTAGATAATTTGTGTTAATCGTACACATAAAGTTTACAAACTTTATACAAAATCATATCTTCCTGATTCAGAAAGTAACTTTGAATTTATTTCTCGATAGTCTATCATCAATGATTGAAAGGTGGAGTACTTATTTATATTCAAGAAGGTCAATAGACGATGGACATACACTACGTCTTAGCACACGGTCGCCAGATAACTTAGTGGATGAATTTATCGAGCACTTTTCTCGGAGGTCTGGTCCGGCATTCTGGACACGAGTCTTCTTCGATGATGATGTCGGTGTTGGTGACGGGGTTACGCGCGAGGCGTTCACGCTCTTTTGGAGTGCAGTAGTTGGGCGCTTCTTCCACACCCAAGGTGGAGACGTGGTGTTACCAGCGCTAAGCCCCATACATAACAGCCACGTTTGGGAAATCATTGGACAGATACTGGCCTTTACGGTTGCCGTGCTTGGCCAGTTTCCTACACAATGCATACCACAAGTCATATGCTTAGCGATATTAGGGCTTTCACCGGACGAAGACGAAACAGTGCTGATAAACGACTTTCTCGGTACCTTAGCAGAAAGACAAAGAGCACTCCTAGAACCCTTATTTTCTTTAGGCCAAAGAGATGTAGCTGCACACATTAACAGCAGAAGGCAAGAATTGCTGGAAATTTTACGCGAATTTAACGTACAATCTTGTCCGCCTGCGAACAGAATGCGTTCATTCATGATAGATCTGGCGCGGTACAATCTGCTGGAAGTCCCCAGAGCTGCGATCGCATCCATGCAGTTAGGTTTCTACAACATCGCTGGTGGAAACTTTGTGGGGGTGACTGCTCAGATGGCCTCCGTCTGGTACAATCAACAACGGCAGCCCATCTTTGACGCGATAGTTGCGCGTTTGCAGCTTGACACGAGCGACGCTGCAAGGCAAAGAGTATCCAATCTATTGATGGACTTCCTGAGGCGAAACCGGGACAACCAAGATTTACTTCGGAGATTCTTACGTTACACCACGGGGTCAGAGAACTTTCGTGGCGACGACATCAGAGTGGAAGTTAGTAATGACATAGGTGCCATCACACATGCTACCTGTCTTTCCTCTATCACACTTCCGCTGATAGAAGATGCCAGGGATGCTGAGGCTGTGTTTCTACTCCAGCTTCAGACGGAGCTAGACAGCGCAGAGTGGTCTTTCAATAGAAGCTAGTAGGCCCACTACTCGCGTGAATTAAGGCATGGCTCCTCGTGTAATATTGGGTTTTCATCATTTTTTCTAGTTTCATTCAGCGACCCCTAATATTTTATCTTATAATCATGCAATAAGAAACAAAACCATTTTTGGAAGATACACTGTTGGGGTCACATGACCAGCCACGCCCTAAATTATCCAAAATTTGGAATTTTCAGATTACGGCATGAAAATTCAATTAAAAGCTCCCGTTATCCCTTCCTTAGTCTTCAACTTACAAAGTAATACGTCAAATTAAACGGGGAATTTCGAAAACTGTTATTGCTGCATAATAAATAACAAATAACAAAAAAAATAATAAAAAACAAAAAAACAAACAACTTTGGAAAATCCAGATTGGTTCCATAAACCCTGTGGTAATGGACATTGATAGAAAACAAATTACATAGAAAAATATTTTTCCAAAATCTCGTAAATTTGGATCGAAACAAATTGCCAAAAATTGAGCGTGGCAAGTCACGTGACGTAGCAAGTCCATTCATGTAAGCGAAAAAAAAATTTCAACAATTAAAAACCTGTTAGAAAGTTTAAAGGCAATAAGGCCCAGTTCAGACGCCGCACTTTTCATGAGCCGAACTTAATTCGAATTTGGACCGACCCAAATTAACAGACGCCGAACTTAATTAGCCGAACTTAATTCAGTTTGAAGAGAAAGAAATCGAAAGGAAAAACTGCATATAAAATAAGTTATAATAATTTATACATTAGGTTCGGTTATGAAAAGTTCGGCGTTTGAATCAAAGCCGTTCTAAAGCCGAAATTTCCGGCTGAGCCAGGCGGGAAGAACGGCTGAGCCGTTCCAAATTCAAATAGCCGTTCTTAACTGTACTTATGTACTTACATGTACTTAATTCAAGGTAGTAGGTTCGGCTCATGAAAAGTTCGGCGTCTGAACCGGGCCTAAGTCAAATATATTTTAAAATAACCCCCCCCCCCCCCCCCCCCCCCCTTTAAATCGAACGAGACCCATTCCTTAATTAACCCGAGTAGTAAGCGGGAAGAGGTCAAGAGGTTTTATATATTTTTTAAGTTTTTCCAAAGCGTCTAGCGGGGGTATAATGATTGAAAAGCTAGCGAATGTAAAAGGCAGGCGGTAATTTTTATTGAAACTGCTAGGGACACATGTGAGATATATACAAATGACACGGAGTAATATTCTGCGAAATAAGTCCCATTTGCGATATATTCGAATTCTCAGTAACTTGGTTTCGAGGCTTAGGAGAGGTTCTGAGGTCAATAATCAATTTCTTTTGTTTTATTCTCCCAAGCCTTGGAGCCAAGTTAGAACTGGCCGATTTTAATATATCGGAATTGCCCTATTGTATTGATCAAAGTGCATGAAGAACTTGAACTTAATGAAATTGAGACCCGCTTCTGTGAGAGTTCTGAGTGAAGTGTTTGTTCTCAAAAGGACTAAGAGACAAAACAGGGCAAATTGTTCACAAATTACACGTAAATTACGTTAGCGTGAAAATGGTCGGCACTTTATTACTGTTACTGTTACTGTTACTGTTACTGTTATTTGTTACTGTTTTGTTGCTGCTGAAACCAAGAACTTTAAATACAATTTCTGAATTAGGGAATATATATACACCTAACTGCAGAAATGTTGTCATAGAAAATACAAAATACCGTAAATAGGAATTGATTACCTTAATGATATTCGCAGAAGTGTTCCTTCGCATACACGACCTTTCAACTGATATTTCTTCCAAACAAATTTCTATCTCGTAAATGACTCAATTTTTATCTCAGGAAAGAATTGCGTTTTTATTTATTACCGCTTTCTCTTCTTTGATCTTCTGTGAAAATATTGTGAAGGTAATTAATTCCCATTTAGTATTTTTTCTATTTTCTATGACAACGTTTCTGTAATGAGGTGTATGTACATATACAAGCTTGTAGAATTTATGTGAATCACGCGCAGCGTAATAGTAAGAGCAAATCGCAGTCTTATCATTTGTTATCCGTCGGTTTATTGCGCCGAAAATAACACCAATAAAAGTTAAAGTTAAAGAAAGAAATTTCGAGGTTGCAATGTACTTGCTCACTTCTTGTCATCTCATTCATGGCGAATCAATGTTGACTGCCTGTCTGTTCTTGTAGTAATTCTTGTAGTAATCGTAGACAAATAAGATAAATGTCCATTCCATAAAGTTCGGAGGGAGCTAGTGGATCCACTGAATTATAAAGATTTTGCAAAATATTTGGAGGTAAATGGAAATTAATTCTCGGCACCGTGACGCAATCAATATCTGTTTCATTATCGGGGCATGGTCCTTCCCAATCTATACCGTACTGTTCTAAAGTGCCGTCAATAACTCCTCTATCAAACACACCTTCTATCGCGGCGTGATTGGAATTCTGCAAGCGCAGCATACTTTCAATCCATAGTTGTCGAGGGGAACTACTGTGTTCGGTTTCCAGAGGATGTCTATTATATGCTTGAGCCCATCGGTGTAATAAATCGTTAATTCGAGGAAGGAACACGAAGTGTAAAGTAAATATGTGAAGCTCGTCCGTTGGATCAAGCACGCCTAGTTCTTCCATGAAATAAAACAAAAAGTAAAAGGTTGAGATGCAAAACCAAAACACATCCCTCCACAATCGTTCTATTCGCTGATTATGGACTGATCGCCCGGCAATATGGCTTCCCCTATTGGGACCACGAACCATGCACATTAGAACGGAAACTAAATAATTCTCTCCACCCCTGTCAGATCTAACCCGAGATGGAAATCCATACTCCCGAGTACCCTCATAAAAGCACTGTACAACTGTGCTAGCTTGGTTATTGTCGAAGCACTGTAAATACGTGATCAAACGGGAATAGCCATCAATGCCCCCTGCTATCACAAGGCGCCATCGTATTAAAGAATGATGTGTATCTATGTGCCAGAGAGCATTAGCCCCATACACATTATACCGTCTTCTAATGTGAACCTCAGACCACCTTATCGCGGCGCCTGCAGGATCCACCCTTCTCATTGCCATTCGAACCCTGATGCGTTGAATCCTTAGCCCGTGATTGGTATCCAGCATCGATCGCATTTGCCGGCAGCCTATTCTTGGAAACTGAGCTCGAACACTTCTGATCAATTGATCCAAATCGGTGTCAGAAATTGAAGAATATGTTTGATCAAGCCGAATACCATTATCTCGCAGTCTTCGCCGCACAGTGGACAGACTGACACCAAGACAGTTGGCAATTCGACGGGTATTGAAATTTTCTCCGACTAGAAACGTAAGCTGCTCCAGTGATATTTCGTATCGAGGTCTTCCCACCGGGGCTCCCCGCAAAGGTGCTTGATAGGCTGTGTTTTGAGTCTCTGATCGCCCAACGCTGTGCAGTTCACCAGAGCGCAGTAAGCTTAAATAATGCTGGATGGAATCTATCAGCCCATTGTACATTCCCTCCTCTAGTAGGTGAAATAAATTCACACAGTTCGTGAGAAGGCTTTCTACTCTGGCGATGCAATACTCCAAAGCTCCTTCGTCATTTTCAGATGAATTCATTATCCGCACGACTTCACTGACCAAACTAAGTGCCCGTTCGAAAAAACTGTCCAAACTGCTGGGTTGTGCCCTTCCATGGAAATGGCGAGGGGGGGCACCAAGGCTGGGAAAGACTGATATCGAACACAAAAGCAAAATTACAAGCACAGGTCGTGAGCAGAACTCCATTGTCGATCAGCGCACGCAGATTTCTGCCGCTATACATATCTGGCAAATTTTTAACAACCAACTGTTGAAAGGACGATATAATTAATAACATCGGAAGTTTCTTTTCGGGTGTCAAGATATCTCTTATTCGAAAAGAATAATAGGTGTCGTAAAAAAGGATTATCGCAAAAGAAAAAAACGAAAAGGAAATTGGATTACCAAACGAATTGAAAAGTGTGAATGCAAATTAATTATACAAAACGTTTTGCAAACCGTTTATCTCAAAATGATATCTTGAATATATGAAATATCTGAGAGATATCTGCATATCTACTTTTGACTACGATGGCCCGCTATATTCGTGCACCTATACGCTTAAGCTTATTTCGTACCCTAGTTATCGGCAAAGGTTTTAATGCTAAAGCTTTATTTCCATATTTTTGCCATTTCTTATTTTCAGTGGATATTCGATATTCAAGAAATGATCGTGTTATTGAAGATGATAAAAAAAATTGAGATTCCTGTTTAAACGTGCAAGTTTTGTGGTAGTTTCTTGGTGTTGCGGATGGTGTGATCACCAAATGACGTAAAACAAAAGATTCAAAAGACACTGAACAATACCCACACCACAACACAAAAGCTAACCAACAATGGCTTCCGCAACACCAAGAAACACCCAGTTTTGTTGTCTTCTAAACTCAGTTTTGGTTAAAAATCTGTTATCGTTCCGAAGTGGAAGCCAAATTAGAAATACATGTAGTCTTAAATTATGTGCTGGATTTTTTTTTTTACTGCAGTATCGAACCATCCTCACTGAATTTTCAGTTAATTCACACCCAAAGACGTACCTAGTTAATTTGTGATAAAAACTTGTTAAAACAAAGAAAATAAGTGATTAAACTTAAGCTTAATTCTGCTTCATTCAAAAATCTGCAGCAATATATAGAGGTTATTCAGCATAAAGTTGTGTAATACAGATGAGTATTTTTAAGAGTCAGTTTTTATTTTTTCGAGTCTTTAGGCGAGAAAAAATTAATACTGACAAGTAAAAATGCCCAGCTGAATAAATTGTTTATTATACGACAGTAATCTTCTCCAATTAAGTTTTTGAAGCTGTTTTTCCTAGCACGCAGTCAGAAGAGTGTAATAACATGTCATATTTGCTCTCGTTTTGATGTGTATTTCCACTCGAGAATGCTATGTGGAATAATATGCACTTATTGACTGAGTGGGAGGGCCGGATGGGAAAGTATTTGGCTCGCATGTCGTACGGCCCGAGTGCGGCCAGGGTCGTGTGCCATGACCGAGAGCCAAATATTTTCCCGTCCGGCACAACCTAACTCAGTCAATAAGTATTTTATAATATGACTAGAAAGTACAAGAATAGTTGTGCAGTGCAAAGTCACTTAAATTTGAATGGGGCCGGACAGGTCACGTCAACCCATCCGGCCCCGCTCACATCACCTTGCGATTCTATTTTCTGTAGGATTGCATCAGCTTGGCCATATGGTCATATTATAATAAACTGTATTATAATTATTTTCAATCAATATTGGTCCTTGTTGATTTTGAAGGCCCTATTTCACCATAGAAAATATTCGGGTACAAGCCAGCTAAAAAACATAAAACAAGTATGTATATGTTTGGGCCCAGTCTATAAATGTAGATGCCGCTCCACTCCTGGCAAATTAAACCAACATGGTAAAAGTATCCTGTGTGGCTAGTGCCACTAAAATCAAAGTCTTTCAATATCCTAACCCTGATTCATAAAGCTGTATTGATCATGTAAACAAGTAAATTGTGCGGAACATCACAATACTTCACTCCTTTTTGTTATTTACATGTAGCCTACGAACTCTTATATTTTTGTGACTCGTGTGATTTAATAATTAAAAGTAATACATGTACATACTACAAAGAATTTTCCCAAAGAAACTGACCTCAAATTGTAAACAAAATTTGACCAAACATTAATGTCCTAAAATCTTTCATCATTTTAGATGCCTGCAGTACAGAATTTAACTGTATTGATCAATGTAAATGGTTAAATTGGGTGGAACATTGTATATAATAACCCTTTTCTTAGTGAATATACTATGTACTGCCAAAATAAATGTCTGTTCACTAGACAAGAGCACAATATTCATTTTGGGTGTTCATATCAACAATGACACTGTACCTTGTTCTTGTTGTTCTGTTTCCTGTTACATGCATTTAATGAGCTTGGATCCAACCTCTGCATGTAAATTTTTCTCACATGTAACATGTGCATAAATTGCTTGCAATATAGCATTATGTCTTTACATACATGAAACTTGCATGCAGTGCTGTAATACCTATGGCCTGTACTGTATTTGGCCTGAGTCATGTAATTTTTATGTTGCTGGATTAATCTCCTAAGAATTTAACACAAAACTGAACTGAATATTTGAACTTTAATGAGATTCATAATGTGAACCCTGAAATCAAATATATAGCACTCATTGATTTGTTGTTGTATAATGCAGACTACTGAACATTTTTAATTTCAATCTTTTTCAGGTTTGTAGCTGATGGAAAAAATTGTCTCTCAGGGCACAGGACCCTTAAAGTCCAGTTGCAATCCAAAGTGAATTTTATTTGTCCAAATACTGCCTCTGTGCTACAGAAAACTGAAGTCGGGGTTCAAACAGCAAATATGTACGAAAATCTTTGGATTGTTTATAACGAAGCAGCCTTTAATAAATGTGACACAACATTAAAAGGCCAAAACAAGACAAATAAACTTCTATTGCAATGCAATACTCCAACAAAGTTGAATTATTTTCCTGTGCTATTTGCACAGTTTACTGCAGAAGTGGATGGACTGACATTTCGAGGGGGAAGAAAATATTATTTTATAGGTAAGTGAAAAAGAAGTCACAATTCGTAATCACAATATTGGACAGAATGGAGTACAATTCAGAGAGTAATATTTGAGCGAGTAATTTTTCAAATTGGCCAATTGTGTAGTACGAGGACGATTTGAAATATTATGAGCACGCATGATTATGTACCCATGGAGTCCAATTACTAATTAATTACATCAATAATGCAATTTAAGATTAAACTAGATGCTTTATGAGCGTAAACTGGGCTACCCGTATTTATTTATACAAATCGAAGCCTATTCAGTTTAATATCCTTACCGCTCTTGATGAAAAAAAAGGC
Source organism: Cladopsammia gracilis (assembly GCA_022457155.1). NCBI lineage: Eukaryota > Metazoa > Cnidaria > Anthozoa > Scleractinia > Dendrophylliidae > Cladopsammia > Cladopsammia gracilis. The sequence goes on along the minus strand of JAJGOT010000268.1, from coordinate 609,908 downwards.
CTATATCTGAATTTCCTGGTGGTTGTTATTAGTTTTAGTTATCTTGTATCTAGCTATATTTATCTTTGTAACTGGTTTGTGTTTCCGACACTTGAAGCCGTGAATCTTTTGTTTATTTTGCCTGCTCCGAACCCAGGGTCAAAACAACTTTTCGAATTGAAAGTCATTTTTGATGTATTCCCGCCATTATCATAATAAAAAAATTGAATAAAACTTGTCAATTTAATCAAAGTTAACAACAGAATTGATAATTCTGGAGGAGAAAAACAAATTTAGCCCTTTGAATCAAATATACTTTTTCAGTTGTGGTAACACAACGTGACCATGCATTTCATAAAACATCTCGCAATCAGACACAACAAAAATATTCAAGTTTTATTCCTCTATATCTGTAACACAGAAAAGAAAATTAAATGAAAAAGTGATCGCTTTAAGGTTATTTTCGCCCGAGTAACATTCACTAGCGCAAGCGAAACTCATGATGACTGGTTTCTCAGAAATAGGACAGCATTCGGTGGAAAATCTTCAAATCTTCTCGAGTCTTTTTCAGCAACGCGATTGTTTCACAACAAGAAATGGATCACAAGACACGTGCAGTTTACATCTTATAATGGTGGTGAATTTTTCGCAGCTGAAGTTTCTGTTGGCTGTTCTATCCCTCTTCAACCTGGCGAAATAAAAATTCATGAAAGGCAAACAATCGAAACAATTGAGAAATTCATTTCAACACGGTATTTGAATTTTATAGTTTTGGTTTCTTTCCGCTTCAAAAGCGCAAGTGCTGTGCCGAGAGTGAGCGAAACGATCAGGCTTCGTTCGTTGTATTACAACAAAATACTTTTTAAAAAACATTTCATTAACTGCGAAAAAGGATTGAGATTGAAGACATTGGACTCACCGAGAGCTGAGGAGAAACGTCCCAGTGTATGTTTACGTTCTTCTTGGAGAGTGAGTACATGGTAGGGGGGCTATCATAATGGTGATTTTATGTAGAGGGGGGTGTCGTAATTGCAATTTTGTGACACAGGAGAAATTCAACGTAAACCTAGACTGGTCTCCCCCTGCGGGGGTAGCCCAGTAAAAATCTGTGTGGACTTAATTCAACTAAAAACATCATGGATATTTCAGGTTGAAACTACTAGAGAAACAGTTTAAAAAAAAACATTTAAGTGCACTTGATTGATGCACTTGCAACAACAAGTTGCAATTGGATAGCCGTAATTTAACAGCCATTGGAGGAAATAGGCAAGCAGATGACCAATCTCAATTTGTTTTTGATATGATTAGTCTTACATGTAGGCCAGGCGGTGTTGGACACGGTCCACGTGACTTCATTCGTCCAATCACGCGTCACTTTAGTGATACTAATGGCGGCCGTCTTCACTATTTCGTGTTGAGGTATCCTCTCTGTTCTTGGATTGATTTCTCGTTTCATCGAACGTTTTAGTTTATCGTTTTCGGAGGGCCGAAAGAGAAATACCGTGGCAAGCTATAACCCAACTTGTAGCTTCAGGTGAGCATATTTTGTATCAAATTTGTTCAATGAAAACCATGTTGTTTTCAAAATCTTTGTTTACCACTAATGTGTGACACGGGTATTTAGTTTGCCCTTTCTTTGCATCGTTCGGTCAGTATTTGGATTTATTTTTGCACAGAATTAAAGTTTAATAGTTAAACTTTGAGAAAAGGTCGGGGGGCCCACTGGGGCCCCGCCGTTTTAGTGGTGAAAAATCGACTTGAAGTTGTAGCTTTTTTCGCGTTTGTCACGTATTATCTTGTAAGATTTCACGGGAGGTGATGGCGTGATGCACGCAAGCTAAGAACAAACTTTTTGGAACTCAGAATACTATTTTTTACTGATTCCTTTTATTATTTTATCTTCTAGGTACCGGTATTTCAGGTTCTAAACGGCCCGAAGGCTCTTCACCCCATGTACAAATATATTGTTTTGATTACTGAGTCAGCTTCCATGGAATGTTCCTACTTTCTTTTCCTGCATAGCTTTATTCAGGGAAAAAAATATATAATAAATTTTTAAGTTGTGATCTCTCTGAATCTCTTACAGGAGTCATGATCTGGAGATGTTGTATGATTTTGTTCAGTATTTTAGTAATTTGCTGAGGGAGTTTTGATAATGGTCTGGGGATGCCTGTTGACATTTTTATGGTTAGATTACATCCCGGTATGTTAGGAAGGAGCTTGATTCTAGCATAGCGTTCAAGCATTTTTGCCATTTCAAGTGCTTTTAAAACTGTAAATGCATGTCCGGGGCCTCAAAATAAAATGTTTTGTTGGATTTTCTTTCAAACATTAGCACATACAGTAGGCCCCTTTTTGCACTGAGCCCTTCAAGTATTCCCTGACTCCTTAATCATGAGGACTATTTCAAATTTGCAGTTTGGAAAAGAACGTGTAATACATTTCTCATGAAGGTCCTGAAAATGTTCTGTGCCAAATTTTGTTCATGTAAAAAATATTTCTTATGTTCACAACACTGATACCATTCAAGAAGCTAAAGTTTTCTTGGTTTGTGAAAACCTGCTTTACATCAATAATAATTGAAACTTTGAAAAATTTGAATTATTGGGCCCAAATTGTTTTCAGGAATATATATTTCAAGAAATGTAACAACTACTTTAAGCAGTGTATAGTGGAGAGACTCAATCATATAGACTACAAAGTAGGGAGTCGCTTATTTCTCTCAGGGATTATTTGGTGGGATAGTCAAGCAAGGGAAACATGCAAGCCAGTGTGCAAGAACATTGGCTACCTCAGCCAATTTTCCGGCATAGACACTCGCATGTTTACCTCACTTGACTATCCACAAATAGGAAATAGGAGATTACTTGCAATATAAGACTGGAAAGTAGCACTTTTAAGAAGTGTTAAATTTAAGTAACACACTGAACATAATTTACTTAATTATTGAACATAGGACTTGAATAATAAAAGAACGATGGTATCTGAGTTACTTGCTTTGTACATGTCATACCACTAAATCAATGTGAGGCCCAAGGGGTTTGCAGGAGGAACTGGCAACAGATGTGGGGAATTTGAATTGTTTTGCCATTCCTTATAACACCATCATACAAGTCTTATTGTATAAAATATTAATAATAATAATAATAATAATAACTGTTTATTTACAATAATTCCATTGAAAAAGTGAAAAGGAGATAAGAGGTTATCCTTTTCTAGTTTATCTCCTAATTCTTTCTAGTTTATCTCCTAATCAACCACTAATTTAAACACTGTCGATTTAAAGGAAGCACTGGCATACTAGTTTTTATAACAGTTTTAAACATACAGCCATGGAATCCGGGAAACTTTCATTTCAGCTTCCTTGAAAATTTTAATTGTTTAGTTGGCAAGTTCTTTCAGTTCCATTTTCACTGTACATGCATGTAGATCTTTGCCAGGAAAGAAGAGGGTGAATGCTGGTATTGAGTCATTATTGGTGTCTGCCACAATGGGAGATACCGGGTAATATGTGATGCCATGTTCTGTTTGCTCATTTTGTGTTGCAAATGAAAGGTGCAACCAAGTAAAAGTCTTGATTGTTTTGGTCTTTCTCCTCTCTATCCTAAGATGCACCTATGCAGGAGGCTGGTCAGTTTTGCAGAATCAATTTCATAATAAAGAAATAAAAGTTAATTTATGAAATTAACAACTGATTGGCCAAAAAATACATTATTTTATAGAAAAATAGTATACAATAATGCTGACACAAACAATTAAATTTGTTGTAGCAGCAACATACAGTTCCCTAAATATTAAAGTAAAGGCTTTCCAGCTTTTCAAAACTGCCAACCATACAATAATTTTGCACGATGGACTTTCAGTGGTGCATTAGTAGAGCATTTTATTTCCAACTTTGCTGTAAGCTGCTGTAATTCGTATGGATAAACGGCTCGCAAGGTATTCATTACACTCTGCCCTAAAGAATAAAATGCAATATAAGGCCTTCTGCAAAACCAGCAGTTCATTTTTCTTGCCTTGGCTCTTCTGAAACATCCCGTGTAAACAAGAACAAACGATTCTTCAGATTCACGCCAGTTTTTAAATTCCTTGCACGAATTCACTAAACAAAGACGAGAAATACGTGACGGTTGTAAACTTCGGCAAAAGATCGACTGACGGACGGTAATGTCGCCTTTCTCGTTACGATTAACCTGCGATCAGGCAGATCAAGCGATCTCTCCTTTTAGAGCGCGAGAGCGCCGACGATGGCACGTTGCGATCGGGACTTTCATCACTAAATTCGGTCCTTTATAGCTGTTCTAAGCATCCATAATGCACATTTACAATAGCCAGTAGGTAAGAGAAAGATATAAAACGAAGAAGCGCAGTAATTTCTTCAAGAAAGCGAAGAAATCTACCTCTAATCGTCTTTGAATCACGGAGAGCAGAGATGTTGACTGGTTGGCGTCAAGATGCAAATAACGTAAAAATTAAATTTCTCCCAGCATGCAGCGCGAAGCGTGTCCAACACCGCCTGCATGTAGGCAATGTAGTCATATAATTTATATAGTCATCTATGTCAAACTACATTGTAGCCAATAAATGGCTGCAAGGTAGTTCCATTTACAACCTGCACAAAACAGCTAGATCTAAAAAGTGTCTTGACTAGATCTAGACTAAAGTCTTGAAAAAGTCTTTTTTATGTCTGGCGGCTTTTTTCAAAGAAAAGTTTTGGAAAGGTCTATATTTTGAGCTAAAATGCAAGATATTTTTAGACTTTTTGACAGCTAGACATTCTTAGGCAGAAACAAGACATTCCATAGACAATTTATTTCTAGATAAATTTCTCAAAAAAAAAGTCATGAAAATGTCTTTAATATGTCTAAAAAATTGTCTAGTAGAAAGAAAAGCAACCACAAGACTTCTCAATCAACCCCTTGAGGAATGTGTCTACGAAGCTGTTCAAAAAATGGCAGTCAGTAGCAGCTGTTGATCGTCAGCAGAATATTACAAAAACAAATAGTACAGGTCAACCCTTTTTATTGTTTCTTGAAAATACTGAATGGCCCGCGACTTAGTATCCAAATACAATAGAAATGATCATTGTTTACAGTTAAGTGCTCAAAAATTCAAGGTACAAAAATTGCTTATATTTATTATATCCTACTAACTACATTATACACATTCATTCCATATAAATAGCTACTGAACAACCATTTTTGGGCATGAAAGTGAACACAATCAAGTAAAAAATTACCTCACCATTGATGTATAAACCATAAATGCAGGATCAAGTGCAACAAAGTCAGATTTCACTTTAATAAATTGAACTGGCCTTCCGATTCTCCTGCTGAAGACTAGCAGTTAGTCTGTAAAACTTTGAAAATACTTCATGTTCCACCAAACGTTAAATTTGCAATTCAAATTGATATTTCATGGCTGAAGCTAAGAAAGTCGTATCATCTAGTATCATTCGGAAACCATGCATACAGGCATATTGTGACCATTTTGTAAACATGCGGCCGGTCTGCCATGCACAGTTCCTTGTGATGAAGTTGAACTAACATTTAAATATTATGCAATTTTTTCAAAGGTAAACTGTTTGCTTCTGCCCATTTAAACTTCACTTCTTCATGTCTTGATATTTTCTTAAACCATTTGCGACACAAAGGTTACAATGTAAAGAACAACATACATGTACTTTCAAATGACTGCTAGAATACAGTAAAATTTAACGATCTAAAGTGGCACAGCATTCCACAGGTATCAGTTTATGGCCAAATCGCGTGTCAAAACATTTGTGTCTGAATGCAGTCCCGACCCTGGAACTTGGTGGATTTTTCTTTTTCATATAAGCTAGAAAATAAAAATGATTTCACGGAAATAGTGAAATAACCTACAGATAGCTATAGGTAAATATTGAGTGTCAAAGACTAATACTTTGTATCTAAAGTTGGAAAATGGTTGCGTGCAAGCTATGACAGCTATAGATTTTACTGCTGATCAATCATGTGCTCTGATCTTATCTCATGTAAACTTTACTCTGTGTGGGTTGACTTCAACTCCCAAGTTTCAACCTTCCGTCTCGGTCCTTTTATTTTAAAAAGTTTCTAATGTTTTGATGCCAGACAACAGAAAGATGCAGGAACATTTTTCAGTGGTTTCGAAACCCCGCAAACCAAGGAACTAATGGCAATATTCATTAATCATACTACCCTTTTGTGATAACTTTAGTATACAGCCAGCTTGCGTTTTTCTTGGTTTATAAAATTAGCACACGTATTTCATTCGTTATACTCTCAATATATGGTGCCTTTATATTTGCATTTAATTACAGAATCAACAATCCATGTAATGAAATGTTCCGTGATCTGAAAAATGTGTGGTGTTTTAATAGTTGTATTAACATGCCTAAATGTATATTTTTTGTCTCACCTAAATCAAACTTCAAGACAATTTTTGGGTATGGTAATTATAAGCGTCAACTCGATACCTCAAACTTGTGGCCTTGGTTATTGTTACCGACAACAAGATCTAGTCAAGGGCTAGTCAAGATGACAATTGAAGACATTTTCTAGTTAATTCAGACATAACAACACTTTCAAGACATTTTCTAGATTCTCAAGACTTAAGTTTATCTTGAAAAGGTCTAGAAAAGGTCAACAAGAGCTTTGCTAGACCTACTGCAAACAAATTTAGACCTAGCTGTTTTTTACGGATAATTTACAGCACTTGCATTTCTTTGGAAACTTCATTGTTTTTTTATGTTATAAACAAGACACTCCATGCATGTATGCAATTGAACTGGAAATTTAATTTATCATCATCATCATCATCATCATCATCATCATCATCATCATCATCATCATCATCATCATCATCATCATCATCATCATCATCATCATCATCATCATTATTGCTGCCATATCTTAGCTACAAGTTCCCCCCACAAACAAGTATCACCCTTCTTTATCTTGGGGAAGATGCACAGCTTCTTTAAATGTGACTCCTGCCTCCCTAAGATCCAGAGACACAATGTCCTTCCACCTTATTTACTGCCTGTGGCACTCTGCCAGGTTGACGATGACCCTATATCTAGTAACATTTGTACATCAGTCACAGGCATGGGTGTCAAATCTTAAGATTATAGTGTGCAGGTATTGAAGGATGGCATTTGACAAACATTCACATGTCAAATTCAAATTTGCCAATGCAAAAAAGTTGGCCAAAAATTTGGTAAGAATAGAAACTTGTAAGAATAGAAAATTGTCGTCAACAGTTTGCCAACATACATGCAGACTGTTAATGTCAGGTTTTCTTGCACCAGCTTGAGTTTGCCAACACTTTGTTTGTTAACTTTAGTTTGTCATGTGAAGGTAGCTAAAGTGGTAGCTCAGAGATTTTGGTATTGGTGATAGCTTATGCGAAGTGTTTTTTTACCCAAATTAATTCATGAATGCGAACTAAATATTTTCCTCTTGGTTTATTGTAGGAACATCTGATGGCACAGAATCACACATCAATGACACTCATGGAGGGCACTGTAATGATACACAGAATGGAATATTCATGAAAATAGAAGTCTACGTTTGCAAGAAGAGTAATCAGACATATACAGGTACAGTAAGATATTGAACAGCAAATCCATATAATGGGGTTGTTGTAATTCAAGGATTCCTTGGCCTTGAAATTCATATTACTCTGAATGTATAAATTACAAATTGATGCAAATTAATTATTAAAATTAAATTGTCTTTAACTCCAAACTTGCTTTTAGGCCAAGAAAAAGCAACAGAGCAGGCCAAAGAGATTTTCCAATATTTAAAATGTCCAACCATGCCCAATAAGACCTCCATATTGTCTTTTGGCCTTTCTTCATGGGGTGCATCTTGTGGAGGAGGAAATAGAAGCAGTGGGGAGGGGGGTATATTTAATAGAAAGGATGCACTTATTAGTGTATGATTCGTTGATTAATTCTACTCCATCAAAACTGGCTTTCACTCTAAAGTTGAAGTTTTAGTTCACTACAAAGTTAGTACCGGTAAATTAAATATATATAATTATGCATGTAATATATTATATACATGTACGAGTCATGAGTTGGTCTTAAACCAAAAATTCAATCTTACCCTCTCCGTCAACCCCCCCCCCCCCCCCCAGACACCTATTTCTAGTATAATCAGAAACCCGTAAGGGTTAAAACGTGCAACTGTCTCTTGTACACTTCAAAACAAGCTTCCGATTATTCAATTTGCCAAGAAGTTGTTACAGCCATATTTGGCAAATCAAGATAAAAATATTAACCAATCAATTCGCTAGAACAACTTGCTTCCAATCTCGAGGAACCGAGGGGTTTCCAATCATGGTACTAAGCAAAAAATGAATATTCGGAAGCTGTGAATGCACATTACACGTTTCAACTCACTTATGGGTTTTGTGGTATAATATTGTATACATGTACTAGTCGTGTGTTGGTCTTATCTCCATCCATTTCTCCCAGGAAACATGGCTGATTCATCTGAAGATGATTCTCTATATTTTACCTAACAAAGTATTGTGTGATTGTGTTTCTTTTGCAGATGATAAGTGTAAGGAAGGTGTTGGTGTACTACGATGTCCAGAACCTGATCGTCCAACAACGGCACCAGCTCCAACTCCAACACAGACAACAGCATATTCAGCATATGAAACATCAACCAAAACAATAATTGTGAAAACCCATGAAGGATCTAAACTAGCTCAAACTGGTGATGATAAAGTTAAAAAAGGTATGTCTTGACTAGATGTGGGCTACATGATGGTACAAAAAGGTGTACCTGTATGTTTAAGAAACCTTGCTAACTTTTCCTTCTAAAATAATATTGCTGTCATTCAAGCAAACATATAGATGTTGGAAAATATTTTTCTCCAAGTTTTTACTTTGTAAAAATTGAAGGAAAAGAGCATGGGCGATGTAGCAGCTCTTGCAAGGTCTCACACTATTCAAGATCTATACCCTTTGAGAGAACAATACAATAAACAACAAAAACAATCTCTTAGCCCTAAAAACAGAAGCAGCCGCAACTCCTAAAACAATAGAGCTGCTACAATACCGAAAAGCATGAGCTAGAGAAATTGACTCTGAGAATAACTTAGTGAACACACTTAAAGATTTCATCCATTGTCTTGCAACTAAAAACCGTCTTTTGTAGCATAATGAACAATATCACAAGAAAGAACTGCTCAACAGCTTTCATTTCAATGGTTAGACTTTAAGGTTTCATCCACAGAACCACCTAAAGTTATTTTACAGCGTAATAAACAGCACCAAATGAAAGTACTGCTCAATAGCTTTCATTTGAATACAGGTCATACTTTAAGATTTCATTTACAGACTCAAAGCTAAGAACCACCTTAATTTAGAGCATAATAAACAGTATACACTGTAGTATTTGACTGTACATGCACTGCTCAAAATATTTCTTTTGAAAGTGACACTTCAGGATTTCATCCACATACTAAAAAGACCCTATTATTTTGTTTTTCTTATAAAACCACAGATTTATTTAACTTGATTCAAGGGTCTGAATATGAGAGAAATAGTTCAGCAAAGGATTAAGGACCAAAGTTATTTATTAATAATTATTACTAGTGTATCCAAAAGATAGTAATTGCTGCGGTAAATTTGTTGTAACAATGCTGTTTTATCGTCTCGCTGGTATTACAGAATTTTCTCTTTCGTTTTTTGAGGGGAAGCAAAGCAAATGTAACCGGGATGAATCGACGAAAATTCCAGCTAATAAGACTAATTTTGGTTTGTAATTCACGCATCAAGTTCCTGCAATGTCTGTAGAATATTGTTGAGTAAAGGACGCGTTCACCACGAGGAAGGTGTGAAAATTTAGGTTAATTACTGTGTGTTCGCGTCTCTCAAGCTCAGCTCAGGTTTCGCGTCCCTAAGCGCTCAGCTCAGCTCAGTCTCATCGACCCCTGTCGGAGTGATTTCAAAATAAATTTGTCTTTTATTCCGTACAATCTTCGAAAATCTTTGCCATTCAACGGTCCTATCACCATGCCTCGCAGTCCCCGCTCAACTCGTAGTAGTCTTCGACACTTCAGTTCCGATTTCGACTGGGACATGTTGGATCAAAATACTGTATTACAAATCTCGCAGCGAACACTGAGCTTGAAGCAGCAAGCGAGGCTATTGTTCGTGGCGCAGTGCATTCTGGCCCAAAATGTGTTCGTGGCGCAGTGAATTCTGGTAAAAAGCGATCAAATCGAGATTTTTCCTAGCTTATATTTTTTTCTCATATATTTCTCTTAAATCCTGATTATGTTGCTGCTCACTCGCTACGCTCGTTCCGCAGCAATAAGCCACAACTCATTCTTAGTATAACAGTTACTGTTACAACAGAAACCATTAAAAGTCAAGTTGTCCATTTTTATTAACAACCACTCTTTTCTCTTACAGAATTAGAGATGTGGATGGCTATTGCAATAGTTTTTGCATGTATATTTTTTTGTCTTGTTGCAATTGTTATCATCTACCACATATGCAGGTAAGTTTTCAATCAGTCCACTTAATAACTACATGCAAACTATATAATTATGAAGTAAAATGTTAACAGAAGATCAGCAAATTAAAGTGACTAATGACATCATGCAACCCAGTCCTGTGGCATTTGAAAGGAGTTTTTTCTCTGTCCTTTTTTGTCCTTCATTTTTAACTTGTGAATATTCAAAGTGTTTGAATGAGTTATAGCAAACTGGAGAAAAATTCACTGTTCGGTCAATCGTCTGTTCACATGGAGCGGGGAAATGTATTTTTTTAAAATATGTTTTATTTGCATTTTAACAGTGGGGGGGGGGTCAGGGGGGTCAAAATCTCCCGCTTCCTGTACCCCGTTTTCCCGCCTCCCTTACCTTTGTGTCCCTTGTCTCCCGAATCCCACCCCGACACACATGTACATGTGTTATGTCATCTCATTCATGACCTCCTATGATGTAACCGACTTGAAAAGGTTTCCCATAATATTTTCACTGGAACTAATGCTGTTTGTTTTTTAGCCCAAGAACAAATAATTTATGTTTTCTCGCATATAAAAGTCCGTCTCTTATACCCCTCCCGACCCCCTGTTCTCCCGGACTCCCACCCCCCTGGCCCCCCCCCCCCCCCAACTAAACAGGTGATCCCCTCTTAAAGAATGCAGTAATTGACAGCTAAGTTTTTCATAAGGTGTATTGCTATACTGTTTGCATGTTTGGCAGCATTGTAAAATTTTTGAAAAACAGTTCCATCACCCCAGTAGGGTTGCAGCTCTTCGAAACCTCTATTTTCATTGGCCCGGTAAAACACAGCTGCTATTGTTTTTAGGGTTAGGGTCCATTGTTGTGTTGTTTGTCCTATTGTTAGCTCTAAGGGTTGCAAACCAATGGTATGAGACCTTATGAGAGCTGAAACATCACTTCCATTTCAGCAATGTTACAGGTACCTGCACTAGTATTGTCAATATGCTGGATGGCAGGAGTTTCAATAATTTTTTCAAGCCAGTGTCACTGTCAAGCCACAGTAACTGTCTCTCTGAGCATATATTTGAAATGAAAATCGGGACAAAGAAGTTATTTTATTTTAAATACTTGTGCTCAAATATACATCAGAGCTCTGATGGGTGTCACCTTCTACTGGTATATATTAAAGCCAGTATATGGGTATAGCAATGAAAAGCCAAAAAAAGTCTGACTTACTCTACTGTATGTACAAAAAGTCAAGTACTTTAGGTGTACAATCTCAGAAAATGCCTACATGTGTTCTTGTTTGATTTGTTCAGCAGGAAATGGATTCATGTAAAAAGCGTTAGACACCAGAGTATCGATCAGAAGAGTAGTATTAAAGGTCCTGCTGAAAGAGAAGAGTCAGTAGGTGGCATGAGCAACCATGCTTTCACAAACAGTACCATAGATATTAAAAGTGGGGGAGAGGACGAGAAAAGAAAGTCTGACAGCCCCCCTCATGCGTTTTATGATGATGTGGCCGTTTATGCTTTTGTGAATGAAAACCCTGCAATTAAAAGTAAAGGAATAGACAATGGAAATTCCACACTTGGCATTTATGAAAATGAATTGTGGAATGGCCCTTCCCCAGATGGCAACATTGTTTTCCAGAATAATACTAAAGATGTGTTTTATGATAAAGGTGAGAAAATTAAGGGAAACTCTCCAGCTTAGTTGTCGTACAGCTAAATACTTTGTATAATTTGAGGCTGTAAATTGCATGTAATTCTGTAGAAAATGTTTAAGTTAATTTTATAAAAAAAATACATTGACAAGAATAACTATATTTGTCAAAACTAGAAGCTGTAAATTGCAGGTCAGGTGGATGCAGAGGAACTTTTTTAACAAAAAGAAACTAAGTTAAGTATGACACCAGTTTTCATGAGCAATACATTAGCATACCTAGTTGGAATTCTTTGCATGTTCATTAGCTGCAAACCATGCATGGCACTTCTTTTCTTAAGAAAGTGCCATGAAGTTCACAAAGAGGATTGTTATATACAGTAGCTGGAGTTTTTACTCATGCGCATAGCGGCATGAGTCAAGGTTTCGGTAAGGTCCTTGTTTCCATTTTTAGCTTTCGTCCCGCCTTTTGTAGTCACAAATTGCCTTCACGCCGGGCCAGCGAGAGGTCAAAACGCGCCATTTCAAAATTTTAGCTCCCGCGGTAATGGTCAGTGGCATCCCCACTAAATGGTCAATTTCAAAATGGCGGCCCTTCTTGTCGAAATGCACAAGGTTGTGGAAAATTACATAAAAAACGATCCAAATCGTAGGTCTGCCACTGAAATCGGCAGCGAAGTGCTACAGGTTACAAGAGCAGTGATAAAAAAACACACTTTTCCATGTGAAAAGGCTTACAAATACCACCTTGCACAGCCTTCACGGATTCTGGCTAGGACAGTTGGCTACTGGAACAAGTCTATTAAACGGAAAATGAAACGCAAATCCTCCGGCTCTCATCCGTGGACAGTTAAGTTCAAGTGGAATTTGAGCGTGGAAGTATTTGATTGCTTGAAAGTTGCAGCTTTTTCTGAGGGTGATGCGGCTACACACAAGGAGACTCGTGCTATTCATGAAATCCACTTTACAAATGGAGACAAGCTAAAAATTCTCTTCTACACACTTGGTAATAAGTACAATAGAACATTTAACTTTGAGGACTTTTTCATCAGGACCGAAAAGGACCAGTCAATCAGCCATCTTATTGTTAGCAAGGATCATCCAGCTTCAATGAAGTATTCGAAGAATTCTGAAGTGTTGACATTTAGGGCGAGGTATGGACATTTTAACAGACACGGAGTTCCGCAACATTGTCTTGTTTAATCGCCAAAAGCGGTTTTTCCCTCTGCAAATTTTATTACTGATACTTCTAGTGGATAAAATTAATTATTTTGGCTTCTGACTCAAGTTCAGGGGAATGGGGGTACCACATTTCAGTCCCTCATCTGTGGTGTTAATATTATCTAAACAGAGAAACATCTGTTTTCAGTTTGAGGTATTGACATGCATCATTGCCATGACTGTGTTTGTTTTTCATGTTATGAGCATGTTCTGTATAATGTATATATGAGTTTCACTAGTCATGTGCCTCAGTGTATTAACTAGCAAATTTTGCTGCAATTGCTTTTTGGCAAACTGTAGGTTTCTTAAACATTTTAAGATTGCATGAAAATACACGGTACGTTTGTATTAAAAGTAACTTCAACCAAACTTTTCTGCGTCATTCATTTTACTACTAATTTGAAACATCAGTCAACGGCACCAACAACAGTTGTTTTCAGAACTACACTCACCACAGTTTTTCTTCTTTTTTTTTTTGGGGGGGGGGGGGCTAATTAATTTTTGGTCACACAAAATGTGGTCTTATTAGAAGGGGTGCTTAATAGAGGGAGAATCTTATTAAATATTTCCAAATCACACTGTTCTTCTTCTTATCTTAAGTGATCTGTTGATTGATATTCACCATCAGTTCGTCTTGTTTACTCTCCGTGTCTCCCTATTCCATTCAATTCAATTAACCTTATTTAAACACGGTAAAACGGCTCAGTAAAACTGTTTCAGCATTGTGAGAAAAAGATTCTGGCCGCTATTACAGACATAAAAAAAACTACAATTCAGATTAAATCTTGGGGTGGGGGGGGTGGTTAATAGAGGGAAGGCACTCTTAATAGTGGGTTTCCTCTATTTAGCCCCTCCGGGGGGGGGCTAATTAATTTTAGGTCACACAAAAGGGGGGAGGGGGCTTATCAGAAGGGGTGCTTAATAGAGGGAGGATCTTATTACATATTTCCAAATCACTGTTCTGCTTCATGTTACCTGTTGATTGATATTATCCATCAGTTTGTCTTGTTTACTCCACATGCCTCCTTATTCCATTCAGCATTGTGAGAAAAAGATTTTGGCCGCTATTACAGACATCAAAACCCTACAATTCAGATTAAATAATAGAGGGAGGGGGCCTATTAATATTTTTATCCCAGAAAGGGGGGCATATTAGTATAGAGGACTTTTATAGATAACAATACAAAAAAATATCGTTAAATTTAGCAAATTTTTACTTCAAAGGATATAAATATCTTGGTTTTACATTTGACAACCTATGCATAGAAATACATGTATAAAAGTTTTACAAGCATAAATATATAATAATTTATATTTTTTGAGTAACCTCACAAATGTTGTATAGAAATAAATACATAGGTTTCACAAGTCTAAATATATAAAAATATTTTTTAACTAATCTTACAAACTATGTACACTGTATAAAAAGATAAAGATTTCACAAGTGTTAATATATAAATATCTCTTGAATTAAATTCACAAACTATATACACTGTATACAAAGATAAAGTGTTTACAAGTGTAAACAGAAAAAACTTTTTTGAATTAGCTTCACAGACTGTAGATTTAATAAATAGCACTTGGAATGTTTTCAGTCATTTTCTGGAGCAAAAATGCTGAGAATACAGGAGATTTCAGGGTCAAGCTTTCCTGATGATGCGGTTTTTTCAATAGCACTGAATATATCAGATGAACACAATTCACATTTATGGCTGCCTGGTTTGCTTTCCAGTCCACAACAACAAAATCCATGGACATTGATCTCTTTGGGCTCATAAATATCCTTACATTTGTGATACTCAACAGTGAAAGGTTCTTGTTTTCTTAACCAAACTGATGTTATGTAATCATGTTTCAGGACTGATGTCCATCTGGCAGTCAGGGTTGCATGTTTTGAAAACTGGGCAATTCTGATGTGCTTTGCTTCTCGCCCTTGCATTGAGTTCATTCCTAGTCCAACTCCAAATTTCTTAAACAACAGTTCTGCATGAAATGGTATGGCGTACCCAACTGTCCAAACAGTTGGTGTAACTTTGTCTAGCAAAAGGGAGCAAGCATTAAAATAATTCCTACAGGAATCTTTGAGCTCTTGTAAGACTGTTGCATCAATACATATTCTGGTGAATCTGCTAGTGGCATTCCTTAGTTGGACTCCCACAAAAGCAAATGTGTTAACCATCAAACATTGTAAAGGTGTATCTTGCTCTGAACTAATTGCCTTAACTAAACACATGAATTTTTGACACAAAAGTTTAGTTTCTTTACCTGTAAACCGGTAAGATATACACCCCTTCCTGCCCTGCGAAATCCACTTCTTCACTTTTTTATAGAGCCTACTGGCACCTATTTCTTTAAGTGCGGCCAGATGAGAGGCTAATGGGCATTCTGGCAATTTAGAAGGATCTGTGCAAGTTGATGGTAAGCCACTTTTGTCATTGGCATGAGAAAGCATAATTTCATGTAACTGTTGCCAGGCATTGTTTGCACAATGCAATGGCTCTGCATACATTTTGTCAACAAGCTGTTGCAAAACTGGAACATATTCTTGTCTGGATTTTAAGTTTTTGATATATGCTAATAGTTTTGCTCTCTTGGTAGATTCTGCAAGTTTGCTTTGAGATAGTTCTTCTTTCTTAGTTTTAACTTTAGCAGCCACTGCTACTCTTTCAGCATAAACCCAGGGTTTCCAGGTACAATCATCATCTGGTCCAATACTTCCATTGACTATACATTTATCATCCTCACATACATTTCCAAAAGGAGAAAAGTAATGGGCTGCATTGGATAATTCTCCACTAAATGTGGAGACCCATTTCATATCTGAAGGAACTAATTCTACTGAAAACTTTACCTTAGTGTTTGAACTTGGCAAAACATAAGTACTCTTTTCAATGGATGTTAGATCTGAAATAACCTTTCTAGCATACCTAAACATTGCCGGGTGGCTTTCACTGCAGTTGGCACCGCATAGGATAAAATTCTCATTAACACTTGCTATTCGCTCACCAGTGTTTAAAAAGGATAGAAGCCACGCTGTGGCCTCGTCATCCTTTCCAAAAGGAGCTCCATCAGCTCCAATAGCAATCCTAAAATGGTTAGGCTCTCCGAAGTCAACTAAGTCTAGAATTTTGGAGTTTTCAAGACATACATACATGTCAGCTAGCTCTACTAGGAATTCTTCTAGGTCTCTATAAGCACCACTGACTTTGTTGTCATCATCTAAGTCATAGCAAAAGTCAGTACAAAAATCATGTACATTTCCTATGTTGATTGAATTAACATGCTCGATCAATTTTGCATATGGAAGCAGCTTTGGAACAGGTGCATGTGGCATGAACTTAAGCCCAGTTCTTTTACATTTACTTGTACTGCATGAGCTAGATGTTGTTGACAGACTTAAACGAACACTCTTATACTTTTCTTTACTCATTAACCCTTTACTATATAGCACTTTCAAGCTTCTAAGCTTATTTTCTGTGCTTCCTTCAAAGACAGCAATGTCCTCTTTAACAACTTTGCCTATAACCCTTGCCTTCATTTTTTTACTTGTGCTAACATATTTGACTAACTTGGCTGGTGTGGCTTTTCTGATAAGTGTTAGCCAAAGTCCATCTAAAGCTGCACCTTTATTCTTACTACTTCCACCATGAATTTCACCACAAATTTCAAAAGTTTCCTTCTTCCTTCTCTGACAAGACCTCTTTGCACCTGGGGATCCAAACTCTTCAGAGTTATCAGCCGAAATAGAGGTTGAATGGCTCTTCCTCATCTCCAGTTTCCGCTTTGTAAAAGTACTTGCACCCACTTGTGCCTGTGTAGGCATAGTACCTGTCGCAGCCTGTACAGCAGTATTCTGGATAAGGATTTGATTGTGACATTTTGCAACCTGTCCAGAAACAAAAAAAAAAGTTGAGTATTCCCTAAAAAAAAAAGAGTGGCTCCTGCCATCAATGCATATTGGGTTATTTCAGGAATCTGTTACCTATATAAGCTATCATTTATGTTAAAAGTGGGAGCACACTACATTTTAGAGGTACTTGAAAAACACCATGTACCCTTAACTACATGTATTTAAGGTAGAATGTAGTGTACCACTTACCAGTGAGCACAATGTAGCTTAACAGTATGCTCTATATACCCCTTTCATCAATAATTAATCATGTAATAGACAAGCAGACCACACTACTCTGGTCAGGTGGAGGAGTAAATACATGTAGAAACCCATGGCTCTTTCAAAATATTTTGTTACAGAAGGCACCACAACAGGAGTAGTATGCAGCAAGGTCAAGTTTCCATGGCTGCTAGCTGCTAGGGGACCTTGTGTAAATTCCACTAGATAATGAAGTGAGGGGCAAAGAATCAGCTGTACAGTGTAGGTGACAGAATTGCCAGCTGCCAGTGCATTTGGAGAGGGCTGGAAACACCTGGGCCAGGTTGTTCAAAGCATGGTTAAGCTAACCCAGGGTTAGCATCAATTTTTATTCCAGTTAAATAATTAATCAAGAGATTTTTCCAAAGTATGTTTGCCCTTGAGTTTCGTCTCTGACTTGTCTTCACATGTAACTTACAATTAGCTTTTGAAAACACTTCTAATAAGAGAAATTAAATCCTCTGTTAGCATTAATTAACCGGCTTTCGAACAACCAGGCCCTGAATGAATTAATACCTTTGCTTTTATCTTTTCTAGCTGCTTCCTTTCATTTTGGTATGTACGGGATTGGGCAATGAATTCCTCTCTTAGCTGCTTCCTTCTCTGTGCCAGACTACCAACTGGAAACCGTTCCTTCATCACTGCTCCTGTTGTCCTGGGCCTATTTCTTCCTTTCTTCCCCATGCTGTACAACAGTCAAATTAAGGAAAATTAATCTAACACTTAAATTTTAATTGGTTTGATTTAAGAAATTGAATTTGGAAGTAGACTAACACCTAACCTCTACAGTTAGTCTTTCATTGTACTTCTTGGAAAAGGATGTTAAACCATATGCCCCACCAAACGTTGACTTGACAGTCACTTATAAGGAGACTGTTAACAGTTATATTTGTACCAATGATAAACAAGGAAATTTACTATTTACCATTTTAACATGGGTTCTGGGAGTAGAGAAAATAATTTGATTTACCTTTCTGGTGGGGATAACTTACACAATAATTATTTGCCTTTGGTTGGGACACTTAAACATAAACAGTGCTTCAAAATGTCACATCCATGCACTAACCCAAAGGCCACATGCAGCAGAACATTGGTACACTGTATCAGGACTTCTACTGTCTTCACTTCCAGCTAGGTATAATGTATAGTATATTGCTCTTATGACATCCTGGCATCAGGTAACAATAAATTATTAACTCAAACAACAATAAGTTACCTTTTATTTTATTCAAATGACTTTTGACTTCTCAGTATGTCTGTGTCTCCTGGCTCAATTCACTCCTCAACACTTTAGATTTCTTCGAATACTTCAGTGAAGCAGGATTATTAAACTTCTCTCTGGTTGAAGAAATAGAGTTAAGTTTAAAAAATATATTCAGTAAGTAGAGTGTATATTGTCTGATGACAGTTTAAATTATTACCCTAAATTAACTAAGTTCTGCTTCCTTCCATTTGCTTCAAATTTCATGCGAAGACGGTTCCTCTCGAGAATACTGTACAGTTATTTCAGAGAACATTTCAGGCGGTACAAATTTTCGCTACAAAAAAGGTTAAAAAACTACCTAAAACAGGTCAAGCTATGAAACTTCAAAGCTTGGTGGAGGTAACTATCGTCTTAGAATTTCGAGTTTAATTCTGTTAAAGTCAGTAGACTTTCCTAAAAAATAATCACTCCAGTGGTAAATCATTATCTTTGGCATAACAGTGCTCAATTCAAGGTAATTTTTCTCGACTTTTACTTACCGTAGCCTTGTGAAACTGGTCTCAAATTGCAGCTCTTGAACCCCGCTTTTAAAATGGCCGCCACAGTTTGCCTGAGATGCCCCTGGTATCCCGTGATGCTCCAAAGTTCATGAATAATTAAACCAATTCTTTCAAACACGGGGGTGTTTCCCGCGTCCGCCATCTTGAATTGAAAATCCGCTGATTGAAATGGCAAAATTTTTGCGCCCGTCGGCCCAGCGTGCTTGTTTTTTTAAAGTTTCCCGTATCCCGCGGGAGGACTTTCACTGGTCTGATTGGTTGACATGCTTCCTCGTGATTTTCGGCGTGCCTGTAATCACGTTCTTGTTTTCAAATAGCCGAGTCAAGCCACTGGTATTTGGACTTCACCGGAAAAGAAATTACATTTGTCGATGGGAATTTATGTTGATATCAATTTGTGATTGAATGTTTCTTTCTGTTGTCGCTAATTTTAGAGAAATGCTTATAAAACGTGTTTAAGTTCAGTTGTAAATTCAGTCGTAATAAATGATATCTTATAATATGTAAACAAAACAAGACTTACATTTCACGCAAAATTCGTTGAGAGGGAAGGGGTGCGTGACCCAGTTAAAATAAACCATAAAACGTTCTTATGCAAGCGCATGAGTACAGGCTACCAGCAAGCCTCTTGTTCTCAATATGACGTCACTGCCGTTCATTAGTTGATTCATGGTGACATGATATCTAACAAACAAAGAAACTTTTTCTTATGATCAGACCATGACAAAAGGTGTCATGGTTATGATGCCTTGTGTTGTTATTTAAGAAATCACTTACTGACTGATCCCTCGGGAAACATTGAGATTCTCAGGAAACAAAATTCACTGTCCTTGGGACCAGTCCGCGTGAAGGGCTAACTTATCTTCACATCTGTTTATAAGTGGGTCATTAATTTAAAGTAGATAATTTTTTTAGTACTTCTGTGCTATATGTCAACTTGACATTGCTTAGGCCCAGTTCAAACGTCGAACTTCACATGTGCCGAACCTAATGCAAATGAGCAAAATCTATTGTTCTTGCTAATTTGCATTAGGTTCGGCACATGTGAAGTTCGACGTTTGAACTGGGCCTTACAGTAAATAGAGTTTAAATATTAGGTTGGCCAGATTGAAATTGGCTTAGATCGCGTTTTCTTTTTAACCACTGTCTGAACTTCGTTTAAATAACCGACCGTAAGTGTTTTTTAATAAGCTATCAAATAAATACCCCTCCTCATACATTTTCAGCCTATTCAAGCTAAAGTGTACATGTATGATAAAACTGATCATAATTATTATCGTTTCATTAATGTATCTGTCATCAAAGTATGAAACAGTTCATCACGGGAGAGTAAAATTAATCCACCAGTTTTACATAATATCAGTTTATTTGAACATTTTGATTTTCAATTTGTTATCCAGTATCAATAAATTCCAATTTTCCCTAACAATGCATCAAAACCTGAAACTTACTAATACAATAATTTGTAAACAGAAACTTGTAATAGAATTTAGGCAACTACAGTCTGTGTAGTCAGTTGTCTCAAAGCCAACGCCCTTGTAAGGCAGACACCTCTTAAGGCAGACATCAGTAGCTGGCTGGTTTTGGCCAAATTTCAATTAAACTCTAAATAAGAGGGACACCTCTCTAAGGCAGACAGCTAGAACTGGTTTTAGAGAGAGTTTACTGCACTACGTTGGGTGCCAGAGGATTTTCTCTTATGCGATCTTGATGTGCGTTGTGCGTTAACCAACCACGCCACAAAAGCGCATGAAAAAAACCTCTGCTTCCCATTAACTTGTGTACAGAATGAATGGAAAAGGTACATGTATGTACAGGGTGCATAAGAAAAAGGAGAAAATAATAGAAACGATTGAATGCAGAGCTCCACAGAACGCGCAAATAAAATGTACTGGTTTGGTTTTGCCGGATCTCTATGTAGAGATGCTCGAGCCAGACGTCACCTAAAGTGACAAACTCTACGGCAATGGGCTGATTTATTTAGCGGCCAAGATTTCGGCTAGCAAAATTAGCCTTCCTCAGGGCCAGGGCTATACTGAAGGAAAATACTATTAACGAGTTAACGGCTCCTTAAATTTGAATTTAAAAAATACGTGAGTGGTGAAGGGTTTTGGAATGAGAGTGATAAAGTATATACATAGAAATATGTACAAATTTTATTCAGAATTAGAAGATGTAGGTTGTCTATACAAGAAGGGGGGTAAAAGAAAGCTAAGTAGATCACATTGATTTTTCTAATTTGCTCCATTTTTGATCACGGCAATTCACCGAATAATTTATTAGCAGAAGCAATCTAAAGACTGCAGATTTCCTTGTCCAGCATGAGGTGCACGGTCAAATCGTCCTTTAACTTTTATTTCCAATTTTAATATCCTCAGTGAAGTTAAACACTTTCTTTTAAATAACCTAACCTTGGTTCTTTTTTGGAAGAAACTGGATTATTTTATTTATAAAGCTTTCCAGAAAAGAAAGCAAAGGTCTTGATATAACAACAACGAATTGATGATTATTGATAACTTTTTCTCTTTCATTTTATTATCTGTTGTTGCTACCAATAATACATGTATTTCCACAAATAATATGGGTTAATTTTCCACTGACACGAAGCAAGAACAACAGTGTGGTTTCAATAAATATAAGAATACCACCGCTTATAAATAAAAGTATACCTAACTTCATTTTCGTTGTTGTTGTATTTCAGTGTTGGAACAGTTCAATTCATTTTATAATAAATTCAGCCCCTTTACTCTTTTTCGTTTACGGGCGATATGACCGCATTTCTTGTTGGTTACATGGACTCTAGTTCACTAGGTTGTGTTTTCGATAGTCTACAATGTATATGATTGATTCTTACATAGAGTTACAAAGGACACTTTTAGCCTTCATACACAGACGTCCACCGGCTTTCTTTCACAGGGGACTAGAAAATGGGAAATCTAAATGCGCACTAAAATTACGTTATAGTGTTGTTGTTATTATAGCAGGGCTGAACGAGATAGTATAAGATTTCTTATAAGATACACTTTTAATAGCGTTTATCATGCTTGATTAACCAAGCATTTTTTTTTGTAGTTTTGAAAAGAAATGTAAATAAAGAATTTAAATAAGTTATCTTTTGCCTTTTCTGCCTACACAACTGGCCCCGATTGTTCAAAAGGTGGATAGCGCTATCCACCGGATAAATCATTATCCAGTGGATAGGCATTAGCAAAACCAATTGTTATCCACTGGATAATGATTTATCCGATCGATAGCGCTATCCACCTTTTCAACAACCGGGGCCAGGCTGTCCTACAAGCGGCGCTGTGATGCTATCTTCATTCCGTTTCCCAAGGTCGTGAAACTCAACAAACTATTTATTATTCCAAGTCTATTCTCAGACGATAGTACATTGTAGATACCCCAAAATCAACTCCCCAGTAACTCATTTTTTTCCAACTCAAAACGAGGTCAGTTTGTCTTTCATTTTAATAAACGCCTTACCCCAAAAGCGCGAAAATTCAATAAATGCCCCTCTAATCTGATAAAGGCCGCCCACCCCGAAATCCTGCTTGAAAGATATGAGCAATAGAAAAAAAAACTGTTCAGTGCTGATGTAGTAAGTTGTGTTCCAATCAGAAGTCTCCCTCCCCTCCAACCCCCCCCCCCCCCCCCCCCCAACTAAAAACGGAAGAATTTAGAATTTCGACTTTTTATTCTATTCAGGATGTTTGCCCACGCCTTGTTTCTAGCCGGACGGTTCAAATTATGGTCACGCCGCAGTAGTAATTCCCTCAACTTGTGCAACTGTGGGTATCTTTCTGTTGTGTAAAGCCCATACTCCTTTCAGTTTCCTTGTCGGCCTCCTAGCTCGAGAAAACCCGTCCCGAAAGGCCGAACATTTTTGTTTTGAAACATTTTCGTTCCTTCTGCTCCGAGCTAAGTTCATGGCTAACCTACGTTCGTGCGACAATTACCGTGGGCGGAAATTCTACGGCGAAAATTCCGTTCTCCCGGTGAGTATATATAATTGCCATATTTTTTTTTTCTATTAGCTACATTTTTTTTTCATTTTCGTTGGTCGTACTAAAGAAATTTAGGTCTTCCTTTCCACCGCGTGTGATTAGTTTACAGGAATACGGCAAGTGTTTTTTCTAAAAAAATGTTGTTTTAGAGACGGACATGCTTTCAATCATTATTAGCTGTTCTGTGTCGCTAAATTTTACCGTTTGCGGAAAAACTGACTTTAAGGTAAGCAATTCTTTGTTTTAATAGCCAGGAATATATCAAGACTCGTAGTGAAGCCCTAAAGCAAAAGATATGAGTAAAAGAAAAAAATTAAGGAGATTCGAAAGGAGATGGCAGTTGTTTATGAGAATATTGGAGGAAAGAGGGTTGAGTCCTCACAGGGGACTCAATAATAAAAAACATGGAGAGGTTTTCGTCGTGTTATTTTCAGAATTTTCCATCTTCCACAGTGTTAATTGATGCTAGCATAGCCGGCGATACTGCATGTGAAAAAATAACTTCACTGACCCGATTCAGTGTTTTAATTTTCTTCTGTTTTACCTTTTTTTTTCTTTCGTCTTGTCAGTAGTTTAGGAAAAGGAAGCCTGTGTACAGCCGCCCCCTCCTCAGGAAAAATCGAAGGAGGGGCGGCTGTCAGAGTCGCACAGGCTAAAAAAAACTGTCAGAAAATGAAGAACTTGATAAAATTTCATCCATTTAGTTTAAGAGCCCCTTGATCTAACAAAAGACTAAACGTACATTAATGTGGCACCAGCGCTCATTACTCTCGCGAATTGGAATCAAAACAGCTTGGTCTTTGCTCAGGTCGAAACTTGTGAAGAGAAGAGCAAGGGGGAGAGACAGTGGCATGGATACTGTAAAAGAAATCTTGTACCTGCAAAGAAAGAAAAAAGTTAGCTTCCTGAACGGCATTGGGTAGAGGCGGCAATAAATCTCGTAAAATTAGAAATAAATGAATAAGGGCAGAAGGACTTACTGAATAGTTGCAGCAAAGGTGGCGGGGCATTTGAACATAAATAGTAAAGAATTATCGCTAATAGAAGAGGCAAAATTCATAAATAAAACTCGAGAAAGTATTGCATTTTTTCTATAAATGATGAAAACAATTCATCTGAACCATAACTTGATATATGAATTTCCCCTCTTCTGTTAGCAATATTTTCTTACTCTATGGAATTAACAATTTATATTCAAATGCCCCCGCTACCTTTGCTGCAACTATTATTAAAACAGTTTACAGGGGAACCCCGCCTTACGGTCACCTCGTTAAGGGGGCAGTATCACGAGGTTCCACGCGCGGCACTGTTCACTATTCTTGCACTGGAATTTTGGACATATCACTGTTAAAAGTGATTTTTTTCTTTCTTCCGCGTATGAAAACGGTTTTTTTTATTCAACCAATACCTCCACTTCTCGACGGCTTTTTTGAATTTGCCGAATTAAACTTGAAAACGTCGGCCCAGTTTTCAAGTTTCGCCCTCATGATACTGCCCCTTTAATACGGTCACCTCGTTATTACGGTCACCTCGTTATTACGGTCACTTTTTTTTTTGTCCCGGCGAAACGCCCATGCATTTTCTTATAATAAAACCCCGTTAGTGCGGCCACCCCGTTAATATAATACGGCCAACGGCCACATTCCGAAATCCCAACCTGTATAATCCTTTATAATTTTACCCCGTTAATACGGCCACTCGAACCAAATTCGCATTCATTAATATTATTGACCAAACAAAACAAATACTGTACAGTAATTGATAAACAATACTGTTTTTATTCACAACGCCTCTGCACAACGCCTGTAACTTGTCATGTTGACCTCTGTCGTTAACGTAGTAAAACAGCAATTTACTTTCCTGTGATGAAAAAGAAACAGAGACCAGTCATGAAATTTGACCCTACCGCGTTATACGGCCACCTCGTTATACGGCCAAATTTTCATGGCCCGTTGGTGACCGTATTAACGGGGTTCCACTGTATTTGTTTTCGGAAAAAAGATGCCCTTCTGTTCTTATTCATTAATATCCAATTTGACGAGATGTGTGGACCACCTCTACCTTAATGGTTCAGGAAACTAACTCCTTTCTTTCTTTGCAGGTACAAGATTTCTTTTACAGTATCCATGCCATTGTCTCTTCTCCCTGCTCTCCCCTTCACAAGTTTCGACCTGAGCAAAGATCAAGCTGTTTTGATTTCAATTTGCGAGAGTTTTAGAATTCTAATGAGTGCTGGTGCCACATTAAAGTGCGTTTAGTAGTTTCCGATCCAGGAGCTCTTACGATGAAATTTATCATGACAGTCTTTTTTAGCCTGTGTACAGCCACCCCTTCTTCGATTTTTCCTGAGGAGGGGGCGGCTGTACACACAGAACGGGAGTTCGTGTTCAAAAAATACTGACAAAACGAAAGAAAAAAAAAAAGAAAAGTCAGTGAAATTATTTATTTTTTCGGTAAATGACGAAAAAAATTCATCCGAACCTTTAAAAAAAATACGTACTTTATTCACCACGATTTTCAGAGGTCGAGATGTAAAATCATGATAGAAAATTATGATTTTAACATTATCTGATTAAAATCATGATAAAAAAAATACAAAAAAAAAAATGATTTGTTATCAATCATACGCTACAAAAGCAACTTTACAATTATATTTGATACTTTATCCTTGTGTGAAAAGCCTTTTAAAAAAAAGTCACTCTCTTGTTCAACCCACGCGGGATAAAATAATTGGATGTTTATTCATTTTCTGGAAGTCTTTTACGTGATTACACTTGAGGTAAATTTCATGTTTCTCCAACCCCGAAAATAAAAGCAGTATTCATTAAAAAATTTATGAATGAAACTGTGAACAAAGTGGCCTTCAAAAATAAAATACCGGCAATGCTGTAATCTGATTGGTCAATTGGCCAATACGTGTCTGGTAACCCGCCAACTTCACAAGGTCGATTGTGTGGACAGAGCAGCCTTCATCAGCTTTCATGTTTTTTTGCGAGTATGGCTGCGTGGCTTTTGGTCTGGTTCATATTTAGCGGAATTGCTTCGACATTTCTTCATGCAGATTTATTGCATCGCGTAAAATCTGCGGCCTATGACGAGCTATATGCGGATGGAAAACATGCATATAGCCTTGAGAAGTGGAACGAAGCTGTTGAGCTGTTCGAGAAAGCTATTGCTGACTACAACCACGAGAAAGAAGTAAAAATTCACTGCAGATCGCGATGCAGGGACAGATACAGAACTTCTTCGTCTCATAACTTGATCAGTGATCTAGAGCTAGACTACTATCGTTACACGATATATTCTCACAAGTGCTCACAACAGTGTAGAGAAAAATATCTTGGAAGAAGGACCAGGGTTTCTGCAGCAGTGAAGGAAGATTTTGAATCAAGAAATACATATGGATATCTACAGTTCGCTTACTTCAAGGTGGGTACACTCTTTTTTCAAACAAAGTTAGATCTGTACACCTTATTGTTTCAGATCCTTATTCTTTGTTAAATCAAACTTAATAAATAAAACAAAAACCGAGCTAATGCGCCACTATACAGGAGCAAGGCCACATTTGATGGTTTCCACGTTTTAATTTAGTGACTCGTTTGGCTCGGCAGTGGACGTAAAGAACTAGAAATAAATGTTTGATCTGTCTATATGGTGGCTCGTTTGGCTCAGCAGTGGATGTAAAGAACGAGAAATGATGTTGGATTTGTGTATTTGGTGGTTCGATGGTGACTATAAAAGAGCAAAAGAGCCAGCTGCACGCCTGAGGCTATGTGAACACACCTTTTTTTCAAATATGATCATGTAAAGCGCATTAGATCATATATAAATGTATTTTGCGCTATATAAACAATAAAGTTATTATTATTATTATTAAATACCCATGCCAGAATTCCTGTGCCCGAGTACAAGGTCTGACCTTGTACTCGGGCACTAAAGTGGGTACCGGTTCCCAGTGTGCACACGTTTTGCGTTAGTTCCGAGGCACAGCACACACAAACCACTGGCTTTGCGTACCCACAATTCCTTATTACACTCAGAAGGTGAACATGTTGATACCTTGGGTACCCAGTGTCTGAACGCAGCACCATTTTGTGCCGGTACCTAGGAACTAGTGCTTGGACACGAAGTGTGAACATAGCTTAAGGGTCCTCAGCTGCTAACCAGTCCAAACACCCCCAATAGCCCCAAGACAAAATGCCCCACCTCCCACCCCTCCCCTCCCAAGTAGGACATTATGCGCCCATCAGATCACAGGGTGCAGAGTTGTCAAATTTGATTGTAATTTCTACTGTTATTTTCACCGTGTGAATTGATTTTGTCCCGAGTAAAATTATGAATGTGACCAAACAAAGCATCAGGTGATCATGTTACGAATCTAGCAACATTTTATCTTCAAGCTAAAATCCGACAGTGGTCGACTGTGGCAAAATGACTGGGTGACGATTCAGTGGCTTGCTTGATGTGGACTGCAACTTACTGGTGACGGAAACGGAAGGGGATTTGCTGCATGCTAATAGGAAGTGAAACCAACTGCTAATAATTCAAACTCAAAAACATCTGATTGCCCCACGGTGCTCACAAGCATAGAAAACATTCTTGTGACAGTGAAGAAAATAAATTAAAGTAGAAAACAAACTGTTGCTCTTCAGAAATTAGTAAAAAATTTCAGTGCACTGTTAGCAAGGGCTTTTCCCACCCTATACATGTATATGTTTTGAGTTGGAGAGACGGTGTTAAGAATTGAAAAATGATCTTCCGAACATGAAGTATGGCAAATTTCTGAACCTTTGTCATGTTAAAAAAATGTGTGAATTCTTGTCAGATGATAAGTGAAACACATTAGAGCATCTGATTGCCATGTTGACAACAATGGCAGTAGCTTGTGTCGGCTGCCCTTTCCTCGATCTGAACAAGAAAAACTTTTAAGGGGTCTTGAGGGACAGGTGGGAAGGGGAGGAAGCTGTACAACGACCAAAGGCTACTGGATTTGCCATTAAATTTTCAGGCGGGCAGGACAATAGATGCTGCAAGAGCTGCCTACACATGCACTGAAATACAAGCACAGGATAAAACCATGGCCGACAATGTCAACATCTACAGAAAAATGCATGGAGTGGTAGAAGCTGGCATCTACTCTTTGGAGCCCACATTGCACCAAGAGAGTTACTTTAATGCTGCTAAGTTGTATGAAGAGGAGCAATGGGATGAAGCTATTCAGGGATTCGAAGAAGCATTAAAGGAGTATTTCACTGCTTATGACAATTGTAAGATTATGTGTGAAGAGGAGCGTGAGCAGAACAAGATTTTAAGCAGGTCTGGTTTGTTCGGTGTTCATGTCGATGTTTTGCAGTGCCGCACCAGATGCCCAGATGAACTGAGAAAAGTCAAGGGGATTTATGTTAAGAACTATGTTGCAAGACATTTTAATTATCTTCAGATGGCTTACTATAAAGGTGAGTCACATTTCTTTCAATAATGGTATAATTTATGATATTGAGTCATTAATTTTATTTTAATTAACAATTAAGTGCACATTACTGCACATAGATGTCACATCAATTTTTAAGTTTGATTATAAAATAATGGTGGGTTAATATTCTATTTTTTTTATGATTGATAAAAATATCATCAACATCCCTCTGATGAAGGACTTCACTCAAAACGTTTGGGTTATAACAACGAGAAAAAACATTTAAAGACAAATTACAGTCCATACTGCGCAATCTCAGCTCAGCAATGTTTGTGAGACTCACAAACAAGGAACATTTACTAGCGAAGATGAAAATTACGGGACAATCTTACCTTTTCCTTCATTATTAATGTCAGATGTCCTTGCCAAACAATAACAAGTAAAAGATCCCCAAAGTTTTCCCAAATCGATGTTTCAGCTCATCGAGCATTCATAAACACAATGGCTGTAATGGCGGACTGACTGTTAACTCTCATTTGCTCCATTTTGCTACCGGTATTACCGAAGTGTAACATATCAATAAATTCAAAACAAAAAATGAAAACAAACCCTGAGATTGCATAGTATGGACTGTAATTCAGCTTTAACGCTAATTTACAAAAAAAATTATATTCATATTTTTCTCAATCGTCTAAAAAAATTTAAAAGGTGTCGCGCATCAAAAATCAGACCAATTTATCTTGCTTATTCTTTGTATTCTATGTCAATGATTCTTTTATACTTTTGGCTGCAGCTTACAGTAGCTTTCCACAGTAATAATAAAATTAAAGAAGTAGGAGCAAAGGCCATACACATTTTTAGCAGGTGTACCTCATGTGAAAGGGTTTAATATACTTATTAACTTAAATACAGTTACTTATCCTGTGCAGAGTTCTTTAATCTCAAAATTCACTTGATATCTTCCTCTTAGTATTCTATTTAACAAATTTACACCGGTTTTCCGTGGTGTGGACTCTTATTTACCACGATTTACGTCATCACATGGTCAAAATGTTGTGGACTCATGAGGCCGACCGAGTGAGTCAGCAACAAATTTTGACCATGTGATGACATAAATCGTGGTAAATAAGAGTCCACACCATGGAAAACCGGTGTAAATTTGTTTTTTACAACAATATTTAGAAAAAAACACAAGGAAAAATCAAAGTCTTGTTACAAAACGTGACAGCAAAGAAAGGGCAAGCGTTGTCTGTAACTTTCTCGCAATCTGATTGGTGTTTTTCAAGCGCACGTGATGTTAGCGTCAGCACCGTTGTCTGGACTCTCATTTACCACTCACGTCGACCAATCAGATTGTGAGTTTAGCGGCAATTGTGGTAAAAAAATATTTTTTGTATGACAAAGGTACTTTCACGACAGGTGTAGCTGATTTGGGGAACTTTTGACCCAAAAAATAATGTCAAAATTGCCATATTAACACATGTAGCTCATTTAAGTCTCTTTTGATTATTTATTTGTTTGTTCACTTTTTCCTTTCTAGGTTCCTTTAAAACTTAGAATAATGATCACCCCCACAACACTTTAGTTTAAATTTGTGTTTTTCTTTTAGATTGTTTGTGTGGTGTGTTTTTTTTTTCGGAAATCGTTACTCTTTTACTGTACTGATTGGTATTTATAATTGAAGGGCTCCCTGCAATAACGTCCTAAGTGCGTTTTTGGAAAATTTTCGCTGAATTCTTGGATTTTTGGCCTCAAAAGGGACTCACTTGCCAAAATTATGACTGGATCATGTAAATATGACTGAAAGGATTTAAACCAGGTCAACAAATCTTCTATCTTCGAACAGAATAATTTTTATTTAGGGTATCCTGGGGGCCATAGGGGCCCAAAACATTTTCTCAAAGATGTGGATTTTCTTCCCCATTTTGGAGCTGTTTTAAGTACCTTAACAATAATAAATCATTAATTTGACAAAACTGTGCTTTTAAAGGCCTAAAACATACAATGTGTGGATCCAGAAAATATCCATACTTCCCCCATGGAAGGTTTTTTCATTTGAACCTCCCTCCCCCCTAGAATTTCCAATTAAGCCTCATACTTTCCCTTATAAATTTTGGCTGTTGAGACCCCCCTCCCTCTAAGAATTTCCAATGACCTTCCATGGGGCGGGTATGAATATTTTCTGGAACCACACAATTTTAGTGAAAGTTACCAAAAACGCACTCAGGACGTTCTTGCAGGGAGCCCTTCAATTACTTCTGTTTGTATTAATATTAGTGAATAAGTTATGGGAAGCTGCTGGTTCTGCTGCATCTTATCTGCTATTCGATCCTGATGATGACACAATGATTGACAACCTGAGATTCTTTAAACACGAACTTGGAGAAAACAGCATAAAAATAACAGCTAGAAAGGTATGGCTGCAGTAGGCCTTTCTAGTATTAACTTCCTGTGTATACATAATTTGTATTTCCCAAAATAAGCACCACAAAAACATTTTTAAAACTTCATGTTGTCCCCATTCAACCTCAATACACCAGATTGAATTTTAGCTAAATTGGTTGATTTATAGAGCTCTTGCAGTCGGGTGTCTCATGTAAGGGATGGTGAGAAAATATTGATTGTACAACTTTCAATCATATTTGAGCTTTTTTAATACCTACATGTTAAGGTCCATTGTTCAGTTGAATCATCCATTGTCATAAAAGTCAAACTAGTTTTTAACTCATGAAAATGTAAAGTGTTAAGCTGCTGCAAATGGCAAATGTTTACATGGCCGAGGCTGATTTTGATGACAGCGACACATGGTTTCAACAACAACAACATTTATTTAAACACGATAAAAATTACAGCGGAGCTGATGTGGTCGTGTATTAAGGACGTTCGCGCTAATTGTTTATGCGCATCCTTACTGCGCACGCAATTCATGTCGCAACGCCATGCTACGTCATGCACGAGCGCGCGCGCAAGAGAAGAAATCTAATCACATAAAGGGCTGGTAGCCGTTGCGTTAACTTTGCTTAGATTTAACTCGCTTGGTTGGTCGGTGACCCCCAATTTTTTTTTCATAGATAATTTTCTTTGCCAATTCTCGACAGATTGTGAAAAAATGAACAAAAAATCAATGTAGGAAGTTTAAATTTTTTCCATTTTTCTACCCGCGCGCCATCGAATCCTGCCAACTTGCGGCTGTCAGAGTTTGCAAATGCAGTCGTTTAAAGATGAAATTTACTTCAAGGAACGTCACCAGTTGAATGAATTTGCTAAACAGACTTACTCGCATAAAATTTGGGAAAGAAAGTTGTATTTTAGAGATTCATTTGCAATATTTTTAGACCAACAGACATTTGGGTCACATCCCGTAAGGAAGACCAATTTTTCAAAATAGGGTCGCCTTTCAGATAGCTTATCTCAGAAACGAAGTCGGTGACCCCCTCATTTTTTTGCATTTCTGACACGAGTAACTCATAACCTAGCTGTAGCAAAAGTTTTATAAAAAAATCAATGTTAGAGGATTTTCGTGCAAACGTCCTTAAAAAGTTAAACAGTTTACAAATGGATAAAAAGATTAAAAACTAATTAAAATATAAAATCTAACCTATAGAAAAATTAATCTTGACTGTAAATTAAGCAATGATGGGAATGATAATAACTTTAAGACTGTAGAAATGTGTGGAACATTGCAAAGTAAAATTAATGTTTTTCTTTGTCTATACTATGAATTTCAGACAGCAATTCGTTATTACAAAGAAACAGAGATAGAGCGTAAGCTGCTGCAAATGGCAAATGTTTACATGGCTGAGGCTGATTTTGATGACAGCGACACATGGTTTCATGACGGGAATGATAATGTATCAGACAAACAGGAAGTTAGCATTGAGGTTAGATGAATATAAAATTATCTGTTGTTAAAATAACTGAGGAAGAAGGTGCTGCCTTTATTACGACGTCTGCAAATGGTTAGACCTTCATGTCAGGGCTCGAAAAAAGTCCCGTCCAGTCGTCCAGGACAAGTAACTTTTCCTGTTTACTTGCTCGATGGCCAAGGCCCAGCAAGCCATCCTCTGATTTTAAAGCAAAAAAAGTACATTTTGGCAAGCGCATATAACAATCATGGGGCAAGTAAAATCTGAGACTTGCTTGTCCAAAGGGCAAGCTGGCTTAGATGACCACATAGAAATGGCAGTCCCATCTCTGATGTGGACGTTAAAGAACCACTGAGGATGTAACAAATCCCTGACTGTGACCACCCTTAGTGCCATACATACTGGTAGTTCATGGGTGGAGTGGGGGTGATGAAATCATTATGGATCACTAGCTAATGGATAGCTGTTGCCTGAGGTGTCTTCGTGATCTTATGTCCAATCTCATTCTTATAAGTGTATGTAAAGCACCATGGAAGACGTGCTATATGCACTATATAAGTCATTCGTTCATACCTCTATTGAGCTTCATATATAATCCCTAAATACCATATCTATGCTATTGGTTAACCCTTTGATTCTTTTTCTTTCAATCAGTAGACATGAACATGTAAATGATGTATTGTTGTTCATATGTCTATAAGAAAAACATATTTAATTAGTATGTTTCTTTCCCTTTTTTAAGGACTTGATGGAAGATGAAGAAAGTGAATACACTGTGGAGAAACTTTGGGGACTGGGACCTGCTAAGAAAGAAGCACCAGTTGGGAATCCAGAAGATGTTTTTAACTTAGAAAGATACAAGGTGATTCTATACACAATTTTAGGAGCCTTAAAACTTACTTGTGGAGGCAGCTACTTGGAGAGTTTACATGTACAATGTAAAACCTGTTTTTCATACATGTATGTCAGGAAAATCTAAGATGATCAAGGATTTTGCTGCTTCCTAACCATCCCAGATTTTGCCAATTTATATCGGGAAAATTGGGGATCATCGCGGATGTCTGGGACGTGTCAGGAAAATAGAAATGTTCCTGATTTTTCCAATTTGTCCTCAACCATCCTAGGTGATCGGGAATGTCTACAATTTGGTATTTCAGGGTTAGACATCTGTTCAACTGAGTTAGTAGCCACTGGGGTAGTAACTTTCAAAATCTACTAGCCTATCTCACATATCAGTAGCCCAGACTTTTTCTCTCCTGGAATGTTAATTTACAGCAAGTTCCAGTTGATGAGCCGAGCAATGGACAGGCAAAATGTAGGGACCTTCAAGTTCTTCCTTGATTTTCTTCACTGTTACGTTGTTGCTACCAAGCATAATGCTAGCCCCATATGTTCCAAACCCTACCACTTTTGTTTTCCAGACCTCCCCAAACATTCCTGTCGTCATTCCATTCATTGCATTACTGATTCCATCTGCATCTACCTTCTCTATATTCTTTAAACCAACAAACTTCGTAAAGGTCTCCCCATGTAAAGCGAAGCGAACATGAGCTATCTCGGCCTTTTGTGGGAACTACTGGTATCTGTAGATCCATCAGATATCAAAGACAGGAAAGGTGCTTATTTGACCAGTGACATTGTTCCATTACCTGATCTGTTGCAATGGCTTTCACAAAATCTTTGCACCTCTTGTAATTTCTATATGTTAAACCTAGTTTCAAACTTTTTGCCTCATCCAGCATGCATAGCCATTTAAAACCACTAAAAGGGTGGCCATGCTTAGCGAGAGCATGTGCCAACCTAAATAGGATTTTAATTTGTTCGATAGTTTTCTTGTTCAGTTTCACCAGTGTTTTTTGCGCTGCGGTATTTTTGGGTTTAGTATTCACGTCAAACTTCAGCTGATTTTGCTTGTGGCCTTCAGACTTTGCATGGGCTTTCACTGTTTCTAGTTTAAAGTTTGAGTTGCCGACTGCAAGGGAACTGGCGTGATCGTAGCGACTACATATGGAGCAAAACATTTTACCTTCCCTGTTGACGATGTGATAGTCGAGCTATCCAAATGTATTCTTCCACGATGGATTGAAAGTTCTTTTACGTTTTTCAGTTTCTTATTTTCTGTTTGTTCTAACTGGTCCTCGACCTCCTCAGTAGGCTTCGCCATTTTTGGCAGTGGAGGTTTGTAGTTTGAAAGAAACCCCTCCATCTTGTCTAGAACATCTGCAAGTTCAAGGGAAAATCAAGGTACTTGAAATATAGGGCGAAAGTGGTCTGGGGACAAAATTAATTTAATATTTAACATGGGGTCTGGGCACAAGGCAAGGCGAAAAGAATTCGCGAACAACAACACAAGACAACATTATAATGATAGTTTTTCAACATTCTTTATTGTCATTCCTCATTAGAACTTTAAATAATTTGCTTAATACCATTCTTAACTAAAAAAAAATATATCAAACTTACAGTAATTCATATGTCTAGAAATTTTCCACTAGCCCGGCTCCATTTTCACTAGCCTCGAGCGACCGGGCTAGCGGAGATGTTGAACCATGGTATTTTCATAAGTTGGCAA
This sequence comes from Cladopsammia gracilis, assembly GCA_022457155.1. Classification (NCBI taxonomy): domain Eukaryota; kingdom Metazoa; phylum Cnidaria; class Anthozoa; order Scleractinia; family Dendrophylliidae; genus Cladopsammia; species Cladopsammia gracilis. The sequence continues at coordinate 574,801 of JAJGOT010000268.1, read as the reverse complement.
AATCTAGGACAGTCGGGAAACAGTCCCTGATCATCTGGGATTTTCCTGACCTATGAAAACCAGGCTTAAGCTAGTTGCTTGCCTGCAGTCTATGTGGCAATCAGTGGCATCCTTACTTCAGCCTGCTATGCGGGGTGGGGTGGGGGAATAGGAGCAGGGGACTGGAGACCTAGGAGAAGGGGGAAGATAAAATCAGAGTAGGAGAAGTTGGTTGGTGAGTTGGGATTGCACAATGTGCAGTTCCAGAAAATATCCATACTCCCCCCACGGAAGCCCCCCCCCCCCCCCCCCCCCCCCCCGTCCCCCAGGAAATTCCAGTTTAGCTTCATACTTTATTTCTAAAATATTGGCTTTTAAGACCCCCCTCCCCCTAGGAATTTCCAATGACCTTCCATGGGGTGGGTATGGATTTTTTTCTGGAACTACACAATACAAAGGAAAAACTGACAGGAGCCATCTTGAAAGGGGACAAAACTAGGGAAAAAACCAGGAATTTCAGCCCCAAAACTAGAAGGAAAGCCTCTGTTCACTTCCTCTCCCCCGTAAGTGGGAATTGCAGCATAAAGTCAAATTTGTAGCTGTTGTCAAACACAGTGGTTGATATGACCACATTAATAAACTGTGGTGTTTATCACTTTCAGTGATAGATTTTGTTAGTGCAGCAATGGTTAAAATAGTTTGTATTCTTTTGCAGGGATCAAAGATTTTAATGACAGAGAAAGATTTGAATGGGACAGCAAGGGTTGCAGTTGACGGAATGGCAACAAAAGAACAGTGTGAAATGCTCATCACACTAGCTGAGGTATGCAGTTTGTTTTAGCTGCTCACACTCTTTGCCATCCGTGCCTAAAGGCTATGGGTATCATAATAATAATGACTTTTAATTATTAACTTGTCAGCAAGCAACTCTCAAATTTGGCTTGACCTGGGCAGTTACGTTGTATGTGCTTGCCAAAGTCTACTTTTTAGTTTTAAAAATAATATGCACTAATTGACTGAGTGAGAGGGCCTGATGGGAAAATATTTGGCTCAAGGTCATGGCGTAAAGACCGAGCGCAGCGAGGTCAGTGCACCATGACCGAGAGCCAAATATTTTCCCGTCCAGCCCGACCTAACTCAGTCAATAAGTATTTTATAATATGACTAGAAAGTACAAGAAGAGTTGTGCAGTGTGAGGTTGCTTGAACTCGAGTGGGGCCGGACGGCTTTTTCCGGACCGGCTCATGTCAACCCGTCCGGCCCCGCTCACATCACCTTGCGATTCTATTTTCTGTAGGATTGCATCAGCGGGGCAGTACGGTCATATTATAATCACTATTAATTCTGTCAGGCAAGTAAGTGGGAAAATCTACCATGACTGGACTTTTTTCCAGAACTATGATAACGGTAAAACCACAATGACAAACCAATGAAGACAGAGTACCGGATCTATCATAGACCTGGATCAGTAAAAATCTTGAAATAGTGAAGGTAAAAACGGCAAACTGATCTTTACGGCAAAAGGGCAAGAAGGGTCAGAATAAAATTTGTGTGGGGTCTTACTTTTGTGTGAAAATGTTATTATGGGCATTATGGCTGCAGCTCAAATGAATTACGGTAAGTTTATGACAGAACCTAGCTTATTAAGAAATTAAAAACATTGAACAATAAAAATATGAAATAAAAGTGTTTATGGTAATAAGACTGCAATATTAAAATATGTATGAAACTAAACAATGATTAATCAACGAAAAATTATTTAAAGCACAAATTTTTGTTTTTGTTTTTGTAATACATTCTGATATTCAATAACATTATTAAATTAATAAAGTCAAATTAATAATAACTTATTAAAAAATGTTTGACAAAACCTAGCTCATTACTAAGTAAAAAAACATCGAACAATAAAAAAGTGAACTAAAAAGTGTTTTTTTTTAATACTGTTTTTGGTAATAGGAGTGTTTTTTTTTCCACCTGCTAAAAATTAAACTGCAGTAATAAAATAAGTACAGTCCGACCTCTATTAAGCGGCCACCCTCGGGACTTTGAAAAGTGGCCGCTTAATAGAGATTGGCCGCTTAATAGGGGTACGATATAAATTGGATAGGAATGGCAGTAAACATGATTTTATTGACTCTATATAGCAAAATGCTTTTAAAAAGTGAACATATATTAAGATAAATCCAAAATTCATTGTACCAAAACATCAAGTGCAAAGGTACAAAGGAAGAGCTGTTGTGAAAGGCGAGCGCGTAAACAGAGGGGCCGGCTATGGTTTAGAAATTCCATGCGAGTACTGCTTCACAGGAAACGAGTTCTCAATTCAATAGTTAAAATCAAAACTTGAGGAGCAAGGATTTTTGCTGATTTCCAGTACAGTGGTAGTAAGGTTTTCCTGTACAGATTTTGGTTGTAACAAAACAGTGCGTCAGCTCTATCTATTGTTGGCTATTGTTATGTTTGTATAGTGCCGGATGTGAAAAGTTTGCACGTGTACGCGGCTTGTGACTTGTTATAGTGGAGATAAATTGCAGTTCTTGTTTTCTTGTTGTTATCAGTTATCACCTTATATAATCTGTCACCATTTCGCTTGGAAAGATAATTTGCTGGCCGCTTAATGGAGGTAAAAAACCATATAAATAATGCACTTGCGACAGCAAAAAGGTGGCCGCGGCTGCTTAAAAGAGGTGGCCGTTGAATAGAGGTATCAAATACAGCAGTTTACTGACAAATAAATCGGGACTTTGGAAAGTGGCCGCTTAATGGAGGGTGGCCGCTTAATAGGTGGCCGCTTAATAGAGGTTGGACTGTATGAATTAACTTAAAAATGAATAATCGGGAAAATTATTAAAAGCATGAATTTTTGTTATTGTAAGGCATATTTATTATGTTATTAAATCATGCTGTTTACACATTTTGACATTAACATGGTTTTGTGTTTGCAGGTAACATTGTTTATTCTTGAAAACTTAACTTTGTTTGTGTTTTAAATCTGTTTTTACTCAGCGTCTACACAGATTTGCTGCCATCTTTTAAGTTTTAATCGTAAGCAATGATAAACTTAAATCACAAGCTGACAACTTCCACTGAAATGAAGTATGAGTGCCAATAGTTTATTAACTCAGATAATTGTCTTAGGTAGCATTTATTTGAATAAGGATGGTATGCATTTTCCGGTTATTTTTGGATTAACAATTAAGTAAATGTTTTGTTAAGTCTCACAAAAGTTGATCATGTTTTGGAGAGATACACACTGTCTTGAAGCAGCCATACCCTATGACATTTATGACATTATTGGTATTTTACTTAATATGGACTAAGTGGAAGGGCCATCTTGGAAAATATTTGTTTCGAGGTCCTTACACCGTGACTGAGAGCCAAATATTTTCCCATCTGGCCTGAACTAACTTCGTCAATAAGTATTTTATCATATGACCAATTTGGAGACAAAATTTCTTGAAATTTTAACAGGCAAGGCTGTCACTTTTGTAGTAGGGCCATATGGCTTTTTCCAGCCCTGCAGGACTGCCATCAATGGTTTTGACAGGTCATATGATAAAGAGCAACAATTCTGCATCCACAAACATAAGGCCTGTTATTACATCCAGTGATCGTTGCCAGCTTGTGATATTAATAATCATAAACAATAAACGACATGACCCTCATAAATGGTTAAATAAAGTTATTTACATACAATTACTAACGGCACTCAATTTTGTTAAAGCTATTCAGTTATTTCGCCATTGCATCATTACAAACCAGTTGTATTAAGATGTTAAATCTTTCTGCAGTTTGCAAATAGTCTATAAAAAAATCTTAAGTTTGGTTTTAATCTTTTCAAATTTTCATGATATGCAGTCACTCATGGTTGATATTGCATGCATCATGTATGCTTTGTTGAATTTTAATACACATAGTCTACATCACCAGTTGAGTGCACATGAAGGAAATTTAGTAAACTTTTTTCTCATGTTTTGTTGAGTTATATATTAAGCTTTTGGAAATTTTAAAAAAGAGAATAGAAGTACTTCTCTTCTGTATTTCTTGAAATTTCTGCTTGCTTATATAACTCAACAATGGACTTGGTTGTGTTTGCTATTCCTTTAATAATTAAAAGCAAATAACTTGCTAAAATATAAACACCTTTAAAGAAAAAGAAAACCTATGAATTTCCTTGTCATTTTCTAATCATGGACAAATCATGATGGACAAATGACAGCCAGTGAATTATGTTTGTAAAACCCGAATCTATCCACGAAAATGTGAAACCGCTGTAATCATCTTGAAATAGACAAGTTCATGGTTTGAGGTGCATCATGGGCAATCAGGGTAGGGAAACATGACGGAAATTAATAGTTTTGTATGGAAATACAAAGCTATAAAAACTGTTCGTAGTATTACATAATGGAGCTACATGAGTTTAAAGATTATGGTAGAATAAATTTGGAGATCTTACCCATTGCTTTGAATTTTGTTCATAGCCATTCTTTTCTTCATAAATATGTTCTCTGATTTTTGTGCTGGCAGATAACAGAGAAAGTATGGGAAAAAAACACTTGGTAACAGAATTTCAAGATCAAGATATGCATGTACATGTATGTAAGGTTTTATAGCGCTTTACAATTGAGTGTTGGAAATAATCTCGCAATTGCTTTGGTTTTGCATTGCTACGCTTCGCGATTGGCTAAAAAAATCTCGCGCCACTTAATTCACCAATCAGAAGTAAAACCAAAACCAATCGTGACTTGGTCGCACGCGTTTTCCCGCGCTTGGCGGCGGCTACATGTATTTGCTTCGAGTTCTGATTGGTTCATTGGATTGTCTGCGAGTTCTGTGATTGGTCAGAGTAATTACTTTTGGTTTTGGTTTTACGACACTCAATTGAAAACCGCTCTAAAAGGCGACAGTCACAAGTAATTAATTCACGTATACTAAGATTTTTTAGCTTTTTATATCCATACATACCTTTGAATAGGCGGTTTCCATCATGGCGTCATTTTACTACAACTGCTAGAATTCATTTCGTTTTTCCTCTGTTATAACAATAACACTAATTAACACGAGAAAACAACAAAACTAAAGATTCTGGTAGTTGCACTAAGGCCCCATTTACATGGAAAGAGGATGATCCTAGTGCTTGGATGATACTAGAAGGTTCATTTGGTTTACATGCATAAATGCGGCTTCCAGGATCAACTTTTCATTTGGTTTACATGAAAAATTCGGCAGGATGGCCACAGTTCATTTTAGTTCTGCGCAGTTGCAAAGCAAGACGGCGGGCGACAATAACAAAAGCGAAGATAAACCTGGGACTTCCGAGGCTGTTTACATGGAGCTAGGATGATCCTAGCGCTAGGATCATCCCACCTCTCAGATAGAATGATCCTAGTGCTAGGGCCAAATACAACCCTTCACATGTAAACTGAAAGCAGAAAACATATTGCGCTCGGATGATCCTAGCATCAGGATCATCCCCTTTCCATGTAAATAGGGCCTAAATGAAGCCATCATGAAAATGGCCCATTGATGCCATGTTGTCCTGATTACCCATGATGCACCTCAGCATGAACGTGTCTATTCTGCCGTGAAAAGTGCCAAACGAATTCACCAGTGAGGGTCATGTCACGCTATACATTTGGATCTTGATCTCTTTGATCTGTTCCAGAAGACAGCTAAACTTGGAGATGGTTATAGTGACAGAAACACTGCGAACAAGCCGTTTTCTTTCACCGATAAAGAAACCTTTAAAGGTGTCACTATTCTCTCTGCATCAATGGTAAGCATGTAGTAAAGTTCACCCAGGAGTTGAGCCCTGGCCAAACGAAAAAAAAAAACAAGTTATCAACAGTTGGAAACTTGCGATAATATGCGACTCGTTTGGCTGGATTTGCGTGTACTTGCGATGGCTTGCGTTGACTTGCAATCATTTTGATCGAACTCATATTTGTCCGTAAGTAGGCACAAGTTTGGTCACACAAACGCAAAAATACGCAAGTGACCACAAGTTGTTTCAATATTGTTTGGTTTGGTATGGGTGGAGAGAGAAAACGTGGAGCAAAGTTTCTTGTCTAAGGAAACAACACAACGGCAGAGACCAGGCTTGAACCAACGACACTAAGGTTGAAAATCTGACGCGCTAACCACTAGCTCACCGCGCCTCCACAAGACTGTGCACAAGACTGCAATGAAATGTTTTTTTTTTTACAACTTTAGAACAACTTGCGTCTTTTTGCGAGTTTTCAAAACTTGCGTTGAGTTGCGTTCTGGTTTGGTCAGGGCTTTGAATCTTGAGTCATTTGATGTACTTGTTATTTTAGTTCTAGCTATTGAGTCTGTGGATGAAATCCTAATTAAATTAAATTAATGAAATCCTACTTGCTTTCATTTAAATGAAAGCAATTAAGTAGTACTTTTCTGTGGTACTGTTCATTATGCTGCATAAGGTTAATCTTACTTTTAAGTCTGTACATGAAATCCTAATTAAAGGTTGTTCTTCCAACTTTTGAGTTTGTGGATAAAATCCTAAAGTGCGACCATTCAAATGAAAGTTACAGAGCAGCACTTTCCTATGGTGCTGTTTATTATGCCGTACAAGGTGTTCTAACTTTTGAGTCTCGTAGGAACTGGAAGCGCCACCTTCATGTTGTGTATTATTTATCAGGCAGCTCTGGACAAGAGGGCATCAGTCGAAGAAGTGGAACTGTACTTCAACTTGAGCGAGAAAGTTCGACATTTTACAGAAGACTATTTTCAACTTGAGACGCCGCTGTATTTTTCTTATTCACATCTTGTTTGTCGAACCTCGATTGCGGGTAAGTTATTAAACTCTTCGTATGCATTAAATCAAAGGTTCAAAACAAATTAGTAACATTTTTTTGCAGGTGCGTTAGATCAGTTTTCAATTGAGTGTGGTAAAACCAAAACCAAAGTAATTACTCTGACCAATCACAGCAGTCGTAAACAATCCAATGAACCAATCAGAGCTCGAAGCAATTACATGTCGGCGACGCCAAGCGCGGGAAAACGCGTGCGAGCAAGTCACGATTGGTTTTGGTTTTACTTCTGATTGGCCGAGAAAGTGGCGCGAGATTTTTTAGCCAATCACAAAGCGTAGTGTGTTGAAAAACCAAAGCAATTGTGTAATTACTTTTCACACTCAATTAAAAACTGCTCTAAAATGTTTACTTTAATAGCGAAACAACATTTTGGCACGTGCGTTAAAAGTTCAATTATTTGCACGTGCGTAAAAAAAATAAATTTGCAAAACAACATTTTGCGCATGCGTTAAAAAGTTTAAATAGGAGAACAGCATTTCTCTATGTGCGTACATTTGTTTGTAAAAAAAGTTTAAATCAAACATGGTTATGCAACAGTCATTTGAAACCCTGGTACTCCCCAAGGCATTAGCCTCATTTTCACTGATTTGGCGTACTTCGGTAGACGGGGGAAACAACTGTTGTCCCTGACAACATCACGCCACCATAACTCCACGCTCTGTTCACGTGCAACTGCGGGCAACATTCGCGGAAAACGTTGCACTGTTATATCCACTGACGTCACTGTCTTAATATTTCTCGTTCCTAGATTTTGGGTGAGAAACATTTATTTGAGCCAATCAATGAATGGACTTCAATTTTTTAGTATAAAAAACGGGTCGAAAATTTCATTTCATAGCGAGGCATTACAAGTGTATTTCCTTTCATGTCCAGATCCCAAAGTACCCAACCAAGAATTCCACTTAAGTCACCCGATTCACTCAGACAACTGTATTCTTCATCGAGATGGACATGGCACGTGCCCCAAGAGGTCACCAGCTTACACGTGGAGAGATTTCAGGTATGAACGGTACACTGCCTTTGCGGCGCAAACAGCAATTTCGCTATTAACTGGTTTTAATTAGTTTCGAAAGTTATTCGCGTTACTTGTCTTTGGTTTTGCATCACTGCGCTTTGTGGTTGTTTAATCTCGCCACTTTTCTTAACCAATCAGAAATAAAAAACCAAAACCAAGTGTAACCGTACGCGTTTTCCCGCGCTTGGCGCCGGCTGCATGTACTGGCGAGTTCTGATTGGTTCAGTTGATTGTCTGTCTTTGTTATGATTGGCCGGATTGATTACGTTGGTTTTGGTTGTACGGCACGTTTCCTTCACACCTATTTTTAACCCGAACTCAAACTCACCTCGAAGCGAATAAAGGGATTAGTTCTAAAGAAACTGTGGTGTTGCGTCCATGGGAGAGTGAAACAAGAAAATTTGGTTTTATCAACCAAGTTGATAAGATAAATTGGCACCGCAAAGAGATTCAAAAACGGACGTTTTTAGCGCTAGTCCTTCGCTCTGACTAAGGGCAAGGGAAAGTGGCCGCCGCCAGGAGATTGAAAGCTGACGTTTAGGGCGCTAGCCCTTCATCAGAGCCAAGTGCTAGCGTTTGAAATGTCAGCTTTTCAATCTCTTTACGGCGGCCAAGTCACCATAACAACTTAATTGATAAAACTAAATTGTCGTGTTTCACCTCAAAGTGAACTTGAGCATAAACAAAGCGATTGCTGCGCGGTCATACTATAAAGATTGAGGGTCATTCTAGAATTTATCCTTGTTTTTTTTTATTCTTTCAGTGCTCTGTTGTATCTGAATGGTGACTTCAAAGGAGGGGAGTTTTTATTTGCTAATCCTGATGAATCCATTCAGGTATAAAGCGCTTTTGATCAGCAGTATACACAAAATGCCCTTACAACACCTTGAAGGAAAAAGAAACCATGATCAGTTTTTAAAATACTTTCTTGAGACACAAGAGAACAACTTGAAATATTAGCCAATTTTTTAATATTATAATTCATTTCTATCCTGACCATCCGCAGCCTAGCCTGCATAACAGGCGTTATTGGGGCGCTCAAGCGGGTTTTAGGCCGCGAGCGCGTAGCGCGAGACACGCTCGCGACCTAAAACCCGCTTGAGCGCCCCAATAACGCCTGTTATGCAGGCTATCTGCAGCCAGACACTTTTTATATTTTTAGCGCCCAAGTGTAGTGGCTGTTAACAAAACTGGTCACCATTATTGTGAGGTTTCCATTTATAGAAATATGCGTTTTGGCTTGTCAAAGTTCTAGAAAAATCCATGACATTGCCCCTTATAAATTTTTCAATAAACTCTTGTCTAAACGGACACCTAAGATTGCTCTTTACTGCACTTCAGTCACTTGCTTTACCGTTACTCACTGGAATCTCTGTAGATTCAATATCACATGCAGTCATTTAAAAGCATAGTCCACCACACAAACAGAGATTGGTAAACCTGTGGTTCTAGTTGGTGTCGAATGGCAAACCGGAGCAAATGGAAAGTCCCGAAAAGTAATAATTACGTGGTTGTGTTTAATTTCCAGGCCCAACTGAAACCAGAATGTGGACGAGCCGTAGCATTCTCTGCTGGAATGGAGAATCTACACGGAGTCGCTGGGATACGCGAGGGTCGCAGATGTGCCCTTGCGCTGTGGTTTACTTTACGGAAAAAACACGACGAGACGCAGCGCCATGAAGCTTGGGATATTTTTCAAAAGGCCAAGGAGCAAAAACGACTCGAGGAGTTGCCTATTTTCACGCCTGAAGTAGCGACTCACGTTGAACTATAGTTTTTATTCTCTATGTAGGCCCGGCTCAAACATGGCGGCGTTGTTATGGTATCGAACTCAATAGACCGTTAACATGCCGCCAAATACAATGTTTGTATGGGAATACAGCGTCAAATAATTTAGGTAAAATTTAAATTTTCCAATGAATTGAAAACTGACGATACTAAGATGAAGATTTTACTTATCAAATTTCAGGGATGTAGATGTGTTAAAAAGCGTGCAATTAGTTTTAATTTTAAAGTAACAGTGCGTGTAAGAACTAGGCAATCCTCTATTGTTCTTCGGCATTTTGCTTTCCCCACATAAGAATGTTTAGATTTTCGTACTGAGAATACATCAACCTATGGACAACATGATTTTGAAATAAAATTTACTACAACTGTATTTTAAAGCGATGTTTCTTTTGTGCTACAAGATTTAATCCAATCGCGAGACTCCACTGGTTAATCGCAAAATAAATAAAATGAAATAAAATGAAATGAAAATAAATGAAAACAATGAAATAACAATGAAATAAATGAAACAATGGCCAAGAAAGACTTCTAATTTTCAATGTTTTCCACATAGAATTTTTGTTGCTTTAAAACTCACAATAGTTTTCACTAAAAGGGAATCATTTAATAAACTAGAGAGAAATAAATGCGCTACCTGATGAAGTGATGGTAGAGTTTCATGTTTTAGCCAATGAGGTGGACGGTTTCAACAAAATCACAATTAACACCTTTCTGCATTCCTTGCCGTTAGGTTGCCTACTTCTTACTAGGACCATTACTTAATAATAAGTCCAGTATCGTAAGTTTTCCATCGATAAATATTAAATATTGCAGAATTCAAATTTTTAAATTTTAACGAAATTATTTGACACTGGATTCCCATACCATAACACTGTATTTGGCGGCGTGTTTGCCCTGATTACCCATAATCCCCAACAAGCGCGAAGTCCACCACTGAGCAACGAACTTCGACTTTGAGCATAATTGCAGCTCGACGGCATATGTATCAAGCGTCGCGCAACACGATTGAAACCCGATTTACGAGGCGATTTTAAGTGTCTTTTAATCGCTTGAGTGAGTTATAGGTGATTTTCGCTGCGATGCCACGGAGATGTGATTACAATTTGTAGCGTCTTCGCTAGAGCTCGTGCGATGTCAGTATAAAACTTTAATCTTAATGGCGTGTTTTATTCTAACATAGCATAAATCGTAGCGAAATCAAAATCGTAACGAAAATCGCCGGTAAAAATCACCTCTGTAAACGGCCCGTCAAATAATTCATTTTCTGTGTCTCTTCTTCTCGTCCCTTGGAAAGAAAAGAAAGAAGAAGAAATATTATGGCAATGTGTGGTCAACTTTCTTCGTTGTATATCCGTGATTTCATCTGTACATGTCATCGTGCAAGTATGACCGAGTATCGATGTTAAAATCAACTTTTTGCTACAGTTACGCTCAAGTCGACTGAAGCAACTGCCACATGAGAACCTGGCCTGCCAGACTCGTAGTTGCAGGAGAAGTTTGGAGGAGATTGTTTTAAATTTTTTAAAGTAAATATGGACATTATTACGTTTAGCCGCCTTCTATGAAAATAGAATAATAATATATGTTAGCAAGAGAAGTGTAAATAATTATTATAATCATAAATCTGGACTGTTTTATGTTCTCTAATTTGAGAAAATTGTAAGAGTTGCCATTTTGCTTCGGGCAAAATATTAAAATAATAAAAACTTCATTCTTCAGACAATACACGCTGTGAGATTTGTGTGCTTCCGGGGGACTCCCTTATAAAATTGTCGAGGGTGCTTGTCTCTACAGCGTTTAAAAATCTGGTTTGGTACCGAGATGTCCAGTCCAGTCCATATCTCAAACCATGGAAAAGTGCATTTCGACTAGGGCGCTGTTTACATGGAGGGAGGGACCCTCCTAGAAGGGGCATCCTTCTCTGTATATTGTATATCCCGGTTTCGTTTACATGAGAGGTAGGGTCACCCAAGGGGGAGGGTTACCCTATCTGCTTGCTAGGGTCACCCTTCTAGGAGGGCCAACTTTTGCCACGATGTAAAAGCTCGAGCTAGGGTCGTCCTCCTATGAGAGTCAGGTTGTGCTTAGCGACCGCGCGATGGGTCTGGCCCTTTGCATGTAAAGACGGGCTATAGACAAATTCGGCTAACGCATTGTTGTACCCAATTCAAACCTTTTGGGATTAGAACTCTTTGTTCGTCATATTTCCATATCAATGAAGTATTGTCATGGAAATTATATGGAAATATAATATATTCCCAGAAGGTTTGAATTGGGTACAACAATGCGTTAGCCGAATTTGTCTATTCAAAGCGGCTATGTCACGAGATATGTCACGCAGGCAAAAACGTCGGGCCGATGTCAGACAAAGTCACGCTATCCACAGGCGGCCCAAGCTCACTATATCAGATAACCGGGACGTGACCCTTGCTTTATAAGCGGTATTGTGTTACAAAGATTCGATTTATAAAGGTTTGTATGGGAATGCAACGGTTTTGTTTTAACGGTTTTTTATCGCTATTTGGGTGTTCCATTGCTTTTTCTTTTTCTTAGCAGTGGAACACCCAAATAACGATAACTCGCTGAATTCGCGTTAAATCGCCCCGCGGAGCAGGCAAACAACAAAGAATACAACACAGCAACAGGGTAAGTCAATTATATTCACAAAACATTCGAATTTTTAAGTTTTAAAACAAAACCGTTGCATTCCCATACAAACCTTTATAAATCGAATCTTTGTAACACAATACCGCTTATAAAGCAAGGGTCGCGTCCCGGTTATCTGATATAGTGAGCTTGGGCTGCCTGTGCGCTATCGCTGTGGAATCGAGCAAAATCCTTCAATTCTGCCGTGCTGTGTACTCTTACAGTACAATGACTGAATGAAAGGAGTAACTCTTCTCCATGTCGGACGTCTTCTTACCTTGTTTAAATTATTAAAATATAAATTGCTTCTTTTCTTATGGTACATTGAAATATAAGACAAATGCTTGATGCGCATGCGCATGACAAACATTTTCTGTCATTTGGTCTTATTTTGTATAAGTCAGTCCTGTATTTCTCCCATCGAGGTAAACGTTGCTTTTATACACAGCATACAACTTGAGGCCGAATTTGTCACGATTCTGAAAAAAACTAAGAGCTATTTTTAATCAGAGTTCTTCCGAGGCAAAAATGCCAAACATCGATCTCTCGCACTGATAAGCATATTGTCAATTTATTTCCTTTTTTACTGCCGATTCTTTACAATGTCTGGATCGGAGCAGTCCTCGCAGCCTGTGGTGAGTAATTTCAAGACTTTTTTCAAGAAAGGACAGTAGAAACACACGGCAAAACAGCGTCGTACTTCAGCCCATCAGATTTAATAAAAAATTTAGACTTGGGGACTGGACTTCTGTGGATTATGGACTGTGGAATGCTTGTCATATTAATGTCGATTTTTACTGACTTTATTGCTTTTTTGGTTACTAGGTTACTAGTAACCACTATGTTGTCACCTGTGTAAGTAAGTCCGACCTTTCGAAGCGCGAAGTTGTGCGAGTTCACCCGATTGCTGTACGATAAGACAGTTTTGATAGCTTCGGATGTCAACACAGTTCTGTTTGTACGTGCCCGCTTTGGATCCGTGGGAAAGGTAAAGACGGTAAACGGAGCTCTCTTGTTCTTTTTACTGCTTTACCAAACACAGCTTTCACCAAATGTGGCCAAGCATTGTTTTCAAAGATTATTTTAGGTGTTTTCGTGGTTTGAAAAAGGTTTTAGCGAAAAATCGAGCTGTGAAACGAGGTGTTTGTTTGAAGACCATGAGCTATCCGAACTCATGATTCAAATGCCGCCAGCATTTCATTTCTGTACCCTTGACCATTCACAACTGTTTTTTTTTTTATTAGCGAAAGCATTAAGCGAATCATTTTCCGGATAAGATTGGCATTCCATTACACAGAAAAAGTCGGAAATTTTAGAAAGCATATTAAATAAAAATAGGTTGCTGAATTGAATTATTTTGTGATGTTTATTATATTTTCGCAGACGCTAGTCGGTTCCGCGCAGTAATTAGGACACAATAAATCGCCAAGACTTCCAGAAGCAGAAAATCACTGAATTCTGAAAGGTGTTTGACTCTTTTAATCAAGGAAAGACATTTTCATTCAAGGAAATATGAGTTTCATTCAAAAGTTTCGACCTTTTATAGAAAATATAAATTTTTTTATTCAGTGGTCATATGAAAATACCCTGGGTGCCAGAGGTTTTTATTTTTTGGTGAAAACGGCGAGTTTGAGCGGCGAAGCCGCGACAACGAGGCCAATGCGGTTAACTTCACACATGATATTCAGAGAACGGACCTCTGGATCCAGGGTGATATGAAAACTGCTTGCTATCAAATTACATTTGACATAAAATTTGCATAAAGCAAAATTGTGTATTTGGGACACTTTGAACACTTTGAACACTTTGAAGAAACTGTGAAGCCTGGAAAAAACTTATTGTAGATGGCAAAATCAGCTTTAAGTTATGGAAACATTTCATTTCGATTTGGTCTTAATTTAGTGAATGCGTCACGCAACGTATATTTACAAAATGTTTGACCAATTCATAGCAATTCTCACCAAAGATTTGGAAACTTTAAAAAAATCCCGGGTCTCCTGAATGTGATTTCCTGTTTATTTAGGGCCTACAAAAAGCTAATGGCAATCCGGGCAGGAGGGGGCATCTGGGTTGCGAGGGTTGGTCGGCCTGGCCGGGAAATACGGGCGGGGAGGGGTAAAAAAAAATTGCATCCGTCGGGGGGCGGATTTTTTCTGGAATAACCCATTTTCACCGGTTGCATGCGATTTAGTAACACAGGAAAACTAAGTCTTTATATTGATTATCAATTTTCTTTTTACAGCATGTCCTCGACTGCCTATTTTTTCAAGTAGTCTTTTCAAATGTAACAGAAATAATTCACGACTTGGAAAGTAATAGACGAGTGTGGATTTGATCGGGAATCAATACATGAATTTAATATTAAAAGCGAGCACAAAAAAATTGGTAACTTCAATCAACGTGTCAGAGTCTCATGCGCATGAGTATAGGCTAAGTGTAGCTTCTTGTTTTGTTTATTACTAGTTTACCTTTCATCTTTCTTTGTAAATGAAGTAGAAATCTGAGTGATTTTACTACAAAACAGCTACAAAACAGACAGATTCATGCTTAGTTGTCGCGTTCATCGGTTTATCAGTGTTGTAAACAATACTTGGCCGTCGCAGCAGTATCGCAAAAAGCCGGACAATAGAACACGACAGTTCCTGAGGATTAGTTTCCCTGGAAAAAAGTGAATTTTCGAAAAAGCTAAGGAGCGAGGAAAAAATCGGCTGTTCTTTTGAATCGAGGCTTATTTTGAATTTTGTATTATTTATTTGAAGAGCGGATTATTGAAACGAGTAATGAAATCAAATTTGCAATAACGACTTCATTAATTCATTCTTGGCGGGAACGCTTGACCGGTTTTGACAGTAAACCATGTCATGAACTTTGCTACTCGCTTATTCATATGCGTTTGTCGTGAAACTTAATTGGCGAGACTCAAACTCCCAAGGCGGTAATCTGTTTTAAAGTGACAGGGATGTATGCAAGCAGCTTATCGAATTCATTCAAGTCAGTAAACGAAATTATATGAGGGTCCTAGGTATCGATCAGAATCAGGTCAAGATGTTGAAACCTCGTTTTCGCTGGTTCATAATGGCGGTTGCATTAACAACTCTTTTGCTTCTCGGATACATTTTACTTAAAGGACATGAAGGGCAAACGTTTCAAAAAAGGAGTCAACTTCAAAACACCGCTACCCATAAAGATACGAAATCAGATGAAAATAAGGAGCTACATGTGAACCACTACGTGGCAGTGAATAACCCTTCTTTGAGAGGTAAACAATTCAACCTCGATCTTCCCACCACGATTATGGTGCAAAGTTTTCTCAGGAACCGAACATTTAAAAGAAAGCCCGTGTCCATCGATCCTAACGCGCCTTTTTTCGACATCGTGGCTCCGGTTACAGGTGCATCGAGTAACCACTATCGAGAATTTAAGGCGAACATTGGACATTTCTCAAAGCTCTTTCCAGAAACAAGAGTGATTTTCTACGATCTTGGGCTTGACGACTCTAAAGTCGATGAAATTAAGCAGCTTCCTTATGTAACGTACAGAAAGTTTGATTTTGACGTATATCCGCCGCACGTCCGTGACTTGCACAATTTTGCTTGGAAGCCATTACTTATCCAGGACGTTTTGGCGGAATTTGACGGAGCCATGTGGTTTGACTCATCGGTGAGGTTCCAAACGAATATGACCCTTGTTTTGGAGCAAATGGCTCGCTTCAAATCAGGAATATTGTTTTATATTCGGTCGACTGGACATTCGATACTAAGCGCAACAAACCCTGAAATGCTGAAATATTTTCCGATGAAGAAAGCTCACGTAGTTGATTATATGCTACAGAGTGGTGCAACAATAACTGTTAATACGGAAGATGTCCAAAAGTACATTTTAAAATGGGCTTGTGTTTGCGCTTTGAAACAAGATTGCATCGCACCGCTGGGCTCGCGACGGCGCTGCAAGCGTTCAAACTTACGACGACGAGACACATACGCCGGCTGCCACAGATATGACCAATCACTGATGTCTATCCTGGCTACAAATCTTTACAATAACGAACGGGACAGATACACCTTGTGGACCAATAAAACTCTCGCGGTCGTGAAAAGAATGCATTAAAAAGGGTAGTAGAGCGGTATTAAGTTTAATGTCGAAAGTACTTTCGCGATAGTTTTGGTTCCGCATTTCTAGAGCTACAAAGTAGTTTTAAGTTTTGTTCAGTTATCTTCGAATGCCTTTTATTTGCTTTCCGATATTGGCCAAATCCGCTTTAAATTTTGCTGTCTTCTTATTTCTGCGTTTATAGCAGAACAATAAAATCACTGATATGGGAAAAGTTCCTAACTCCTTTAATCTCATGATTACCTACACTTGCTGAGTACTGAGTGTGTTGTTTCTTACTCTTAGATTTTAATGCACTTAACAAATCAACAAGCAAAAATACGCAAGTGACCACAAGTTGTTTCAGTATTGTTTGGTTTGGTATGGGTGGAGAGAGACAACGTGGAGCAAAGTTTCTTGTCTAAGGAAACAACACGACGGCAGAGACCAGACTTGAACCACCGACACTAAGGTTGAAAATCTGACGCGCTAAGCACCAGCTCACCGCGCCTCCACAAGACTGTGCACAAGACTGCAATGAAATGTTTTTTTTTTTACATCTTTAGAACAACTTGCGTCTTTTTGCGAGTTTTCAAAACTTGCGTTGAGTTGCGTTCTGGTTTGGTCAGGGCTTTGAATCTTGAGTCATTTGATGTACTTGTTATTTTAGTTCTAGCTATTGAGTCTGTGGATGAAATCCTAATTAAATTCAATTAATGAAATCCTACTTGCTTTCATTTAAATCAAAGCAATTTAGTAGTACTTTTCTGTGGTACTGTTCATTATGCTGCAAAAGGTTGTTCTTACTTTTAAGTCTGTACATGAAATCCTAATTAAAGGTTGTTCTTCCAACTTTTGAGTTTGTGGATAAAATCCTAAAGTGTGACTATTCAAATTACAGAACAGTACTTTCCTATGGGGCTGTTTATTATGCCGTACAAGGTGTTCTAACTTTTGAGTCTGTGGACTTCAACGCTCGTAGGAACTGGAAGCGCCACCTTCATGTTGTGTATTATTTATCAGGCAGCTCTGGACAAGAGGGCATCAGTCGAAGAAGTGGAACTGTACATCAACTTGAGCGAGAAAGTTCGGCATTTTACTGAAGACTATTTTCAACTTGAGACGCCGCTGTATTTTTCTTATTCGCATCTTGTTTGTCGAACCTCGATTGCGGGTAAGTTATTAAACTCTTCGTATGAATTTAATCAAAGGTTCAAAACAAATTAGTCACATTTTTTTTGCAGGTGCGTTAGATCAGTTTTTAATTGAGTGTGGTAAAACCAAAACCAAAGTTATTACTCTGACCAATCACAGCAGTCGTAAACAATCCAATGAACCAATCAGAGCTCGAAGCAATTACAAGTCGGCGGCGCCAAGCGCGGGAAAACGCGTGCGAGCAAGTCACGATTGGTTTTGGTTTTACTTCTGATTGGCCGAGAAAGTGGCGCGAGATTTTTTAGCCAATCACAAAGCGTAGTGTGTTGAAAAACCAAAGCAATTTTGTAATTACTTTTCACACTCAATTGAAAACTGCTCTAACTTGTTTACTTTAATAGCAAAACAACATTTTGGCACGTGCGTTAAAAGTTTAATTATTTGCACGTGCGTAAAAAAAATAAATTTGCAAAACAACATTTTGCGCATGCGTTAAAAAGTTTCAATAGGAGAACAGCATTTCTCTATGTGCGTACATTTGTTTGTAAAAAAAGTTTAAATCAAACATGGTTATGCAACAGTCATTTGAAACCCTGGTACTCCCCCAGACATTAGCCTCATTTTCACTGATTTGGCGTACTTCGGTAGACGGGGGAAACAACTGTTGTCCCTGACAACATCACGCCACCATAACTCCACGCTCTGTTCACGTGCAACTGCGGGCAACATTCGCGGAAAACGTTGCACTGTTATATCCACTGAAGTCACTGTCTTAATATTTTTCGTTCCTCGATTTTGGGTGAGAAACATTTATTTGAGCCAATCAATGAATGGACTTCAATTTTTTAGTATTAAAAAACGGGTCGAAAATTTCATTTCATGGCGAGGCATTACAAGTGTATTTCCTTTCATGTCCAGATCCCAAAGTACCCAACCAAGAATTCCACTTAAGTCACCCGATTCACTCAGACAACTGTATTCTTCATCGAGATGGACATGGCACGTGCCCCAAGAGGTCACCAGCTTACACGTGGAGAGATTTCAGGTATGAACGGTACACTGCCTTTGCGGCTCAAACAACAATTTCGCTATCAAGTGGTTTTAATTAGTGCCAAAAGTTATTCGCGTTAGTTATCTTTGGTTTTGCATCACTGCGCTTTGTGGTTGTTTAATCTCGCCACTGTTCTTAACCAATCAGAAATAAAAACCAAAACCAAGTGTACCGTACGTACGTTTTCCCGCGCTTGGCGCCGGCTGCATGTACTGGCGAGTTCTGATTGGTTCAGTTGATTGTATGTGTTTGTTATGATTGGCCGGATTGATTACGTTGGTTTTGGTTGAACGGCACGTTTCCTTCGCACCTATTTTTAACCCGAACTCAAACTCACCTCGAAGCGAATAAAGGGATTAGTTCTAAAGAAACTGTGGTGTTGCGTCCATGGGAGAGTGAAAAAAGAAAATTTGGTTTTATCAACCAAGTTGATAAGATAAATTGGCACCGCAAAGAGATTCAAAAACGGACGTTTTTAGCGCTAGTCCTTCGCTCTGACTAAAGGAGATTCAAAGCTGACGTTTAGAGTGCTAGCCCTTCATCAGAGCGAAGTGCTAGCGTTTGAAATGTCAGCTTTTGAATCTCTTTACGGCGGCCAATTCACCATAACAACTTAGTTGATAAAACTAAATTGTCGAGTTTCACCTCAAAGTGAACTTGAGCAAATTTGTAAAAGCCGAGTATAAACAAAGCGATTGCTGCGCGGTCATACTATAAAGATTGAGGGTCATTCTAGAATTTATCCTTGTTTTTTTTTTATTCTTTCAGTGCTCTGTTGTATCTGAATGGTGACTTCAAAGGAGGGGAGTTTTTATTTGCTAATCCTGATGAATCCATTCAGGTATAAAGCGCTTTTAGTAGTATACAAAAAATGCCCTTACAACACCTTGAAGGAAAAAGAAACCATGATCAGTTTTTTAAATATTTTCTTGAGACACAAGGGAACAACTTGAAATATTAGCCAATTTTTTAATATTACAATTCATTTCCATCCTGGCCATCTGCAGCCTAGCCTGCATAACAGGCGTTATTGGGGCGCTCAAGCGGGTTTTAGGTCGCGAGCGCGTAGCGCGAGACACGCTCGCGACCTAAAACCCGCTTGAGCGCCCCAATAACGCCTGTTATGCAAGCTATCTGCAGCCAGACACTTTTTATATTTTTAGCGCCCAAGTGTAGTGGCTGTTAACAAAACTGGTCACCATTATTGTGAGGTTTCCATTTATAGAAATATGCGTTTTGGCTTATCAAAGTTCTAGAAAAATCCATGACATTGCCGCTTATAAATTTTTAAATAAACTCTTGTCTAAACGGACACCTAAGATTGCTTTTTACTGCACTTCAGTCACTTGCTTTACCGTTACTCACTGGAATCTCTGTAGATTCAATATCACATGCAGTCATTTAAAAGCATAGTCCACCACACAAACAGAGATTGGTAAACCTGTGGTTCTAGTTGGTGTCGAATGGCAAACCGGAGCAAATGGAAAGTCCCGAAAAGTAATAATTACGTGGTTGTGTTTAATTTCCAGGCCCAACTGAAACCAGAATGTGGACGAGCCGTAGCATTCTCTGCTGGAATGGAGAATCTACACGGAGTCGCTGGGATACGCGATGGTCGTAGATGTGCCCTTGCGCTGTGGTTTACTTTACGGAAAAAACACGACGAGACGCAGCGCCATGAAGCTTGGGATATTTTTCAAAAGGCCAAGGAGCAAAAAAAAAATCGAGGAGTTGCCTATTTTCACGCCTGAAGTAGCGACTCACGTTGAACTATAGTTTTTATTCTCTACGTAGGTCCGGCTCAAACATGGCGGCGTTGTTATGGTATCGAACTCAATAGACCGTTAACATGCCGCCAAATACAATGTTTGTATGGGAATACAGTGTCAAATAATTTAGGTAAAATTTAAATTTTCCAATGAATTGAAAACTGACGATACTAAGAAGAAGATATTACTTATCAAATTTCAGGGATGTAGATGTGTTAAAAAGCGTGCAATTAGTTTTAATTTTAAAGTAACAGTGCGTGTAAGAACTAGGCAATCCTCTATTGTTCTTCGGCATTTTGCTTTCCCCACATAAGAATGTTTAGATTTTCGTACTGAGAATACATCAACCTATGGACAACATGATTTTGAAATATAATTTACTACAACTGTATTTTAAAGCGATGTTTCTTTTGTGCTACAAGATTTAATCCAATCGCGAGACTCCACTGGTTAATGGCAAAATAAATAAAATGAAATAAAATGAAATGAAAATAAATGAAAACAATGAAATAACAATGAAATAAATGAAACAATAGCCAAGAAAGACTTCTAATTTTCAATGTTTCCCACATAGAATTTTTGTTGCTTTAAAACTCACAATAGTTTTCACTAAAAGGGAATCATTTAATAAACTAGAGAGAAATAAATGCGCTACCTGATGAAATGATGGTAGAGTTTCATGTTTTAGCCAAAGAGGTGGACGGTTTCAACAAAATCACAATTAACACCTTTCTGCATTCCTTGCCGTTAGGTTGCCTACTTCTTACTAGGACCATTACTTAATAATAAGTCCACCGTTAATTTAGGACAAACGGGAAAAAAATAGTTGCACGCGTTTTTAACACCGCTACATCCTCGAATTTGAGGAGTAAAAGCTTCTTCCTATAGTATCGTAAGTTTTCCATAGATAAATATTAAATATTGCAGAATTCAAATTTTTAAATTTTAACGAAATTATTTGACACTGGATTCCCATACCATAACACTGTATTTGGCGGCGTGTTTGCCCTGATTACCCATAATCCCCAACAAGCGCGAAGTCCACCACTGAGTAACGAACTTCGACGTTGAGCATAATAGCTCTTATCGTAGATGAGTACGCCACGCCAACATATCAGCGGTTTCTCGCTTTCTTGCCCCTTTAGTCTCGTTTTAATGTTCACGAGAACCTCTGACGACGATGAGCGTAAACATCAAAACGAGACTATAGGGTCAAGAAATCGAGAAACCGCTGATATGTTGGCGTGGCGTACTCATCTACGATAAGGGCCATTGCAGCTCGACGACATTTGGATCAAGCGTCGCGCAACACGATTGAAGCCCTATTTATGAGGCGATTTTAAGTGTGTCTTTTAATCGCCTGAGTGAGTTATAGGTGATTTTCGCTGCGATGCCACGGAGATGTGATTTCAATTTGTCTTCACTAGAGCTCATGCGATGTCAGTATAAAAGTCTAATCTTAATGGCGTGTTTTTTTCTAACATAGCATAAATACTAGTGAAAACAAAATCGTAACGAAAATCGCCGGTAAAAATCACCTCTGTAAACGGCCCGTCAAATAATTCGTTTCCTGTGTCTCTTCTTCTCATCCCTTGGAAAGAAAAGAAAGAAGAAGAAATATTATGGCAATGTGTGGTCAACTTTTTTCTCTGTCATCGTGCAAGTATGACTGAGTATCGATGTTAAAATCAACTTTTTGTTACAGTTACGCTCAAGTCGACTGAAGCAACTGCCACATGAGAACCTGGCCTGCCAGACTCGTAGTTGCAGGAGAAGTTTGGAGGAGATTGTTTTAAATTTTTTAAAGTAAATATGGACATTATTATGTTTAGCCGCCTTCTATGAAAATAGAATAATAATATATGTTAGCAAGAGAAGTGTAAATAATTATTATAATCATAAATCTGGACTGTTTTATGTTCTCTAATTTGAGAAAATTGTAAGAGTTGCCATTTTGCTTCGGGCAAACTATTAAAATAATAAAAACTTCATTCTTCAAGACAATACACGCTGTGAGATTTGTGTGCTTCCGGGGGACTCCCTTATAAAATTGTCGGGGGTGCTTGTCTCTACAGCGTTTAAAAATCTGGTTTGGTACCGAGATGTCCAGTCCAGTCCATATCTCAAACCATGGGCTATAGGAAAAGTGCATTTCGACTAAGGCGCTGTTTACATGGAGGGAGGGACTCTCCTAGAAGGGGCATCCTTCTCTGTATATTGTATATCCCGGTTTCGTTTACATGAGAGGTAGGGTCACCCAAGGGGGAGGGTTACCCTATCTGCTTGCTAGGGTCACCCTTCTAGGAGGGCCAACTTTTGCCATGATGTAAAAGCTCGAGCTAGGGTCGTCCTCCTATGAGGGTCAAGTTGTGCTTAGCGACCGCGCGATGGGTCTGGTCCTTTGCATGTAAAGACGGGCTATAGACAAATTCGGCTAACGCATTGTTGTACCCAATTCAAACCTTTTGGGATTAAAACTCTTTGTTCGTCATATTTCCATATCAATGAAGTATTGTCATGGAAATTATATGGAAATATAATATATTCCCAGAAGGTTTGAATTGGGCACAACAATGCGTTAGCCGAGATATGTCACGCAGGCAAAAACGTCGGGCCGATGTCAGACAAATTCACGCTATCCACAGGCGGCCCAAGTTCACTATATCAGATAACCGGGACGTGACCCTTGCTTTATACCCGGCATAGTAAATCGAACCCAATCGAACTAAATTTCAATCGAACTCAATCGAACTCAATTCATGGATTTAGTTCGATTGAGTTCGGCAATCGAACGAAATCGAACTCACCGAAAAGAAAAAAAATCAATCGAACCCAATCGAACGTTCGTTCGTTCGTGTGTCGCGGTTAGTAATTTGTTTGTATTTTTGCATAAAAGTAACCCTTCGAGTTGTCTTGCCGCTTTTGTAAGTTAGCTAAAAAAGGAAAGGGTACAACAATTTCGGAATACGCCCGCGGGAATGATAGCTTTGCTCTGTTCTCTTAACTGCCGTGGACAGTTTATAAATGTTTCGGAAAGTTCTCTCGTCGAAACAATAAAAGAGTTAGAAAGATTTCTGTAGTTTTTGGACATACTCCGTCCTGTACTCTTCTAACGCACAATTCCAAAAACTACAGAAAAAAGTTTATAAATGGGGTTTCTGTTATTGAATAAATTGTAAAAAGCACAAGAAAAACTTGCTTTGATGGGCTTGCTTTGTATAAGTTTACATACCTATAGGTACATACATAGGTTTACATACTATGGCAAGCCGTTTGTAGCAAAATTCAATCCTAGATATATATGTTCAATCCTTTAAATAAAGGATTCAATGCAATCTTTAAATTTTATATTTAATGCAATACCACGAATATTGATTCAATTCAATCCTTAAATTTATATGCAATCCAATACCGCATATATTGATTCAATCCAATAACACGAATATTGATTCAATCCAATCCTGAAATTTATATGCAATCCGAAAATATATGTCCAATACTGCATATATTGATTCAATCCAATAACACGAATATTGATTCAATTCAATCCTTAAATTTATATGCAATCCGAAAAATATATGTTCAATCTTCCTGGGACGAGCGCGGACATAAAGAACCAGGGAAACCTGGTCGGAAACCTGTGCAAGTAAAAGAATAAAAGATGGCGGCAGCGTGGGAAGAAGAATTTGACATAGAAGTTGAGTTTCCCAAGTTTCTAGGAGAAGTTGTGGATAGAACCGAGATAATACTTGAGAACTTTGATATCGAAGCTGCAGAAATGCAGGCCGAAGTTCTTGATCAAACAATTAGCCCGCTTAGGTCGATGAAAGAGTGCTGCAACCTTGACACAAGGGACAAGGAAAATCTCGATTCCGTCACTGGAGCCTTAGTAGATGTGCTTAGTGTGCTTCGTCGCCGGACTATCACTCCGTCTACTGTGGCTGCGGATTCAGTTACGATAGATAGGGAAAAAGGAAAAAATCCCGGAAGACCATCTCTCAAAATTCCTGTTGAGATGCTAGAAAAACTGCGAGGACTGGGATTCACTTGGACAAGAATTGCAGAGATGCTCGGAGTTTCGAGGTGGACAGTTCACAGACGAGTGGCAGAGTATGGTTTAGAGAATATGAGGGGCATTCGCCCTGGGGGCCCTGGGGGCCCGGCAACTCGGGCGTTCGGGAGTTCCCAAAATAAGCGGTTATTCGGGCCTTTGGAGCTGGGGTCGGATCACCCACTCCCTATACTACTACCGGCTATTATGTTGCATCCAGAAGCACTCCCATGGTTATTTATGTAATCTTGAATGATCCGGTCGAGTCGTTCATCAGGTAAGTCGTCAAAGCCCCTCATATTCTCTAAACCATACTCTGCCACTCGTCTGTGAACTGTCCACCTCGAAACTCCGAGCATCTCTGCAATTCTTGTCCAAGTGAATCCCAGTCCTCGCAGTTATTCTAGCATCTCAACAGGAATTTTGAGAGATGGTCTTCCGGGATTTTTTCCTTTTTCCCTATCTATCGTAACTGAATCCGCAGCCACAGTAGACGGAGTGATAGTCCGGCGACGAAGCACACTAAGCACATCTACTAAGGCCCCAGTGACGGAATCGAGATTTTCCTTGTCCCTTGTGTCAAGGTTGCAGCACTCTTTCATCGACCTAAGCAGGCTAATTGTTTGATCAAGAACTTCGGCCTGCATTTCTGCAGCTTCGATATCAAAGTTCTCAAGTATTATCTCGGTTCTATCCACAACTTCTCCTAGAAACTTGGGAAACTCAACTTCTATGTCAAATTCTTCTTCCCACGCTGCCGCCATCTTTTATTCTTTTACTTGCACAGGTTTCCGACCAGGTTTCCCTGGTTCTTTATGGCCGCGCTCGTCCCAGGAAGATTGAACATATATTTTTCGGATTGCATATAAATTTAAGGATTGAATTGAATCAATATTCGTGTTATTGGATTGAATCAATATATGCAGTATTGGACATATATTTTCGGATTGCATATAAATTTCAGGATTGGATTGAATCAATATTCGTGTTATTGGATTGAATCAATATATGCGGTATTGGATTGCATATAAATTTAAGAATTGAATTGAATCAATATTCGTAGTATTGCATTAAATATAAAATTTAAAGATTGCATTGAATCCTTTATTTAAAGGATTGAACATATATATCTAGGATTGAATTTTGCTACAAACGGCTTGCCATAGTTTACCAGAGCCAATCGAACGCAATCCATTTAATTGTGTTCGATTGAGTTCGGTTTCCGAACTCAGTCGAACACAATCAGATGGATTGAGTTCGATTTGTTCGATTGAATTCGATTTGTTCGGAAATCGAACTCACTGAAAGTTTCGTTCGATTGCCGAACTCAATCGAACTCAATCCACGGATTGAGTTCGATTGAGTTCGATTTTTGAACGTTCGATTTACTATGCCGGGTTTATAACCGGTATTGTGTTACAAAGATTCGATTTATAAAGGTTTGTATGGGAATGCAACGGTTTTGTTTTGAAACTTAAAAATTCGAATGTTTTGTGAATAAAATTGACTTACCCTGTTGCTGTGTTGTATTCTTTGTTGTTTGCCTGCTCCGCGGGGCGATTTTACGCGAATTCGGCGAGTTATCGTTATTTGGGTGTTCCATTGCTTTTTCTTTTTCTTAGCAGTGGAACACCCAAATAACGATAACTCGCCGAATTCGCGTTAAATCGCCCCGCGGAGCAGGCAAACAACAAAGAATACAACACAGCAACAGGGTAAGTCAATTTTATTCACAAAACATTCGAATTTTTAAGTTTTAAAACAAAACCGTTGCATTCCCATACAAACCTTTGTAAATCGAATCTTTGTAACACAATACCGCTTATAAACCCGGCATAGTAAATCGAACGTTCGAATTTAATATTAAAAGCGAGCACAAAAAAATTGGTAACTTCAATCAACGTGTCAGAGTCTCATGCGCATGAGTATAGGCTAAGTGTAGCCTCTTGTTTATTACTAGTTTACCTTTCATCTTTCTTTGTAAATGAAGTAGAAATCGGAGCGATTTTACTACAAAACAGCTACAAAACAGACAGATTCATGCTCAGTTGTCGCGTTCATCGGTTTATCAGTGTTGTAAACAACACTTGGCCGTCGCAGCAGTATCGCAAAAAGCCGGACAATAGAACACGACAGTTCCTGAGGATTAGTTTCCCTGGAAAAAAGTGAATTTTCGAAAAAGCTAAGGAGCGAGGAAAAAATCGGCTGTTCTTTTGAATCGAGGCTTATTTTGAATTTTGTATTATTTATTTGAAGAGCGGATTATTGAAACGAGTAATAACGAATTCATTAATTCATTCTTGGCGGGAACGCTTGACCGGTTTTGACAGTAAACCATGTCATGAACTTTGCTACTCGCTTATTCATATGCGTTTGTCGTGAAACTTAATTGGCGAGACTCAAACTCCCAAGGCGGTAATCTGTTTTAAAGTGACAGGGATGTATGCAAGCAGCTTATCGAATTCATTCAAGTCAGTAAACGAAATTATATGAGGGTCCTAGGTATCGATCAGAATCAGGTCAAGATGTTGAAACCTCGTTTTCGCTGGTTCATAATGGCGGTTGCATTAACAACTCTTTTGCTTCTCGGATACATTTTACTTAAAGGACATGAAGGGCAAACGTTTCAAAAAAGGAGTCAACTTCAAAACACCGCTACCCATAAAGATACGAAATCAGATGAAAATAAGGAGCTACATGTGAACCACTACGTGGCAGTGAATAACCCTTCTTTAAGAGGTAAACAATTCAACCTCGATCTTCCCACCACGATTATGGTGCAAAGTTTTCTCAGGAACCGAACATTTAAAAGAAAGCCCGTGTCCATCGATCCTAACGCGCCTTTTTTCGACATCGTGGCTCCGGTTACAGGTGCATCGAGTAACCACTATCGAGAATTTAAGGCGAACATTGGACATTTCTCAAAGCTCTTTCCAGAAACAAGAGTGATTTTCTACGATCTTGGGCTTGACGACTCTAAAGTCGATGAAATTAAGCAGCTTCCTTATGTAACGTACAGAAAGCTTGATTTTGACGTATATCCGCCGCACGTCCGTGACTTGCACAATTTTGCTTGGAAGCCATTACTTATCCAGGACGTTTTGGCGGAATTTGACGGAGCCATGTGGTTTGACTCATCGGTGAGGTTCCAAACGAATATGACCCGTGTTTTGGAGCAAATGGCTCGCTTCAAATCAGGAATATTGTTTTATATTCGGTCGACTGGACATTCGATACTGAGCGCAACAAACCCTGAAATGTTGAAATATTTTCCGATGAAGAAAGCTCACGTAGTTGATTATATGCTACAGAGTGGTGCAACAATAACTGTTAATACGGAAGATGTCCAAAAGTACATTTTAAAATGGGCTTGTGTTTGCGCTTTGAAACAAGATTGCATCGCACCGCTGGGCTCGCGACGGCGCTGCAAGCGTTCAAACTTACGACGACGAGACACATACGCCGGCTGCCACAGATATGACCAATCACTGATGTCTATCCTGGCTACAAATCTTTACAATAACGAACGGGACAGATACACCTTGTGGACCAATAAAACTCTCGCGGTCGTGAAAAGAATGCATTAAAAAGGGTAGTAGAGCGGTATTAAGTTTAATGTCGAAAGTACTTTCGCGATAGTTTTGGTTCCGCATTTCTAGAGCTACAAAGTAGTTTTAAGTTTTGTTCAGTTATCTTCGAATGCCTTTTATTTGCTTTCCGATATTTGCCAAATCCACTTTAAATTTTGCTGTCTTCTTATTTCTGCGTTTATAGCAGAACAATAAAATCACTGATATGGGAAAAGTTCCTAACTCCTTTAATCTCATGATTACCTACACTTGCTGAGTACTGAGTGTGTTGTTTCTTACTCTTAGATTTTAATGCACTCAACAAATCAACAAGCAAAAATACGCAAGTGACCACAAGTTGTTTCAGTATTGTTTGGTTTGGTATGGGTGGAGAGAGACAACGTGGAGCAAAGTTTCTTGTCTAAGGAAACAACACGACGGCAGAGACCAGACTTGAACCAACGACACTAAGGTTGAAAATCTGACGCGCTAACCACTAGCTCACCGCGCCTCCACAAGACTGTGCACAAGACTGCAATGAAATGTGTTTTTTTTTACAACTTTAGAACAACTTGCGTCTTTTTGCGAGTTTTCAAAACTTGCGTTGAGTTGCGTTCTGGTTTGGTCAGGGCTTTGAATCTTGAGTCATTTGATGTACTTGTTATTTTAGTTCTAGCTATTGAGTCTGTGGATGAAATCCTAATTAAATTAAATTAATGAAATCCTACTTGCTTTCATTTAAATCAAAGCAATTTAGTAGTACTTTTCTGTGGTACTGTTCATTATACTGCAAAAGGTTGTTCTTACTTTTAAGTCTG
Source organism: Cladopsammia gracilis (assembly GCA_022457155.1). Lineage (NCBI taxonomy): Eukaryota > Metazoa > Cnidaria > Anthozoa > Scleractinia > Dendrophylliidae > Cladopsammia > Cladopsammia gracilis. The sequence goes on along the minus strand of JAJGOT010000268.1, from coordinate 546,035 downwards.
TACATGAAATCCTAATTAAAGGTTGTTCTTCCAACTTTTGAGTTTGTGGATAAAATCCTAAAGTGTGACTATTCAAATTACAGAACAGTACTTTCCTATGGGGCTGTTTATTATGCCGTACAAGGTTTTCTAACTTTTGAGTCTGTGGACTTAAACGCTCGTAGGAACTGGAAGCGCCACCTTCATGTTGTGTATTATTTATCAGGCAGCTCTGGACAAGAGGGCATCAGTCGAAGAAGTGGAACTGTACTTCAACTTGAGCGAGAAAGTTCGGCATTTTACTGAAGACTATTTTCAACTTGAGACGCCGCTGTATTTTTCTTATTCGCATCTTGCTTGTCGAACCTCGATTGCGGGTAAGTTATTAAACTCTTCGTATGAATTTAATCAAAGGTTCAAAACAAATTAGTCACATTTTTTTGCAGGTGCTTTAGATCAGTTTTTAATTGAGTGTGGTAAAACCAAAACCAAAGTAATTACTCTGACCAATCACAACAGTCGTAAACAATCCAATGAACCAATCAGAGCTCGAAGCAATTACAAGTCGGCGGCGCCAAGCGCGGGAAAACGCGTGCGAGCAAGTCACGATTGGTTTTGGTTTTACTTCTGATTGGCCGAGAAAGTGGCCAAAGCGTAGTGTGTTGAAAAACCAAAGCAATTGTGTAATTACTTTTCACACTCAATTAAAGACTGCTCTAAAATGTTTACTTTAATAGCGAAACAACATTTTGGCACGTGCGTTAAAAGTTTAATTATTTGCACGCGCGTAAAAAAAATAAATTTGCAAAACAACATTTTGCGCATGCGTTAAAAAGTTTAAATAGGAGAACAGCATTTCTCTATGTGCGTACATTTGTTTGTAAAAAAAAGGTTTAATTCAAACATGGTTATGCGACAGTCATTTGAAACCCTGGTACTCCCCAAGGCATTAGCCTCATTTTTACTGATTTGGCGTACTTCGGTAGACGGGGGTCTAGACGGGGGAAACAACTGTTGTCCCTGACAACATCACGCCACCATAACTCCACGCTCTGTTCACGTGCAACTGCGGGCAACATTCGCGGAAAACGTTGCACTGTTATATCCACTGACGTCACTGTCTTAATATTTCTCGTTCCTAGATTTTGGGTGAGAAACATTTATTTGAGCCAATCAATGAATGGACTTCAATCTTTTAGTATAAAAAACGAGTCGAAAATTTCATTTCATAGCGAGGCATTACAAGTGTATTTCCTTTCATGTCCAGATCCCAAAGTACCCAACCAAGAATTCCACTTAAGTCACCCGATTCACTCAGACAACTGTATTCTTCATCGAGATGGACATGGCACGTGCCCCAAGAGGTCACCAGCTTACACGTGGAGAGATTTCAGGTATGAACGGTACACTGCCTTTGCGGCTCAAACAACAATTTCGCTATTAAGTGGTTTTAGAGCAGTTTTCAATTGAGTGTCGTAAAACCAAAACCAAAGTAATTACTCTGACCAATCACAGCAGTCGTAAACAATCCAATGAACCAATCAGAGCTCGAAGCAATTACATGTCGGCAGCGCCAAGCGCGGGAAAACGCGTGCGAGCAAGTCACGATTGGTTTTAGTTTTACTTCTGATTGGCCGAGAAAGTGGCGCGAGATATTTTAGCCAATCACAAAGCGTAGCAATGCAAAACCAAAGCAATTGTGTAATTACTTTCGACACTCAATTGAAAACTGCTCTAATTAGTGCCGAGTTATTCGCGTTACTTATCTTTGGTTTTGCATCACTGCGCTTTGTGGTTGTTTAATCTCGCCACTTTTCTTAACCAATCAGAAATAAAAACCAAAACCAAGTGTAACCGTACGCGTTTTCCCGCGCTTGGCGCCGGCTGCAAAAACTGGCGAGTTCTGATTGGTTCAGTTGATTGTCTGTCTTTGTTATGATTGGCCGGATTGATTACGTTGGTTTTGGTTGTACGGCAAGTTTCCTTCGCACCTATTTTTAACCCGAACTCAAACTCACCTCGAAGCGAATAAAAGGAATTAGTTCGATAAAGAAACTGTGGTGTTGCGTCCATGGGAGAGTGAAACAAGAAAATTTGGTTTTATCAACCAAGTTGATAAGATAAATTGGCACCGCAAAGAGATTTTTAGCGCTAGTCCTTCGCTCTGACTAGGGGCTAGGGAAAAGCTGAGCAAAGCTGACGCTTAGAGCGCTAGCCCTTCATCAGAGCCAAGTGCTAGAGTTTGAAATGTCAGCTTTTGAATCTCTTTACGGTGGCCAATTCACCATAACAACTTAGTTGATAAAACTTAATTGTCGAGTTTCACCTCAAAGTGAACTTGAGCAAATTTGTGAAAGTATATACAAAGCGATTGCTGCGCGGTCATACTATAAAGATTGAGTGTCATTCTAGAATTTATCCTTTTTTTTTTATTCTTTCAGTGCTCTGTTGTATCTGAATGGTGACTTCAAAGGAGGGGAGTTTTTATTTGCTAATCCTGATGAATCCATTCAGGTATAAAGCGCTTTTGATCAGCAGTATACACAAAATGCCCTTACAACACCTTGAAGGAAAAAGAAACCATGATCAGGTTTTAGAATATTTTCTTGAGACGCAAGAGAACAATTTAAAATATTAGCCAATTTTTTAATATTACAATTCATTTCCATGCTGGCCATCCGCAGCCTAGCCTGCATAACAGGCGTTATTGGGGCGCTCAAGCGGGTTTTAGGCCGCGAGCGCGTAGCGCGAGACACGAGCGCGAAGCGCGAGACACGCTCGCGACCTAAAACCCGTTTGAGCGCCCCAATAACGCCTGTTATGCAGGCTATCTGCAGCCAGACACTTTTTATATTTTTAGCGCCCAAGTGTAGTGGCTGTTAACAAAACTGGTCACCATTATTGTGAGGTTTCCATTTATAGAAATATGCGTTTTGGCTTGTCAAAGTTCTAGAAAAATCCATGACATTGCCCCTTATAAATTTTTCAATAAACTCTTGTCTAAACGGACACCTAAGATTGCTCTTTACTGCACTTCAGTCACTTGCTTTACTGTTACTCACTGGAATCTCTGTAGATTCAATATCACATGCAGTCATTTAAAAGCACAGTCAACCACACAAACAGAGATTGGTAAACCTGTGGTTCTAGTTGGTGTCGAATGGCAAACCGGAGCAAATGGAAAGTCCCGAAAAGTAATAATTACGTGGTTTTGTTTAATTTCCAGGCCCAACTGAAACCAGAATGTGGACGAGCCGTAGCATTCTCTGCTGGAATGGAGAATCTACACGGCGTCGCTGGGATACGCGAGGGTCGCAGATGTGCCCTTGCGCTGTGGTTTACTCTACGGAAAAAACACGACGAGACGCAGCGCCATGAAGCTTGGGATATTTTTCAAAAGGCTAAGGAGCAAAAGCGACTCGAGGAGTTGCCTATTTTCACGCCTGAAGTAGCGACTCACGTTGAACTATAGTTTTTATTCTCTACGTAGGCCCGGCTCAAACATGGCGGCGTTGTTATGGTATCGAACTCAATAGACCGTTAACATGCCGCCAAATACAATGTTTGTATGGGAATACAGTGTCAAATAATTTAGGTAATATTTAAATTTTCCAATGAATTGAAAACTGACGATACTAGGAAGAAGATTTTACTTATCAAATTTCAGGGATGTAGATGTGTTAAAAAGCGTGCAATTAGTTTTAATTTTAAAGTAACAGTGCGTGTAAGAACTAGGCAATCCTCTATTGTTCTGCGGCATTTTGCTTTCCCCACATAAGAATGTTTAGATTTTTGTACTGAGAATACATCAACCTATGGACAACATGATTTTGAAATAAAATTTACTACAACTGTATTTTAAAGCGATGTTTATTTTGTGCTACAAGATTTAATCCAATCGCGAGACTCCACTGGTTAATGGCAAAATAAATAAAATGAAATAAAATGAAAATAAATTAAATAAATGAAATAACAATGAAATAATGGCCAAGAAAGACGTCTAATTTTCAATGTTTCCCACATAGAATTTTTGTTGCTTTAAAACTCACAATAGTTTTCACTAAAAGGGAATCATTTAATAAACTAGAGAGAAATAAATGCGCTACCTGATGAAGTGATGGTAGAGTTTCATGTTTTAGCCAATGAGGTGGACGGTTTCAACAATATCACAATTAACACCTTTCTGCATTCCTTGCCGTTAGGTCGCCTACTTCTTACAAGGACCAATACTTAATAATAAGTCCACCGTTAATTTAGGACAAACGGGAAAAAATAGTTGCACGCGTTTTTAACACTGCTACATCCTCGAATTTGAGGAGTAAAAGCTTCTTCCTATAGTATCGTAAGTTTTCCATCGATTAATATTAAATATTGCAGAATTCAAATTTTTAAATTTTAACGAGATTATTTGACACTGGATTCCCATACCATAACACTGTATTTGGCGGCGTGTTTGCCCTGATTACCCATAATCCGCCAACAAGCGCGAAGTCCACCACTGAGTAACGAACTTCGACTTTGAGCATAATTGTAGCTCCACGGCATATGGATCAAGCGTCGCGCAACACGATTGAAGCCCGATTTATGAGGTGATTTTAAGTGTGTCTTTTAATCGCCTGAGTGAGTTATAGGTGATTTTCGCTACGATGCCACGGAGATGTGATTTCAATTTGTAGTGGCTTCACTAGAGCTCGTGTGATGTCAGTAAAATAGTCTAATCTTAATGGCGTGTTTTTTTCTAACACAGCATAAATCTTAGCGAAAACAAAATCGTAACGAAAATCGCCGGTAAAAATCACCTCTGTAAACGGCCCGTCAAATAATTCGTTTCCTGTGTCTCTTCTTCTCATCCCTTGGAAAGAAAAGAAAGAAGAAGAAATATTATGGCAATGTGTGGTCAACTTTTTTCGCTGTCATCGTGCAAGTATGACTGAGTATCGATGTTAAAATCAACTTTTTGTTACAGTTACGCTCAAGTCGACTGAAGCAACTGCCACATGAGAACCTGGCCTGCCAGACTCGTAGTTGCAGGAGAAGTTTGGAGGAGATTGTTTTAAATTTTTTAAAGTAAATATGGACATTATAATGGTTAGCCGCCTTCTATGAAAATAGAATAATAATATATGTTAGCAAGAGAAGTGTAAATAATTATTATAATCATAAATCTAGACTGTTTTATGTTCTCTAATTTGAGAAAATTGTCAGAGTTGCCATTTTGCTTCGGGCAAAATATTAAAATAATAAAAACTTCATTCTTCATTCTTCATTCTTCTTATAAAATTGTCGAGGGTGCTTGTCTCTACAGCGTTTAAAAATCTGGTTTGGTACCGAGATGTCCAGTCCAGTCCATATCTCAAACCATGGAAAAGTGCATTTCGACTAGGGCGCTGTTTACATGGAGGGAGGGACCCTCCTAGAAGGGGCATCCTTCTCTGTATATTGTATATCCCGGTTTCGTTTACATGAGAGGTAGGGTCACCCAAGGGGGAGGGTTACCCTATCTGCTTGCTAGGGTCACCCTTCTAGGAGGGCCAACTTTTTGCCATGATGTAAAAGCTTGAGCTAGGGTCGTCCTCCTATGAGAGTCAGGTTGTGCTTAGCGACCGCGCGATGGGTCTGGTTTCTCTCGGCTTGAATTGGTGATAGCCCTTGGATAACCCTTTGCATGTAAAGATGGGCTATCTTTTGACCCTTCTGGAAGGATGCCCCTTCTCGGAGGGTCACCCTCCCTCCATGTAAACAGACCCTAAATAAAGTTTTATTTATCCAAAAAAAATTACAGTGCTCGCCCCAGGGGCTCGATAAATGCTCGATCTCGCGCTACGCGCTCGCACTCGCACGCGTTCGCTTCGCTCACACTGGGCTAAAAATAAATCGGTCTGTAGACAGACTAGTCGTTTGTCTCCTTATATCATTGTGCACAAAGCTTTCAAAACAGTCCATTCGATTCAGAAATAGTGCCAGCATTCGTAAAGTCTCGGTTATATAATGACAGCAGATGGCTCAAGAGATGACATGATCAAGCCACAAGGGGCCGAGCGCTCAGCGCCCTCTCCTCGGGCCAAGACTGTCATCAGGTTGTGCCTAAATCATACCGTCCAGAAGGACGTCGGACACCTTATTGAGACTTATATAACGTAATGTTGGCACTTGGAATTTTATTTTCAATAAAGTGTAAAAAAGAAAATCTAAAATCCCCATTCAGGATTGAACCTCAGCTAGACCTCAGCTAGACTTAGGCTTACATAGCCTACCTTACCACTGTACCACGCAGCTTCTCGAGTTGCTTAGTCCTAAATTTGACTTAATAAACTGCTTCCCCCAACCTCAACTGAAAGCTAACCAGTTACTCCGTTGTATAAGTCTCAATAACGTGTCCAACGTCCTTCTGGACGGTATGATTTGGGCTTGACCCTGTCATCGGGCCATCGGCTGTAAACTTTTGTTGATAATTCCGCTGACCAGTGCCTTGGGCTTCAAGCCGTGGAAAATTAAAATCGATCTGCGGACTTAAAAGGAATTTTTACGTCAACATTATTTGATATTAAGCAAACGTGGAACGGGATTAATTCGCTGATATTTCGCAACAGAAATAAAGTAAATAAAATAAACAGTCTCAAAACCAGTAAAAACAATAAATTAACATGCAACCATAAAGAAATAAGTAATACAATGAATAACTATTTTGCAAACGTTGGCCACAAATTAGCCAGCACCATACCCCGTGTGGAAAAATGTTTCAATCATTTTCTAGATCCACCGTTACTTAATACGTTCAGTTTTGAACCAGTTACTCCAAGTGACATGTGAGTGAAATCAGTCTGTTATCAAATAATAAAGCCTACGGGCTTTATTCGTGTCCTATTAAACTTCTTAAAATGGGTAAATATATTATAAGTGAACCTTTAGCAAATATTTTTAACCAATCTATCTCATGTGGAATTTATCCAGATAAACTTAAACTTGCTAAAATAATTCCCGTTTTTAAGGCAGATGATGCCACGGAAGCAGGAAACTATCGCCCAATTTCCCTTCTGTCTGTTTATAACAGAATTTTTGAAAAACTTATGTTTACTAGACTCAGTAAATTTATTGACAAATATGACATCCTATTTGCCTCACAATACGGGTTTCGTACTAAACATAATACCCAACACGCAATACTTGATATTATTAACACCATACAATGCAACATGGACCAAGGAAAATACACGTGCGGAATTTTTATTGATCTTAAAAAAGCGTTTGATACAGTGAATCATAGTATTCTTTTATCTAAGCTCTACAATTACGGTATCAGGGGTGTTGTGCATGGCTGGTTTAGATCATACCTAACAAACCGTAAACAAACAACACTCGTTAATGACACTATATCAAACCAAGAACTAACACTCTGTGGGGTCCCACAGGGTTCAGTACTTGGACCACTTTTATTCCTCCTGTACATTAATGATATTCACAAATCAAGCTGTGTGCTTAAATTTTATTTGTTTGCCGATGACACTAGCATGTTGTATGCTAATAAAAAATTACGCGAACTTGAAATCAAAATTAACACTGAACTTGGAAATCTTTGTGATTGGCTGAAGGCCAATAAGCTATCACTTAATATCAAGAAATCTAACTTTGTAATTTTTCGTCCGCGTCAAAAATCCTTACCATTTATTCCACGCATTACTGTTCTTGATAATGAAACAAATTCACACAAACTTCTGGAGATGAAGGAATATGTTAAATACCTAGGAGTTTATATTGATGCTGATCTCTCCTGGAAACACCATATTGAGCACATATCTGGAAAAATCAGTAAATGCGTTGGTGTTATAGCAAAGTTAAGGCATTTTGTTCCTCGTCAAACGCTCTTGACTATCTTTCAGTCCCTAAAGGCCGGCACACACTAGGGGACATGTTGCGGGGACATGAAGCGGGGACATGTTGCGGGGACATGAAGCGGGGACATGTTGCAGCGACATTTTTTCTCGTGTGACATCCCTGTTTTTGCGAAAAAGTTCTGTTGCGGGGACACAATTTTGTCTCCGCAACATGTTGCACGAAATTCAGCTGGTTTGAATTCGTGCGTCATGAAGCGGGGACAAAATGACCCACATTTCGATGTCGCATCGTGTGCACTGCTCTTGCAAACTGTCCCCGCTACAAAATAGGTGTAGTAGGCTCCTTTTTCTTCTCTCCTTTTTAGCCACTTGCGTATCCATCATTTTCGGTAAACACAATTACACATTTCTTCATCTAATAATATCATTGGCAGTAGTAGAAGCTTCTTTTTCCTAACCATGGAGTCCGCCATCTTTCTTTGCTCGAATACTAGTTCCCAGGCGCCCTTAGTGATTTGTGTGAGTTTTATACCTCAATCCGCTTTGTGTGCACCAGCTTGCGTACTGTCCCTGCAACATGCGCCAGTATGCTGTGCACACGAAGGAGCTTGTCCCCGCTTCATGTCCCCGCAACATGTCCCCTAGCGTGTGCCGGCCTTATTTCGCCCTATTTAACCTATGGTATATGTGCTTGGGGCCAAGGTGCTAAAGTTCATACAAATAAATTATTGATTCTTCAGAAAAGAAGCTAAAAGAGCTCTTCGATTGATATTTTTCGCTAAACCTATGGACTATGCCATTCCCTTCTTCCATCAAACGAGGACTCTACCATTAACCTTTTTAAATTTTGAACGTCTTTCGCTGTTGATGCATGACGTTTATCACCAAACTGTTCCAAGTAATCTGAGAAGTTTGTTCAGACGAACGACCGATGTTCATAACTATAGAACCAGGTCTGCATCAAACCAAAATTGTTATGTTGAGTATTCCCGAACGGAAAAAATGAAAAAATCATTTGCGAGAACTGGCGCTATGATATGGAACGGACTACCTAAATCTCTTAAATCGTTGAGGAAATCTCAATTCAAGTTGAAAATCAAACAAATTCTTCTGGAGATTCTTCAGAAAACAGATGACTACAAATGAAATTGTTATAATTTGCATATTTCATTTATTTCCCGTGTCTGCCACCAATATCATGATTTTATCAAAAGCTTTAAAATAATCTGTAACTCTACAGATCAGCTTCTGTTTTGTTATATTGTCTAACCTTTATTATTTTCAATTACATTACTTTTCCCTGCCTCGAATAGCGTTTTTGCTAATTTGCAGGGGAACTGTACTTAAGTTTATATGTCTAATAAAGTTTTGTTTGTTGTTGTTGTTGTTTTCAAGACCCAGTAGGAAAACGTTACAGCAATGTGAATGTTGGTTTTAAATGTGTGAAGTTTCGCTGCCATGTGTAAAAGTTCAAATAAACCAATTTTTGTTTCGAATAAATAAACATGTCTTAGCGTGACACAAATACGCATTGTTTAAGGCGGGGGTCCACATGAACGCCATTTTCCCGCCTCTTGACATGACTTTAATAGAAATAACTCGTTCACGTTTCAAGTAATCGAAAAACTCTATGCTCATCTCATGAATCTATGTTATGGGGTGTTTCGTAAATTTTTGGGTGATTTTGGGGTATGTTTGGGAGGAAATAGTTTTTCTCAAAGGATTTGTAAAATTAGGAGAAATAAGAAATATTGAAGATTTAGTGAAGCTTTCAAAATATAATTTGTAGTTAATAATTAATTGGGGTACTCTTGCGTGCGTGTCAACTGTCTGCACAGGGAGCTCATACAATCTGTTTGTGTAACATGATGACCGTTTGTAATTATGTTACACAAACAGATTGTATGCGCTCCCTGTGCTGTCTGTTGGTGTTCCAAAAATCTTCTTTTTTTTCTTTAAGAGTAGCTTTAAATTTGTTTACTCGTCAATTCTTTGACTGCTCTGTGAAACAACATAAAGCCTATAGAACGAGTTTTGCAAACGTTAACACATGACGCATTTGAAGCGTTTATTTTTTCTCAGGCCCCGTCCACACTTATCCGTTTTCAAACGAAAACGGAGCTGTTTTGCTCCGTTTTCAAAAAGATTTGCGTCCACACTTATCGTTTTCGTATCGTTTTCGCCCGTCCACATTACAACGCCGTATTGTTTTGAAAACGCTTTGATACCCTAAGTGCGCATGCTCAAATGAACTCTACGCATGCGCATAACAATATATCGGCCCGTGAAATTGGCGCCATTCTTGATTCTTTGTTGTTGAGTGTTGTTTTGGTTTAGAATTCTTCGATATTTTCCTTCTAAATGATGCCAAGAACAGCTGGAAAGCAACCAAAACCTAAAACAGACTGTTTCACATGGACAGATGATAAAGTCCAGCTACTTCTGAAAGTCACAAACGAATACAAAGTGCAGAAAAGTACCGAGAGTGTAGACTGGGAGTCAGTCCAGTCAAAGTATGGCGACATCTTGGATATGTTTCACGGTCGAGTGGTCTGGCTATTTTGATGACGTAACCGTTTTCAGATAGCATCGTTTTCTCCGTCCACACCAGAAAACAGCGTTTACAAAATGCATCGTTTTCAAATCGCTCCACTCTGGAGAGCGTTTTCGAATCGCTCCGTTTTCAGTGATCGTTTTCGGCGTTGTAGTGTGGACGATAGCCGTATCCGGAGCAAAACAGCTCCGTTTTCGTTTGAAAACGGATTAGTGTGGACGGGGCCTCAGACTACATTTGTAAAGATTCAAAATAAACCAATTTTAAACGATAACAGGAAACCCGCTCCCCTCGCGCCCGCGTCTCGTCATTTCGCCTAATAAATAAACCGGCTTCTGCTACGAATGACCAATAAACATGACGTGACGAATTTCATTCGGGCAAATTACGTTCAGCATTCAGCTCCCCGACAAAATTTTTCCCGTACGCCTATGAAAATAACGGCTTGTCCATTTACATGCAGTGAGGACTGCTAAAACACAGATAACAAAGCTGCGACATGCACGAGTCAAATAAACCGACCTTTGATTCCGTTTGATTAAGGGTAAATTCCCGTATATTTATTTTTGTGTTATATATTTGCGTAAACTAGTAGTGTCAATATTAGAACAATGATGAATGGTATTAAGCTTATACCATGAGAAACACTTTCCGGGATTTTCAAATACAAATACTCCATTCAATACGCTAAAAATGTTGTGATCTATTCACTTGTGAACCCATACATGCACTATAGCTAGGAGAGTCCTCAGGACTAAACAGGCCTCCTCACAGGCTAGGAGAGTCCCAGGACTAAACCGAACTCACATGACCAGCCGCATGGCTTAGAAACGGGCGCCATATTGGACTCTACAGCATTTAAGGTCGTCACTCAAATGAATAAATCTATTGTTTCACGATCAGACAAGAGTACACCGTTGACAGGCGAAAACCATTTTCGAAGATGTCTGGATGTGATAAGTCGGGCTCGAATCACGCAACAGTGATGGCTCAAAAATGGACAAGAGGAGCTAATATTTCCGACATGTCCTTATTGAAGTTCTATTTAACATCTTTGTAAAAATAATTTAAATAGTTATTATGCTGAAGCCTTGCTTAAACTTGATTTCGAAGCTATAGAATATCTGATGATAATCGGGAATCGGTTAACAATCCACGTTCGACGACAATAAACTGCGTGCGACCAAATGTTTCGTTTTATATTTGATCAAAACAAAGAAAAAACATGCGAAGGATTCACAGAAACCAGCAAGCTCATCTAGCATGACGAAGCGAAGGCGACACACCCGATCAATTTCCTTAACAGGCGAAACACCCGAGAAAAGGACTGCCATGCGGTATTAGAAAAACCCACTGCAGTCAGCTAGTCACAAAGCAAAGGCGATGCACTTTCACCGGCGACACATCAGTCACAACATGTGAACCAACTCTGCCTAATTTTGTTTGAAATTAATCGGAAACCAGGCCAATTCAAGAGAAAAGTGATCCACTGAGAAATAACGCAATTTATTCGCTTGAATTTGGTCGCACACAGTTCGTGGAATTAGTATATTTACTGATCTCCACTGAAAATTGAAATCCTAATAAATATGGAAAAGGCACTTACCTTCTCGGTCGCTTAGGCAGCAAATGTGTAGTGTAGCAACTTCAATCATTTATTTTAAAACCATTATAGAAATAAGCTTGCATGCGCAGTGTTTTTCGAACGTGAGGGATATAGGTAGATTTCCCGATCGCGCCAAAATTAAAATATTGGCGCGCAAATAAGATAACCCTCAATGTAATCGACTATTTCTTCGTTTTCAGAGTCAGAAAGATAACTGGTCTTAGCTAGACCTATCTGTGGTCGTAAATAATCATTTTGTTACCTCATTTTGTTCTGAGAAGAAGAAATGATGTTCACTATGGCCAGATTCATCAATCCAATGAAGCGAAGGAAGATTGCATAACTGACTGAAAATCAATAAGCAGCCATTGACAGATCATCTTGAGCGATGACACGTTTTGGCTAGCAACCGTCGATCATTTTCTTAATTGGATTAAGCCCATGCGACGGTCATGTCTTTGCTCTTTAATATGTCTTATTAAGCAGTAATCAGCCATTGAAGGAAAGGACAAAAGAATGAGAAGGCGATTTGAAAAAGTCTTATAAAGCAAATTTAACCCCTCAAGTATAAATTGTGGCGGAAATTGCCTCTAAAAAGTCTAAAAAAGGCATTCTTACCTTCGCCTTCGTCCGCCATTTTGAAAGCAGTAGGGCGACTCGACCCCAGGCATTACTCTGTTTCAACTGTTGTCTTGTATTATTCATGGCCATGTGACAATTCATGATTATCCTGAATTTAGACCTGACAGTTGACCTGACAGAGGAAAGCTGAACTCAATCCGGCTACCACACAGGACACCCAACACAAGATTAGGATTGCGCGAACACAATAACGTATGCTTTATATAAAACGTACTGCCGCTATGAATTCTTCTATTTATATAGCGTTTCGTATTCACGAGTTGACTCATAGGAGCCGTTGACTTTTAATTTTGAGTAGAAAACCAATATAAGTAACCTTGGCAGCCATTTTTTGCGGGAAATATTTTTTCCTGGTTCTTGTCCCCCTTTGGCTATACCGCATCTGCAATGATTATTGAATTCATCAGTTATCTTATAGCATCGTGTTTTGAGGGGCTTTTCTGCTTTTGTAGTCTTGATAACATGAACAATGCTGAAGACCATCTCATCAACTTTGCTACTCGCTTATTCATGTGTTTGTCGTGAAACGTAATTGGCGAGACTCAAGCTCCCAAGGCGGTAATCTATTTTAAAACTGACAGGGATGTATGCAGGCAGCTTATCGAATTCATTCAAGTCAGTAAACGAAACTATATGAGGGTCCTAGGTATTGATCAGAATCAGGTCAAGATGTTGAAATCTCGTTTTCGCAGGTTCATAATGGCGGTTGCATTAACAACTCTTTTGCTTCTCGGATACATTTTACTTAAAGGACATGAAGGGCAAACGTTTCAGAAATGGAGTCAACTTCAAAACACCGCAACCCATAAAGATACGAAATCTGATGAAAATAAGGAGCTACATGTGAACCACTACGTGGCAGTGAATGACCCTTCTTTGAGAGGTAAACAATTCAACCTCGATCTTCCCACCACGATTATGGTGCAAAATTTTCTCAGGAACCGAACATTTAAAAGAAAGCCCGTGTCCATCGATCCTAACGCGCCTTTTTTCGACATCGTGGCTCCGGTTACAGGTGCATCGAGTAACCACTATCGAGAATTTAAGGCGAACATTGGACATTTCTCAAAGCTCTTTCCAGAAACAAGAGTGATTTTCTACGATCTTGGGCTTGACGACTCTAAAGTCGATGAAATTAAGCAGCTTCCTTATGTAACGTACAGAAAGTTTGATTTTGACGTATATCCGCCGCACGTCCGTAACTTGCACAATTATGCTTGGAAGCCATTACTTATCCAGGACGTTTTGGCGGAATTTGACGGAGCCATGTGGTTTGACTCATCGGTGAGGTTCCAAACGAATATGACTCGTGTTTTGGAGCAAATGGCTCGCTTCAAATCAGGAATATTGTTTTATGTTCGGTCGACGGGACATTCGATACTGAGTGCAACTAATCCTGAAATGCTGAAATATTTTCCGATGAAGAAAGCTCACGTAGTTGATGACATGCTACAAGGTGGTGCAACAATAACTGTTAATACGGAAGATGTCCAGAAGTACATTTTAAAATGGGCTTGTGTTTGCGCTTTCAAACCAGATTGCATCGCACCGCTGGGCTCGCGACGGCGCTGCAAGCGTTCAAAATTACGACAACGAGACACATACGCCGACTGCCACAGATATGACCAATCACTGATGTCTATCCTGGCTACAAATCTTTACAATAACGAACGGGACAGATACACCTTGTGGACCAATAAAACTCTCGCGGTCGTGAAAAGAATGCATTAAATAGGGTAGTGGAGCGGTATTAAGTTTAGTGTCGAAAGTACTTTCGCGATAGTTTTGGTTCCGCATTTCTAGAGCTACAAAGTAGTTTTAAGTTTTGTTCAGTTATCTTCGAATGCCTTTTATTTGCTTTCCGATATTTGCCAAATCCACTTTAAATTTTGCCGTCTTATTTCTGCGTTTATAGCAGAACAATAAAATCACTGATATGGGAAAAGTTCCTAACTCTTTTAATCTCATGATTACCTACGCTTGCTGAGTACTGAGTGTGTTGTTTCTTACTCTTAGATTTTAATGCACTCAACAAATCAACAAGCAAAATAGACTGCTAGCAGTCTCTTGTTTTTCTTTCAGTTAGACGCCCTCCGTCCTCGCGGTTTCGCGCGAGGAACGAGGCGATTTTGATAAGGAGCGGTATTGGTGTCAAACAGTAAGGTCCGAGGCCATTTCATTGTACTGATCTCGTATTTTATGTTGAAGTTTTCGCAATTACTGATGCAGTAATTGCATTTTATTTTGCACATTTCCTATTTGAAAATGTAAAATTTTGCCTTCACTCCACAACCGAACACACTCAAAGGTTGAGGCATGGGCGCGTTGGTCAGCCAGGCCCACGATACATTTTATTATCGACAAAGGACTATCATATTACAATATTACTATACTATAATATTACAATAACTCTAAGCGCACCAGAGCCGGACACGTAAACCCCAAAAAACCAACTATTGGAAAAACTAGGGACCGTGTACCCCCGACCTATGCAGTGGTGCTACCTTTGGGGTTTTAAGGTGTTTTTAACTAAGAAACAAACGACTAAAAGATGCGGCTAAAACTGCCGATAACAAATCTTAAGGTATTACAATAAACAACTAAAACGAAAGTTAACTTGTTTGAACAGTACTAGAGGCGGCGAGGCTGACCGTAGAATGACACAAATCTATCAACGAACACTTTTCAAACTCACGAACCGTGAGCCCCTGCGCACTACACTAGTACCCAGTTCTCTGCTCCGTGTCGGCAAAATATTAATTTATGTCAATACCGATTATCACAAATTACATATTTTGCCTTCACTCCACAACCGAACACACTCAAAGGTTGAGGCATGGGCGCGTTGGTCAGCCAGGCCCATGGTAGACAGCAAAAGACAGGGCTAGAGCACAGAGCGACAAAGACTTGAAGACTTCAAGTCGGCTTGGAATCCTTACATAAATGTTTTAGCTGTAACAGAAGCCCAGCGACCACGACACTGAAACATTTCTCTCTGATCTGATGCCAGAATTGGCAGCCAATGTAGCTCCGCCCGATCTGGTAGAATGCGTGCTAAACTTAGAAATGTCTGACACAATACTCGAAAAGACTTCCTAAAATAATTCCCCATAAGCCGAATACCTAATGAGCTTATTGACCGAAACAAGGCACTTATGACTGCCCGAAGACGTAATGGGCCTGAATAAATACTCGACCGAATTCTCAGCTATCCGGGCCTTCTGCGTTTAAGTTATGAGCAAAGCTAAACTGGACATCCCTGCTACGAATAAGACATAACTCAGAGCTTCTAAGGAAACCTGAAAAAGCGAGAATAAACATAACTAGACTTTTTAATTGCCGAAGATTGTCCCAATCAGTTTTTTCAGCAAGTTGCTTGAGATGAGTAACTTCGAGGGGCTCCTTCCTCCTGGTGGCAGGTTGGCTGGCAAGGCGAAGAGCGCCTTCTTTTGCAGCAATGACCGTCGGCTGTACTGAAGGAGAATCAACTCTGGCCAGCTAATGCGCCCACTCAAAAAAGCGTATAGTAGAAAGCACAATTGATGCAGACACTGACTTTGTGGACTCGAGCAGATGTTGCAGATACAGGGCACAATCCAAAGGTCTGACCGGAAAATCAGGAATACGCAACGCGTCTTTAGCAAAGTTTCGCCATCTATCAAAGGCCCTCAGGTAGTTTTGCGATGACCCAGTGGCTTTCGAAGCAAGCACGGTGAATTTCAGATTCTGTTTTAGCTGGTTAACTTGTACGTTGTCGGGGCTTCCTGCAGACCAAAATGCGGACGAGGAGATATCTAAGAACAACATGAAACACATATAATGTAAGAGACGAACTCATAAAGAAAAATGTACGGACGATTGGAAAATAAAAAACTGAATTTAAATTGCGCTCGCAACCCTGCTGTCAAAAAACAGAAAACTATCCTAAGAATTAACTAACTGATTCGACAAGCATAATACCAAACTTAAACCCCGTTTAGCTCCTCTTGGAAAATAGGGATGATCCCCTATAGGGCATAACATCATGCCCCTCTTGGACGTAACATTGAGCCTTCCTAAGCCACTCTTGGGCATAACATTGAGCCCCTCTTGGGCGTGACATTAAAACCCATCTAGGGCGTAACATTGAACCCCTCTTGGGCGTGACATTAAAACCCATCTAGGGCGTAACATTGAACCCCTCTTGGGCGTAACATTGAAAACCATTTAGGGCATTTCATAACGCTGAGCCCATCTAGGGCATTCGGTAAGCCCCTCCAGGGCATAACGCTGAGCCCATCTAGGGCATTCGGTAAGCCCCTCCAGGGCATAACGCTGAGCCCATCTAGGGCATTCGGTAAACCCCTCCAGGGTATAACGCTGAGCCCATCTAGGGCATTCATTAAGCCCATCTAGGGCATAACACCTCTAATAGGTAATTCAATCTACGAAAAAAAAAAAAAAAAATACCCCTAGAAACTTGACTGATTGAAAAATGTTCAGTAGGAAATCTGCAAAATAGCCACATCTCTGTGCATTCACTTGGGAGACGAAAGCTCTTACTTAATAACTCTTAACTCGACCTAGGAGCGATACTAAAGTCAATACGAATTGCTAGCGAAGGGACCGTCACGGGATTACAACCGAAAATAGAGTTTCTGGCTTTACATCTATAAGTAAATTAGGCAAATTAGATAGAATGCCCCAATCATGAATAAAGGTGCTCCAGTGGAAAACCATCTAAACGCAGGATGGGCCAGAAATGGGCAGACTTCCAAAATGGTACGCTGAAAGCTCCTTTAACACTGCAAGATCTCGTATGGGTGAAGACTTTGCACGTTAAGTAAACCGGAGGACACAGCGGCTGTTGTGATGGGACCAATTTTGGGCAAAGGCGTTTGCACCGCTGGAACCGGGTTGGTAGAATCTGGAATTGAAAACATTTAACGTTAGCATTGAATGAACATGCGAACCCATCACAGGTATAAGTACTCGCTAAATCGTCGAGAGCATTGAAAACAGTGCCACCAACGGTGTAATCGACATAATCAATAAACTTGATTATAACGCCTGCAATAGTAAACAACTCTCTGAACGTGGAACTTTGCGCTTTCTCGAAGTCGGACCGGTATAGATGAAAGATTTTGCCGTCGAAATCTATAAAACTTCCACAATCTGAGGCCGATGCGTCTGAATATATCACCTAAGAGGGCTTATGACGGGCTGGCGAAATAGGTATGCCGTTAAAGCTCGCTACGTTGGTTTTCCAGAAGATCAATTCAGCAAAACCCTCGGGAGGAAAAGTAAACGTAAGAGTTCCATGTCGACGCAGTGTTGATTATAGCAAATAGATTTCTAGTCATAAGCTGGGAGACGTTGCCCACGCAGTAGCCGAGTGAAGTAGTTTTCCCGCTAACCCTCGCAATCCTACGAACTGGGACGCGAAAAGAAGCGACCAATATGGAAGTCAAACCGTCCTACAAACTCGTAACGCGTCTATCTGTAGCGTAAATTTCCGACGTGGCCGTGTTGATGACAGTTCCGAGCCGAGAAATTACCTGAGTTGGGCCCCAAAACATTTGGCTTCGTTAGGAAGAAAACCAGAGCCAAGCAAATCGGCATGAACCCGAAGGCTCGCAATCTTTGCGTTGTTGTAACCCACAGCAGCGACGAGACCGTCGTCTAAGAAGGCAACCATTTACCCAGCTTCAGATCTCCATTTCTCAATTAATGGCTTAAACAATTTCGTAAACAGGTAAGGCGCTAAACTAAGACCGAAAAGTAAAACTGAAAATAGAAAATATCTAGCGTGACCGCCGGAAAATGTCCAAGAAAAAGAAAGAAACTTTCGATGAACGAAGATCTTCTACATGATGATGACCACAAGATCATAAGAGAACATATAGTCTCCCGGATTCTAAATCTCTTAGGCAACATTCAAGTCTTCGCATCTAAAATTTTCTCTTGTCGTGACGCACATCTAAAATAAAACGCTTTTAAACAGATTTTTGCGTAAACACAAACGAAGGGCCAATAGTGAAAGGTGGCTCGTAAACTTCAGTAATACAATGTGGACTAATGAACTCGTTTATGACATTCTCAACGGAACTAGAACCCTTCAAAGCTAACGCGTTATTACTGGCCGTAAAAGACGTGGGAATTTTGAGCAACGGCAATTTGCATACAAATGGAATAACATCGATAATAAACTTCGGCGCGTTAATGCCCTTCCAGAATTCAATTACTCGATATAATCTCCCTTGGACCGACACGAATTCCTGGACAGATTTAAATTCGCATTGTACTTCGGAGTCCAAAAAAACAAAAACAAAATATAGAGATGATGGGCAAGAGTTCTCCTGATCGTAATCTTCGTCCAACTCCATGTCTGAACAGAGTCAGGGGTTTTCCGCACGCAAAGCAAACACCAGTAGCAGATCTTTGCACTAAATGTTGTTGATTAAGGCGAGAGAAGACATTAGATGATTGTTGACTTGCGATCTGTGGAGATTTAGCCTGAATGGACGTCAGCAAGGTTCTTCGTTGGTGGGATGAACGCGCGGTGAAACGCTTACGGCTCTGTAAATTTTCTTTTCATCTTCTTCGTCGTCGGCCAAGTTGTGATGTTTTTATTCATTGACAGTTTTCCAACCAAACGGTGACTTATTTGCAAGTAGGATGAATTTTTCACGCTCTTGCACGAGAGCCAAACCTTTGTCTAAGGCATTCTTTATTTTCTGCATGTCTTTGCGTTCCAGAGCGGCCTTTGCGTCCTTTATGGTTTCTTTAATCGCTTTATTGACGTTTTACAGGTCCTCATTGCTCTTCTTGTTGAATTGCGGAGTGAAACCGCGCTTGATTCTTTTGATTTCTGTCATCTGCTGGGCAGCCGTATCCTCATGTGAACGCTTGAGAGCTGAAATGGAATCTTAAACCAGAGTCTTAAACTGACCAAGAAGGTCCTGGTTGTTCTGTGCTATTAGTCGTACCGCTGTTGCCTCGTTCATATTGCCAGGGAGGAAAGCAAAAAATCGGGGTAAGATTGAACTTGTTTGAACAGTACTAGAGGCGGCGAGGCTGACCGTAGAATGACACAAATCTATCAACGAACACTTTTCAAACTCACGAACCGTGAGCCCCTGCGCACTACACTAGTACCCAGTTCTCTGCTCCGTGTCGGCAAAATATTAATTTATGTCAATACCGATTATCACAAATTACATTATTTCATTTCACAGTGCATATAAAATGCTATTTCACTGCCTACCTTTTGTAGTTGTAGAATTAATAGTACTATTCAGCTTTTTGTTTGCTTATCAACTGACATCACAGGAAGCTCAAGCTTACTATAAGAGTTCGTATGGAGAATACGGACTGATAATTATAATCAAAAATTAAACGAGTAAATAGGGTATTAAAGGCCGTGTTTTCACGAGCTATTTTTCAAGTCGCTGAGGGAGTGACAGTCGGAAATCTCGTGAAAACAGTTGCTTGTCCAACTCGCTTAAAGTTAAGCGAGTCGGCGAACTACAATAGAATTCTCATTAAATTTAGGCCCCGTCCACACGTATCCGGATATTTTTGAATCCGCAACTTTTTTGTTGCGGATTGGCCTTCCGTCCACACGTATCCGGCGAATTCGGGCAAATACGATTCGAATACGCTACGTGTGGACGCGAATATTTTCTAATCCGTGACAAAAACGTTGCGGGTTCAAAAATATCCGGATACGTGTGGACGGGGCCTTAAGCCACCAAACCAGGTCGCTTAAGGTCGCGGAGGACAGGTTCCGCTCATCAGTATGCATTTATGAAAAGAGTATGCACGAAGTGCGACGGCTGATACCGAAAATGCGCGATATATTCACGAACAGGCTCTGTAATGTTTTTGCATCAATAATTGCACGTGCAAAAATACACTATTTTTTTAACGCATTGTTCTTTCCGCATGAAGTGTTGATCATGACAATAGCGCGTGGATTAAAATTAGCAAAATTACCATAAATTTATATTTTTTGCATTCGTGTTTGCTCGGGAAGCCTTCGGAAGCGTAAAAACAAGCAATTTTGTGTCCAAGAATTCAGCGCGGATAGAGAATTTCATGAGTTGACACTGCAAGGAGGTAAACTAGGTGTATTGTAGATTGTCATATCTGACTCAGAATTTTTAAATAGGCTTTCAAAGGGAAGATATGAGGCTTCAAATTCTAACATGGACAATTTTACTCCTTTAAAAACTAATAACTTTTAATTAAAGTTGAAATAAAAAAATCGGAGTCAGATATGACACAATAGACGTTTTGACGGATTAGTAAGTGGGGAAATCAACTTGCTTTGTGTTCTTCTCGAGGAGAAAACTTGGACACAAAACCACGTTTCAAGAAAAGATAACTTTAGTGGCTTACAGCACTGCCGCAAAGCGTGATCCCTTCAATAAAAACAATCCTTACGCACTTCTATTATTCGCCAATATCTCTGTTAAATTTTAGCGAAATCGGCTTTCAAACGTTCACGATATAACGTTTTTAAAAGTGGCACCCCTGCCAAAATTTTGCCTTAGGAATTTATTCATGGCCAAGTATCCCCCGCGACCTTAAGCTTGTCGGCAATTGATTTCGGCCAATCACATTTGGCCAGCGTTCAAACAGCTATACCGTGCCCGATATATTTTCCTTTGTTAAAACAATAGAATATTAGAACACAAAAGAACGACAATACAAAAGAATACAATGCCATAGAAAATTTTAGAATACATAATTTTACCTAATACAATGGAGGTGTACAATGTACAATGGAGCTCAGAGAATATAAATTATCGGGCATCATATGCAAACAGCCGAGAAATGTCAGAAGTGATATAATTTGCATTTGCCGCGAATATTTGAATTGGCCAAAAATGCAATGGCACGCTACCATTTCCTCATGATTACAGTTACGGTAAGATTTCCGTATAACCCCAAACATTAACTAGACGCTTTATGAGCGTAAACTGGGCTACCCGTATGTATTTATACAATCGAAACCTATTCAGTTTAATATACTTACCGCTCTTGCTGAAAAAAAGGCCTATATCTGAATTTCCTGGTGGTTGTTATTAGTTTTAGTTATCTTGTATCTAGCTAAATTTATCTTTGTAACTGGTTTGTGTTTCCGACACTTGAAGCCGTGAATCTTTTGTTTATTTTGCCTGCTCCGGACCCGGGGTCAAAACAACTTTTCGAATTGAGAGTTTTGACGTTTTCCCACCATTATCATAATAAAAAATTGGATAAAACTTGTCAATTTAATCAAAGTTAACGACAGAATTGATAATTCTGGAGGAGAAAAAAAAATTTAGCCCTTTGAATCAAATATATTTTTTCACTGTAAAAATAAGCGATAAAAAATCACGACGTTTCGACCTCTCCGAGGTCATTTTCAAGTGGATATAATAAAAAATTGAATAAAACTCAAGTGGATATAATGACCTCGGAGAGGTCGAAACGTCGTGATTTTTTATCGCTTATTTTTATGGCAAAATCTTTTACTATATTTTTTCAGTTGTGGTAAAAAAAATTCCCAAATTGCATAATGTCAAAAGTAATTTGAAACCTTTCAGTCACACAACGTGACCATCTCATAAAACATCTCGCAATCAGACACAACGAAAATATTCAAGTTTTATTCCTCTATATCTATAACACAGAAAAGAAAATTAAATGAAAAAGTGATCGCTTTATAATAAAGGTTAACTTATTTTCGCCCGAGAAACATTCACTAGAAACTCATGATGACTGGTTTCTCAGAAATAGTACAGCATCGGTGGAAAATCTTCAAATCTTCTCGAGTCTTTTTCAGCAACGCGATTGTTTGACAACGAGAAATGGATCACAAGACACGTGCAGTTTACATCTTATAATGGTGGTGAATTTTTCGCAGCTGAAGTTTCTGTTGGCTGTTCTATCACTCTTCAACCTGGCGAATTAAAAATTCATGAAAGCAAACAATCGAAACAATTGATAAATTCATTTGACTGAACACGGTATTTGAATTTTATAGTTTCGGTTTCTTTCCGCTTCACAAGCGAAAGTGCTGTGCCGAGAGTGAGCGAAACGATCAGGCTTCGTTCGTTGTATTACAACAAAATACTTTTTAAACTAGTGGTAACCTTCGGTTAAAAAGTGCGGGCGAGTAATGGTTGTAATAACAGTTTTGTGTTATTTTTGATAAATAAACTGGCTGTATGCTTGAATGAAGCAGATTACGGCTTCGCTGATCATTTCGAGGATACAGAATGCATCGAAGTGCACCAATTGCCGATGGAAAGATGTTCGTCTGTGGAAAGTGAAACTCAAAATATCTGTATGATTTCAACATGAAAGCACTCCAGCGAACCAATTTTATGAACCGAAACATGGCGATGCTTTGCAAATACACCTCCAAAATGTATAGATGGCCTTGTAATTGCTATAAAGATTGACTTACCAATGAAACTTGCAGTTGGACCCACAACAGCCACCTACCGCACATTCACCAGTCGCGATCACTCACGTGGAAGAACGTGGAAAGGATTTCCAACAGGTTTTACTGGTTCTGGACATCCGGGATATCTTATCACGCGGCTTGCGCATGAATCCTAATCACGTGGACCAATGACGTGATTGCATTCCATACATACCAGTTGGAAGACGAAAAATCCGGCCAACAGAAAAGCCTACGTACGTGCGGCGCACGCGCGGGATGTAAGTCCGCTGCTCGAAACGAAGATTAGTCTGCGGGCTCCTCCTTGTCGCCCGCAAAAACATTTCATTAACTGCGAAAAAGGATCGAGATTGAAGACATTGAACTCACCGAGATGAGGCGTCCCAGTGTACATTTACGTTCTTCTTGGAGAGTGAGCAAATGGTAGGGGGGGCTATCATAATGATGATTTTATGTAGAGGGGGGTGTCGTAATTGAAATTTTGTGACACAGGAGAAATTCAACGTAAACCTAGACTGGTCTCCCCCTGCGGGAGTTAGCCCAGTAATTATACATGTATGCGCTATTGTTTTTTTTTTTTTCAGACGTTTTATTGTTTTGGCTTTTGTTCCAGGTTTGAGAAAAGTATGCATAACAAATGTATGGGGTAAAACGGAAATCTTTCCCATATAATATTTTCAAGCGTCTCTGTTTCCCGCCATCTTTCTTGTTATTCCGCGAATAACAAGGGGACAAACATCAAGAAAAATGAATAAAGCTCTGTCCGTGAAAACGCATAAATTTTTTGAGCTGCTTACTACAAATCACCTTAAGGAATGTTAAGCGAGATAGATCGTCCGTTGCGTTTGCGTAAATATCAGAGAATCATCACACACTGAGCTTGGGCTGCCTGTGAGGCGACAAACATGTTCAATCAGACCTCGTCCGGCACTGGTCACGAGGATCAAAATACAACTTCAACTTCACCTCAATGACAGCTTCCGTCGCAAAACTTTGAATAAAAATGACAGTGAAGATAAAGCAAATAATATCGGCTCTTCCTGTGTCTCCTTTTGCTGTCTTCAACCACGAATTTTCATTTAAGGACGTTCGCGCCCAAAATGTTCCCACGTACAGATTTCTTTAAAACTTGCCATGCAGTAAGGTGAAGATCAACTATTGCCAAAATGGCCAAAAAAGTTGGGGTCACCGTGCTCGTTTTCGAGATAAGGCGCATTGAAGACCATGCGTTTTAAGAAGCTTTCGTTATTTAAAGACGATCTTAGCTAACAACTATTAGCAATAAAAGAAGCTACTTTAGTGAAATTTAGATCAAGTAAACGTACTTAATTCAACACAACTAAGTCTATTACGTAAACTTTTGCATCTGATGTCGTTCCTTGAGGAAGAATAGGCCTTGAAAAAGAACACATTAGTCTTGCCCGTCCACATTCGAAGGAAACTTTGGTCGCACGAGAGCAGAAAAGGGGAAATATCTGTAACTTCTCCCGTACAGATGTTTTCTGTTTTTCGGTTAAAATGGAGAAAATTAGGAAAGGAAGTGATCGACGGAAAGAAAAATGGGGGTCACCGGGCATCCAAGAAAGTAAAATGGCTGCGAAGTTCTCAAAGCGACCATGATTCGCACTGTCACGTCATTGCGTGACATTTCCGAGAAGGCCTGGTTCCACAGCTATCCCATGAAACTACACGCTCTTTACGTTCCATTCTATAAAGTGGAAAAAAGTTTGTGTTGGGTACGTTCCTGTCTTCCTGTTGATATTTCATGGGCTTTTAACGTTTGCGTGACATGCGCGAAAGAATGCGCAGTAGCAATGGGCTCGAACGTCCTTAACAGTCAGTCACATGTCCACCAGCAGGGAACTTGAGCCCGCAAAAAAAGGCGCTACAAAAGTCGCTAAAAATGTCGCTAAAAAAAGTCGCTACGAAAGTCACTACAAAAGTCGCTACAAAAGTCGCTAAAAGGGAAAATGTGTGACACTTTCTGTATGTCACTTATGAGTCACCGTATAACATACACTGTTTTGCAACGCATTGTTCTTCAGGTCGAGTCTAACCCTGTGTCAATGTGTCATTGGTGTTTGAATTCAGCGGTAATTTTAAATACGAAAATAGCTTATTAGTTATTATAAGGATTTGCATGGGGAAAATTCGCTTCGAATTTGAGCGTTAAATCACGAACGATATTTAAAAAAATGGCTCACCTGAACTTTGTGTATTATTTACTGGTGTATTGAGTGGTTTTCGGGTCGATTCAATGAATGGAACTAAAACTCGCTGGAATCACTTTGAGGCCTTCGCATGGTCCACGCGCTGTTCTCCGATAAAGAAAACTTTTATTTGGCTCCTCAACACTTAGTCAAAAGCGGATAAATTTACCAAACTAAACTGATTGCTGCTGTTTACCGTAAACAAACACCGAGGTCGTAATGCATTAGCCCGCGGAAATCGCGTCTCGTCCGGAAAAAAACTGTGACTTGTCTTGCAAAAAAAGCATTTTTTGGAAGCGGGATCGAGATGACATGTTCGAAGCAAGCAGGGATGGCGGGATGAAAGAAAAAATAGTGGCGGGAAGCGGAATTGGGAAACTCTATTTTTAGCCCTCGATACGAGGCTTCAAATTCTAACGTGGACAATTTTACTCCTTTAAAAGCTAATAACTTTTAATTTAAGTTGAAATAAAAAAATTGGCTTCACATGACACAGGTTTTGACGGATCAGTGAGTGGTGAAATCAACTTGCTTTGTGTTCTTCTCGAGGAGCAAACTCGGACACAAAATCACGTCTTACAAATTTAGCATAACCATAAAGCGCGATTCATTTAATAAAATATAGTGCTGGTGAACTCTCATTATTACCCAATATATCTGTCAAGTTTTAGCGAGATCGGCTTCTAAACGGGACAGTACGCAGCTCTTACAAGGTCTTCTCTGATTTGTTGGATTTGCTGAAAAAACAATAGAACAATAGAACAAAAAACACAACAATGGACCCTAGCCCTAAAAACAGAGCTTGACTACAGATAACCTCTAAAAGACTAACCTGCTAATCTAGAGTTTCTCGGCAGCTGACCAGTCACCTCGATATAGCACAGATCAGATGTTTTCAAGTCGAAAATGGTTCGGAAAGAAGATGCACACACACTTACATTATGTAAGTTCTTGTGCCCGCAGGAACACAATTCCGTAGATCCA
This sequence comes from Cladopsammia gracilis, assembly GCA_022457155.1. Lineage (NCBI taxonomy): Eukaryota > Metazoa > Cnidaria > Anthozoa > Scleractinia > Dendrophylliidae > Cladopsammia > Cladopsammia gracilis. The sequence continues at coordinate 519,790 of JAJGOT010000268.1, read as the reverse complement.
CTGTAGATCCATGGAAGTGAACCGATTTTTGCGTTTTTACTCCTTTACTGTGCTGCTCGACCTTGAAATCCCCGAAAAACGTTTCTCAAAAGAGCAACTTTCAGCTACAAATAGAATTAACTTTGAATTCTACAATGTTTTTTTTTTGTTGTGCCTGGAAGTGAAAGTTTTGAACAAATTAACGGTTAGCCGTTGCCTAGTTCCTAGGCCTCTATATTTCGCCGCGGTCAATCCGTTTCGGGTCAATCCGTTTCGGGTCGTCTCGGAGGTTGAGGTTGAGGTTGAGGTTTATTATTATTGGTTTTCAACACTATTACATTAATTAATTGATCTAAATTTAAAGAAATAAAATTTAAATATCTACAAACCCGCTTATAGCGTAGCTAATCTAGGCGGGTTGTACTAATTACAGTCATATTTACCAAACATAAAGTGATTTAAAAAACAGCTACTAAATAAATAAACATACACATAAATAATTAATCAAGCACAAAGGTAAAAAAGTAAAGCAAATTAAGAGGTGTAAAGTAGATAAACGGCTAAATGTAGGTTTGAAAGCTATAGTTATTTCAAGGTCGGATACGTCACCGAAACGAATTGACCGTGAAGGACTGGGAAAGGAAAGCCGTACAGGAACTAGGCAAGGTTTGCCGTCGAGTGGACATCCCAGCATGCCACAGAAAGAGACACGCACAATATTTAACTTACTAGGGAGGGGATAGAAAAAAATGCTGCGGACTCCGAAAGCGATTCCACAAAAGTTGAAAACAACAGTTATATAACTTGTAAAAACGCGCGGTGGCCCCTACGTTTTATCTTTTATCCTGGATTCCAATAGCCCCTGCTAAGATCTACTTTTCCCGCATAGTCAAAAACCGGGCAAAATACCGTGACCTTGGTAATAGGAAGCACCGTCGGACGCCCTTAAGGACGTTCACGCGAAAATCTTCTAACATCGATTTTTTTTATAAAACTTTTGCTACAGCTAGGTTATGAGTTGTTCCTGTCAGAAATGCAAAAAAATGAGGGGGTCACCGACTTCGTTTCCGAGATAAGATATCTGAAAGGCGATCCTAATTTTGAAAAATTGGTCTTCCTTACGGGCTGAGACCCCAATGTCTGTTAGTCTAAAAATATTGCAAATAAATCTCCAAAATGCAACTTTCTTTCCCAAATTTTATGCGGGTAGGTCTGTTCAGCAAATTCATTCAACTGGTGACGTTTTTTAAAGCAAATTTAATCTTTAAACAACAGCATTTGCAAACTCTGACAGCCGCAAATTGGCAGGATTCGATGTCGCGCGGGTAGAAAAATGGAAAAACTTCCTACATTGATTTTTTTGTTTATTTTTTCACAATCTGTCGAGAAGTGGCAAAGAAAATTATCTATCAAAAGAAAATTGGGGGTCACCGACCATCCAAGCGAGTTAAATCTAAGCAAAGTTAACGCAACGGCTACGAGTCCTTTATGTGCTTAGATTTCTTCCCTTGCGCGCGCGCTCGTGCTTGACGTAGCATGGCGTTGCGACATGAATTGCGTGCGCAGTAAGGATGCGCATAAACAATTAGCGCGAACGTCCTTAAAGTTATGTTAAGTGGCGGGAAATGGCGTTTAGGTTAAGTCCCGCCTTAAAAGGGGGAAGGTATAATTCTCAAAAAGGGAAAATACATGCAGGATGTCCTTTGTACTATGAACGAAATGTTTCTCGCTTTCTCTACATTTTCACAAGTTTAACGGTTCTGTCCTGGTTTACCGGTACAGAAGGACAACACAAAAGACAGAACAGTAGACTACCTTACAAAACAAAGGGAATACGTTATGGGCTGCTGATGTTTGATGTAATGTTTATTTATAATGCAACACTTCGGCGTCGCTTCGGCCAAAACAAGCAGGCTAAAAGGTTAGTCAAACTTGAGTATGACGAGCAGTCCGGTCCGTCACCTTTTAAAATTATATTGAATTCCCACCACCCCCACCCTTCCCCCCCCCCCCCCCCCCCCCCAACGGAACTACACGTCTTATGGTTTAGAGCTTATAATTGAAAAATGCAGGATATAGAAAGAACTGCTTCGCGTGTCGCTGTTCAGTGCAAAATAAGCACAACTGATCATAAGTTCGCCACGTTTTATTTAGTACTGACAATTACTGACAAACTACAGCAGCTCATACATTTTGACGCTTCAATTTTCATCACACATGTTCTCCCACTTTTCAGTCCGACCCAAGCCGAACATGAATATCACGGTCATGAACTGCCAAAATATTTATATACAAGACTGACATAAATCCGGACTTATGACGATCGGTCCTTGATTGTTCAGCCTTGCAATTTTCATTGGGTGGGCATTCCGGCTGCCAGCTTGATGTGTTTCACACCATTAAAATAAAACTGAGACGTTCAGATGGTCTACTTTTGTCACTTTAAAAATCAGAACTTTTTACTGCACTATCCAAACACAGTTTGGCTCCGGTCAATAAAAAATGAGGTCTCCTTGATATTTCAATATCAGTTCTTTTTGCAACATTCTTTACTTTTGTGGCCAGATTTGCAAGTTCTGTTCTCAAGGGTACGTTAGTTCCTCGAACACACAAGACTTTGAGAAACCTGCACGCTAACACCAACTCAACCAGCGCTTCTTCTACTCGATGTCTGTTTACAGCATAGAAGTTGTAGAGTGCCAGAGTTTCAATGTTCCGGCAAAATCGTTTAACGCAATCAAACACAGTTTCGGTTTTTATCGTGGCTTGTTTTGTGATATAAAAATTTTTTAAATTGCGTAAGCCTTTTAGCAACGCTTCTAGATCCTCGTTGGAATTAATCGCGCTTCCAACGCAAAGCGTAGTTAATCCAGAACAATTTTCAACGAACTTACAAAGCGTCTCTCCTGTGATGTTAAAGCTGCTGTGGATATCTAGAGTTTCAAGCTGTTCGTATTGTGTGTGGGACATGGCGTTCATGACCTCGTCGGTTAGAGCTCTTCCCCAACCGCAAAACGACAGTTGAAGATAGCGAACGCCCATCAACTTTGGCAGCATTTCCATCAGTCCGGACTCAGCTATCCCATAGCAGTACGAGATATCCAGTTCAGTTAGGCTCGTTTGTCTCCAGTCTGTAAGCATTAAGTTTTGATTGTGCACTCTAGTACAACTTAACAGCAAAGTTTGGAGACGTTTGCATCCGGTCAGCAGACTCGGAAATGAGGAGCCTGTGACGTAGATGCATCCTGTCAGGCAAAGCGATTCCAGTTTGGGGCAAGAACTCGCCAAGATACCCACATGAATGTCATTAAAAGACGCGCAGTTTTGACAATGAACTATTCGCAGGTTACTCAAAGTAACGAAAATCTTTTCTAGTTCTCCGGTTGAACCGACATTGTCGATACCTAGGCATTGGATGGTCTTGAGTTGTTTGAGGAGTGCTGTGAAAACCTTGGAATCTTCGCCGTAAAGAAAGCGAAGATCGAGAGTTTTAAGGTTCTGGAAACAACGATGTTTTAGACGAAAATCATGGGTGAGGTCTGCAAAATGGGCTCCCTGTAAACTGAACAGAAATTTAAAATAAATATACATATGACAACAAATATATATATGTTCATAGTCGAAATAACTCGAAAGCCAAATTGAAAGGAGCACACCTCAAAACGGCCACGCGCGCAAGAAAACTCAAAACTGAAAAACTGAAGAGAGACTGGGATAAACTACATTTCAGTACAAGCACGAGTGAGATCTGGGTACGAGAAACACGACCTCCGGAAAAAATTGGGCACTGGGTATGGGTACGGGGAGTGCGGGCTCGGTTAACATGAGATTCCATCAACCAACACCACCTCGGACGCCTTATTGAGACTTATATAACGGGGTAACTGGTTGCTTTCAGTTGAGGTTGGGGTTAGCAGTTTATATAGTTAATTTAAGCCTAAACAACCCAAGAAGCAAGGTGGTAATCTGGTACGGTAGGCTATGTAAACCTAAGCCTAGCTGAGGTCACAGGTTCAATCCTGATTGGGGATTTTAGATTTTATTTTTTACACTTAGAAATTTATTGAAAATAAAATTCTAAGATTCTCAAAAAGTGTCCGACTGGTGTTGGTAGATGGAATCTAATGCTAACCTGCGGGCTCTTCGTGTTTATTCTCACCCCATGCTAGGCCTTGCTCAATCCTCGAACCCAGAGTGTCCTCCACAATCTCACACAACCACAAACGACAAATGACGTAATCAGCCAATTGTCATCATTATCATCATCTTTATTTCAATACGGTATCACATTCATCAATAGTAAAAGTGGTTTGCAAGTGAGCCGTATCTTAACATCAAAAACGGTTACTGGTACGTGTTTTCCGCGCTGGCGTCTGTTATATGCATTTGCTTCGAGTTCTGATTGGTTTATCTCGTCGTCTGCTGTGTTTGGCCAGGGTGATTACTTTGGGTCTGGCATAACGGCAGGCACCGCAAAGGGGGAGGGGCTGGTAGGGCTATAGCCCTGCCACATTTTTGCAAGGGTTGACAAAGTAGTTTTGAGGGCTGACGGGGTGGTGGTGGGGCATGCCCACAGAACCCCCCTAAAGGCTCGCGCCTTCGCCGGCCGCTCGTAAAATAATTGTCAATGCCATTATATCCTACTAGTCCTTCCACTTTTAAGTATGCTCCGCGGTCCCTGTTACGACAGCCAAATGAAAACTGCTCTTTTATATATATATATATATATATATATATATATATTCTTCCTTCTTCCCAAGAACAATCAGAGTCTGGAACTTCCTTCCTTCAGAAGTAGTAACATATTTATCCTTAAATAGCTTTAAGCAGTCAGCCATACCAGTGTTAAGATCTCTAAAAGTGCCAAGGCACTCACCTAGGCTTTAACCGCAAACCGACCCTCCCAGTATTAGAGAAATCTATTTGGGTGTAATTGATTCTAAGTTCTAATATATAGAGGTTTTACGGAGGTCGTAGGTGAGCTCACGTTACTGCGAGCCGAAGAAGCTACGTAAAAAGAGTTATTTTGCCTCTCTTTCTCGCTGATTCTATAGCGCTTCTATATCAGCAAACTCGCGAGCCGGACAATTAGAAGACCACTTTAGACCGGTTTTCAATTGAGCGTTGAAAGTAATTTCGCGTTTGCTTTGGTTTTGCATTGCTGCGATTTAAGTTCGGCTAAAACATCTCGAACCACTTTCTCAACCAATCGTGACTTGCACGCACAAGTTTCCCGCGCTTGGAGCCAGCGATATGTATTTCACTCAGTGTTTCGAGTGCATGCTGATTGGTTCATCGGATGGTCTGCCTCTGTTTAGATTGGCTAAAGTAATAACTTTGTTTTTGGTTTAATGACGCTCAATTGAAAATCGCTCTAATATAACAATGATCAATTAAAACTGACATTTCAACTCACCTGAGAGATCTTAAATTGACGCATTTTTCTGCGATAACCATAATAAGAGAAACGTTTATCGTCGAGCCATTGAGATTTATCGTCAAGACGCAAGCCGAGATTCTGTCGATCAGAGTAAGGCCTTCATCTCCTGCTAGATTTAAGCCTCGCAGATCCGCATACCTCCAAAGTGAATGGTCATATGCAACTCTCCGCCATTGTCTGCACACCATTGAGGCCTGCCCAAGACCTTTCAATGACATAAAATAAAAAATCTTTAGCAGGATTGACTCTGGGAGCTTGTCAATCATTTGTGATCTGATTTTAGTTAACGCAAACATGGTCAGTTTCTTCTTCGATAAAGACAACGTCATGACACGTATGAGTCACCACTGTGAAGTCACCAAACGAATTCATAATCAGTTCGTACGCGCGCTCCTGGTAAAGTTGTTTTCTTTCTTTTTAGAATTTTAAATCTTCCAAAAAGCGATGCCGCGAAAAGTTGTATCGCCGAAAAATAAATGCTAATACACTTTTAATAAAATCAAACAAAACGTTTTCAAAACACTTTTTACAAAGCTAATTTATAAAACAAGTTTGCTGAGGACCCCTGTGGAGTTAATCCGATGGCGGCGGAGAGGGCCCTGGGAAGGAGGTTGTGAACAACAGCCCCATGAGACCCCGCGCACATTGTAATGGCCTCTTCGCCATTTTCTTTGCTGCTCGACGAAACGAGTAAGGTAAGGGGTTTTATCCGGCCGATACTGGCGTCTTTTAAAGCCATCTGTTTACCAGAATGCCTTTATTTATAAGAGTTATTCCTGGATATTGCTGCAGATTCAATAGTTTTTTCAAAAATCGTTCCTGCGGCGAAAAAATACGCGGGTGTCTTGGATCCTTGATTTCATTGTAAATCTAAACTGTCTTGTGCTATGAAATAGCGATTGTTGAGTGGCTGTAGCCCTAGAATTTAAAATCTCCTGTTTCAATGAACGAATGCCTCTGCCGTACCTAATGAGATAAGCTTCAGTCGTTCCACGTTCAGGTTCTTCTTTATAAAGAGTCGTAAACCATAGCTAAACTCAACTTAAAGGTCACATGTGAGCTTATGTGATTCGAAATGTGGTTTACTTTTTCAACAAAAGCGCATATTTTTGTCTCGTCGTTTACTGGATGTGCTTAAAAATGTACCTGTCTGCTTTTTTTAACGGCGTTGGTCGATTTAATTAAATGATTATGTCACTTGCATGAAGAAATTTTAACCTTGTATTAAAATTTGACTCATAAAAATTTGTTTTAGCCAAGATGGTAATGCCAGCAAATAAACCCCTGATTGTGAAGAAACGCAAGAAGAGGTTTATCAGACATCAGTCTGATAGATACCTCAGAGTTAAGGTTGGTGATGTGGCATTTTCAATTTATGCCTTTTCTTTTTTGTGGGGTTTAGAATTCATGAAAATCATGTAAATTTAGCTAGTTCAATTTTTGTAGGTAAAATTGTCATAGAAAGTTGTTTGCAGAGCTGAGAGTTATTTTCTTACTAGTTAAAGGATTAAAACTGACAGTACAGTATCATACATCTGTAGAAGGTTTCACGGTTGGGATCGCCATTTTGAAAGTAGGGCAAATGTGGTGCAAAATCAAGGTTGCCATGGTCAGGGAAAAGTCAGGGAAAAACAAAAAAAATTTCAAGGTCAGGGAAAAGTTAGGGAATTTTGCAAAAGGTCAGAGAAAATCTTAGTTCTTGTCAAAGTCAGTGAAAAGTTGGGGAATATTGTTTGAATTTTGGTGAAGTCAAATGCCATGCGTTCAAAATCCTATGAAAAACATAAAGAGATGGAAAATGAAGAGAAGAATATTGATAGTCTGCAAAAGAAGCTGAAGCAAATGTAATAGTGGATGTGGCTTAATTGATAATTCGCCTTATGCAAAGTCAGTGAAAATTGTTTTGAGGCCAGTGAAAAGTCAGGGAATTTTCTATGTTCTAATGAGTGCAACCCTGAAAATACAGTGTTAGTATGAGAATTCAATGTAAAATATTCACGGTAAAATTTAATTTCTGGAATATCTATGGTCTGTTAGCTTAAGATATCCTGCAAAAGTTTTTAGAATGATCAAATGTGAGTTTTGTGATTGTGCTGGGAAGTGCATGTTTTCTTTTGAGTTTCCATACATTTTTACAGAGAAATGTATGGAAAACTCAAAAGCAAACATGCACTTCCCAGCACAATCACAACCCTCAAATTAAATTGTTCTAAAAACTTAAATGCAGGATATCTTGAGCTAACATACCATAGACATTCCAGAAATTAAATTTTACCATGAATATTTACCATTGAATTCTCATACAAACACTGTATTTTGCACCATGTTTGCCCTACTTTCAAAATGGCGGTCCCGACCGTGAAACCATATATCTACCTTCCCTTTAAAAGCACCACACTCTGAACTTAAACCACTGCATTTCTGTTGTTGGCTTAGTAATGAAAGTGTTGGTCGTCCAAGAGAAGGAAAGTAACCCATTTTGTTTGGGTGAGGTGCATGGAGGACCTCTTTCTTAATGTCTCTTGGTATGAACCTCAATCCAAAATGAACATTTACCAGTTAAAGGGATTGATGCAAGAGTACTGCATACGTGATAATTAATAAGCCCATTAGAACATAATATGGTTAGTGTGCTATATATGGGGCTATTCACATGATACCAGAATGAGTTTCTTCCTTCCAGAATGAAGTTCGTTCTGCATCTGCATGACAGAATCGACTGGCTCAGCCTAAGGCGTTCTCACTCGCATGGTTTTCACGCCAGATCAGAAAACAAAGATGGCACAAGTTTTGCGTGACGATATGCATGCGCCACTCGCCCCAGACTACACGGTTTGCAGTTTTCATCTCTGAATGAAGTTCGTTTTCAGTTTACATGATATCAGGATGAAATGTCATACCAAAATAAGAATTTCATTCAGATTGAAAACTGGAATGAACTCGTTCTGGAATGACTTGTACAGAAACGAAATTTAGTCTCGGTATCATGTAAACAGATACAGAGAAATATATGGAGATGGAATGAACTTGTTCCAGAATAAAGTAATTCCAGTATCATGGAACAGCCCCTAAGTTTTTGTTATTCTTATTAATATTAACCCCAAATTCCAAAAGATATTTATGAAAATTTGCATTATTTTCATGCGTAGAATTGTTTTTGTCTTCTAATTGTCTGTGAATTTTTCCCATCTTTGTGAAGTATTTTAACATAAATTTTGATGAATTTTTATTTTAAGTGTAAAAAATGTAACTAACTATGACCATTTTCTTCAAAATTTAGGTTTAAAGTATACAGCAATTTTCAATATTTCTGTAACTTTTTGCCCCCAAATTGTCACTTATTTATCTCTTGTGCCAGTACCTGTATTTGTGGACCATTTTTAACATTTCATTATTTTCTGTAGCCAAGCTGGCGCAAACCAAAGGGTATTGACAACAGGGTACGAAGGAGGTTCAAGGGGCAATATATTATGCCCAGTATTGGGTATGGCAGTAACAAGAAAACCAGACATCTCATGCCAGATGGATTCAAGAAATTTGTGATACATAATGTTAAGGTATGCTCTCAGTGCCTGTTTTTTTTTACTTACTGTTTCAGAAAAGGAATATTCTTGAAGATGTTTCAGTATTGTATTTCTTTGAGTTTCTGTGTTGGAATTTATTGAAATTTAGGTATTGATTTCAAGGCACAGTCAAAGCTCTTGTAAGTGGATATCCTCGGGAAGCAGAATTAAAAGTATCTGTAACTTGGGGCTGACTGATTACGGGAATAATTAGAGATTGTAAGAGGAGAATTCAAATGGAGTTTTACAGTGGTGACCATTAACACGCGACCCATCCCTCTTTATCCCTGAAGGTCAAACTTGAGTTTGGTGGAAGTCAATCAAAGAAAAGCTGTTAACATTATTTTTTTTAAATTGCAAGTGGATTCCGAACAATTTTACCAAAAAGAAATAGTAAACATTTTAAAACAACAAATTTCAAAGTCAATTATAGTTTTAAAGAGAAGATTTCATTCAACATGATATAAAAACTGGAGATTTGTGCAGCCACAGCTTCATGAGTTGTGATCCGCCTACAATTCATCATGCATCACTGAGTTGTAAATTATCATGTGCAGTGAAAGTTAAAAGTTTTATTCTAAAAATACAGTTTCTACAAACATCAGCTTTTCTTTTTGTTTAAACTGGCTTGGAAATCGAGTTTGATTAAGTTTTACCTTCTCTCAGCGGGTAAAATTGTCGATTTTTTAGCTCTGTTTACTTGAAATCCTGTCAGAGTCTAGAATAATTTTAATGGCTTTTCTTTGATTGACATCCACTAAAACCTAACTTTATCCAACTGTTTTGAAGGTGGTGGGTTGTGTGTTAATGGTAACCGCTGTAAGGTGGCTGTAAGTAGAGCTGTCCTTACGAGAGAGTCCACTCAGAGAGCTTTGAGTGTACAAAACTTACTTGAATCGCAAGAGGAAAGTCTAGACCTAGTTGGAAAAAAAGTTGTTAGTTCCTAAAAATAAGCCCCCTTCCTTTAAAAAGCACCTCACTTTGAACTAAAACCATGGTTACTGCAGTTAACTGGCTAAGCTAGGAGACTAGCATAGTCTTTTATCTGTTGTTTTCACTGGAGTAGTTATGACAGTGATGGTTGTCCAAAGGAAGGAGAGAAATGCAGTGTTAATGGGTGAGACCGGAGAGGACCTCTTTCTTAATGTCCAGTGTTCTTGGCTCTCAATCCACATTGCAACAGTATATAAAGAGTAAATTCTAATAACTATTTACTTCAAGGAGGTGGTTGGGGGGGGGGGGGGGGGGGAGATTACTTTTTTGAGATAACCCTAGTTGTTTTCAGTGCTGTCATTAAGATTTGAGACAGGCGTTGCTCTGATCTTAACACCCATGTCAAGCTTGTTGCTTTGTCAGTAAATTTAACCTATAACAGGCAAGATCACCCGTAACATCAAGGTCCCATCAAGTGCACTCACCAGTAACAGATGCTACAGGTGATGGCCCTTAATGACAGCCCTGGTTTTGACAAAGTGGCTCAACTAATTTTGATGCCGATTGTAGGTAAAAGTTGAAATGTGTAACTGCAGCTATTGTCACAAATTGAAATATCTGTAAATAAAAATAAAGTAGTTGATCGTTATAAGATTCTATACTAAAAATTCCTTGTGTTGGTTTTTGTTCAGGAACTTGAGGTTCTTCTTATGGCCAACAAGAGCTATGCTGCAGAAATTGCACACAATGTTTCAAGTAAGAAAAGGAAAGAAATTGTTGAGCGTGCACAACAGCTGGCTGTCAAGATCACAAACGCAAACGCAAGGCTGCGCAGTGAAGAAAATGAGTAGATAAACAGAAAAGACAATGAAAACTTGTACCAACTTGTGTAGAAATAAAGTACATTGTTTGGATTGATCCGACTTTTGAGATGGCAAACTAAAGGCACTGAAAACAATAAAAGTAGGAAGTTGGAATGCCATTAAATGAGCATTGGCACATTTCCTTTTGGAATTAAAGGGACACTGTCCTGGCTGATATATTGTGTTTTCACTATTATGGCCAGGAGCTTGCTTTAAGCTTACTTTAATATCTTGAAATTGAAAGGAACCATCGCCAAAATGAAAAGAAGCAAAGAAACATGAAATAAACAGACAAAATAATGGCTAGAAATGTCAAAATTTCACAAGAATGGCAAGTTTGAGTTATTGACCATCTGATTCAAGAACTGTAATCCGCCTTAGTCCTTGCAATCCTGCACTTGATCTCCAAACTAATGCTTTTGTTTTGCTCTATAGAATATTTTTATCCAACTAAGTTGTATATTTGGTGGCATTTGGCAATATGACATGGAAATAAGCTATTTCAGTGGGCTGCCCCTTTAAGGCCAGTCCAGTTACTACTCCACTCATCTTTGTGGGGCAGTGCCGCGGTTACACGTTTCAACTTTTACCGAGGTAAATTCGAAATAACAATAGCCGCTGCACGATTAATTTGAAATAACAATAGCTGCTGCACGCTTTAAATAACCTTGGCTATTGTTTTTTCGCATTTACCTAGGTAAAAGTTGCAATGTGTAACCGCAGCTATTGGCTGATACCTAATTCAGTTGATTCAGTTGTGTGGAAATTTTCTGAACCTTTCAAAACAGTTCAAATGTAAGTCAGAGACTTTTGAAAAGACAATTTAATTTCTTTAAGATTTATTAAACACAAGTGAATTATTATAGCCAGTTCCCAGAAAGGAAGGTGATGACTGTAATGTGCTTATTTGCTTCTGCCAAAGTAAAACCTCAGGTCCCATCCCATTTTCTCTTAAGTTGTAATGCAGTTGGCCAGTTGCAGACTCTCACATGGTGCTATTTATTTTTGCATTCTCATTTGTATTCTAAGTCGTCCCCACTATCAAGACTGCTCACACTCTACCAGTATAAAACTTGCACAGATCTAGTACCTCCCAAAGTTTTGATCCATGTAAGTTTTGTACTGCTATAGTTTGAACGTGTAACCAAACTCCAGTTCTAACTTTTGAGTCTATCAACGAAATCCTATGCCGTGACCATTCAAATGAAACCTCTTTGGCAGTACGTTTGCATGGTACCATTTGTTCTTCAATGGTTTACAACATTAAGTTTGGGATTTTTCTTGATTTACCAGTTTGGATTTTTAGACCAGTACATTCTTGGGTACAGGTAAAAGTGTAGCTTGTACAGAAAATAAGGCATAATGCAGGAACAACAGAATAGAAGGCCTGTCTGCCAAGTCATGTTGCAGATTGATACAAATTTGAACTGGTAGAAATAAATATAGCCCGAAGTATGTGAATGGAGGCCGGATCCGAAGTGGCTCGTGTTTTTTGCGCGCTCTGATTGGCTACTGTCACCTTCTAAACCGCGGTCAAACGAGAGAAATTTACAAAAGTTAAGCAAAGTACTGAAACGTTAAGGTTGTCATTTTCACAGTTTAAAGTTTAATGTATTGCCAATACACTGTCAATTTACCAAATGTTTTGAAAGTTTACGAAAAAAGTTCTAAGTGTTTAAAAACTGTAAACTGCAGAATTGTCAGCGCCATAGACAAATTCGGCTAACGCATTGTTGTACCCAATTCAAACCTTCTGGGAATAAGATTCTTTGTTCACAATTTTTCCATATAATTTCCATGTCAATGCTTATTGATATGAAAATATGACGAACAAAGAGTTCTAATCCCAAAAGGTTTGAATTGGGTACACCAGGGGTACAACAATGCGTCAGCCGAATTTGTCTATTTGCCAACATACCTTATTACATGAAATTTTGGCGACACGTTAATTTAGCGATTTTGAAAAATCCATGTTTAGCGGCACTTTAATTTAGCGATTTTTCGTAAATTTTGGAACATAAGTCACTTAATTTCCGCGATTTCACGAACTGAAACTTTGGCGAATTGTGAATTGTGTCAAGCTTTTCATTTAGTCTAGGATTCCACAGCTCTTTATAAACGTAGAATCCGCGGAGTCCATACGGGAATGCAAAATTTAATACTAGCGAAGAATCCGTTTCAGTTGTCAAGCTGAAATGACTGATACCGGTATGTGCACGAGACATCCGATACACGTCATAATCGACCGTAAAACAGCATGATTGTGGCGTGCCGTTTGTTTCAAAATTATTTGTTGACGTGATGTTTACATTATATCACATAATATCAATTTTCTTGATATATTGATGGGACATTTTGTACCTTGATCGTTCGTTTTCTACCTTGATTTCAATTTACCACCTTGATGCAATATTTTAAACCTTGATATGAATTTACTACGCGATGTTACATTTTCTACCCTGATATCAATTTACTACCGTAATGCGACATTGCCTACCTTGATATGAATTTACTACCGCAATGTGACATTTTCTACCTTGATATGAATTTACTACCTTGATGTGACATTTCCTACCTTGATATCAGTTTACTACCCTGATGTGACATTTTCTACCTTGATATCAATTTACTACCTTGATGTGACATTTTCTACCTTGATATCAATTTACTACCTTGATGTGTCCTTTTCTACCTTGATATCAATTTACTACCTTGATGCGACATTTTCTACCTTGATATCAATTTACTACCGTGATGCGACATTTTCTACCTTGATATCAATTTACTACCGTGATGCGACATTTTCTACCTTGATATCAATTTACTACCTTGATGCGACATTTTCTACCTTGATATCAATTTACTACCTTGATGCGACATTTTCTACCTTGATATGAATTTACTACATGTACCTGGATATGACATTTTCTACCTTGATATCAATTTACTACCGTGATGCGACATTTTCTACCTTGATATCAATTTACTACCTTGATGCGACATTTTCTACCTTGATATGAATTTACTACCTTGATATGACATTTTCTACCTTGATATCAATTTACTACCGTGATGCGACATTTTCTACCTTGATATCATTTTTCTACCGTGATGTGACACTATCTACCTTGCTTGATGTGTCATTGTCTACCTTGATATCATTTTACTTCCTTGATATGACATTTTCTACCTTGATATCATTTTACTACCTTGATATGACATTTTCTACCTTGATATCATTTTACTACCGTGATGCGACATTTTCTACCTTGATATCAATTTACTACCTTGATGCGACATTTTCTACCTTGATATGAATTTACTACCTTGATATGACATTTTCTACCTTGATATCAATTTACTACCGTGATGCGACATTTTCTACCTTGATATCATTTTTCTACCGTGATGTGACACTATCTACCTTGCTTGATGTGTCATTGTCTACCTTGATATCATTTTACTTCCTTGATATGACATTTTCTACCTTGATATCATTTTACTACCTTGATATGACATTTTCTACCTTGATATCATTTTACTACCGTGATGCGACATTTTCTACCTTGATATCAATTTACTACCTTGATATGACATTTTCTACCTTTATATCATTTTACTACCGTGATGCGACATTTTCTACCTTGATATCAATTTACTACCTTGATGCGACATTTTCTACCTTAACGTGAATTTACTACCTTGATGCGACATTTTCTACCTTGATGTGAATTTACTACCTTGATGCGACATTTTCTGCCTTGATATGAATTTACTACCTTGATGCGACCATTTCTACCTTGACGTGAATTTACTACCTTGATGCGACATTTTCTACCTTGATGTGACATTTTCTACCTTGATTAGACCTCCCTACACAGCCATTTAATACGATGTACAAGAATTTCCGAAAATATCGAAGAGCTTTTAGCGGTAGACTAACTGAAAGTGTACACTGTCGCTCAACCTCATCGATCAGATGTTGTATTGAATTGCTTAGCCGTTTGACGTTTCCTTGTACATTTTCAGAAACAGAAGAATCCATTCCGAGGGCAAGAGATGCTCCAATTATCCTTTCGCATGCTGTTCTTTTAGCATGGAGCCTTTATAAAAATTTCTTGAAGTCTGTTCGAATCAGACAAGTGTATCCTTCGTTCCACTTCAAGACATAAAGCTTCAAATGAATCAAGAAAAAATATGTCAGTCCAGATTCTCAGCCATGTTTGTCTTTCGAGCAGTAGCGGCGTTTGAAGAAATGTTTAGGAGTTATGATAAATTCTAATAAGCACAGTAGTACGTGACCGGAAATGAGCGGGATTTTGCGGATGGGCGAAGGAAGTCTGCGGGCGAAAAAGAAATGAGTGACGACATCCGAAAAAAAATAGAAGATATCTCATCACGGTAGTAAAATGATAGTACGATGAAATCAAGGTATAAATTTGTCGCATCAAGGTAGTAAAATAATATTAAGGTTGAAAATGTCGCACCACGGTAGTAAATTCACATGTCTCATCAAGGTAGAAAATGTCGCATCACGGTAGTAAATTCACATGTCTCATCAAGGTAGAAAATGTCGCATCACGGTAGTAAATTCACATGTCTCATCAAGGTAGAAAATGTCACATTAAGGTAGTAAAATGATATCAAGGTAGAAAATGTCACATTAAGGTAGTAAAATGATATCAAGGTAGAAAATGACACATCAAGGTAGTAAAATGATATCAAGGTACAGTGTAGACAATGACACATTACGGTAGTAAAATGATATCAAGGTAGACAATGACACATCAAGGTAGTAAAATGATATCAAGGTAGAAAATGTCGCATCACGGTAGTAAAATGATATCAAGGTAGAAAATGTCACATCAAGGTAGTAAAATGATATCAAGGTAGACAATGACACATCACGGTAGTAAAATGATATCAAGGTAGAAAATGTCGCATCACGGTAGTAAAATGATATCAAGGTAGAAAATGTCACATCAAGGTAGTAAAATGATATCAAGGTAGACAATGACACATCAAGGTAGTAAAATGATATCAAGGTAGAAAATGTCGCATCACGGTAGTAAATTGATATCAAGGTAGAAAATGTCGCATCACGGTAGTAAATTGATATCAAGGTAGAAAATGTCGCATCAAGGTAGTAAATTCATATCAAGGTAGAAAATGTCGCATCACGGTAGTAAATTGATATCAAGGTAGAAAATGTCACATTGCAGTAGTAAATTGATATCAAGGTAGGCAATGTCGCATCACGGTAGTAAATTCATATCAGGGTAGAAAATGTAACATCACGTAGTAAATTCATATCAAGGTATAAAATATCGCATCAAGGTGGTAAATTGAAATCAAGGTAGAAAACGAACGATCAAGGTACAAAATGTCCCATCAATATATCAAGTAAATTGATATTATGTGATATAATGTAAACATCACGTCAACAAATAATTTTGAAACAAACAGCGCGCATGATTGTGTCAAACTGACCAGATGGCGGAATTTCATATTGTACTCATTTTAATTTAGCGACGATTTAAATTTAGCGACACTTAATTTTGGTGCATTTTAATTTAGCGATTTTTAGAAAAATCGCTAAATTCGCTAAATTTAAGTGTCGCCAAAATTTCATGTAATAAGGTAATTTTGATCAGGCGCAAAGAGTTTTGGTCAGTTTAAAACGGAAAAAAGCTCATCATTTTGAGAAAAATTAAAAGATGGTAACGTCAACTATTTTTTTTTGTACGTCCTTGCCCATATTTCCATTTAATATTAAATAAAATCCCACTATTAAATAATATGTACTTATTGACTAAGTGGGAGGGCCGGATGGGAAAATATTTGGCTCGAGGTCATGGCGTACGGACCGAGCGCAGCGAGGTCCGTACGCCATGACCGAGAGCCAAATATTTTCCTATCCGGCCCGACCTAACTTAGTCAATAAACATTTTATCATATGACCAATTTGGAGAAAAAATTACTTGAAATTTGAACGCGCGAGGCCGTCCGCTTTTGTAGCAGGGCCGTACGCCTTTTTCCGGCCCCGCTCGCGCAAATGCGTACGGCCCTCATACGGGACTTTCATCAATGGTTTTGCAAAGAAAAGGTTCGCAGGGCCGTACGGGTCATATGATAAAACGAAAAACGCTTCGGACCTCAGGCACCCGTAACAACCCCCCCACCACAACCCCCCTCCAGGTTCCAGGTTCCAGGCTTTCGCGGTACTCTTCGGTACTCTATCCATTCTCGTCCCCAGAGCCGCATGACTCTCTTAACCGCCGGAGCCTGAGTACGAGAGTCAAGGGGCTCTGGGGACGCAGGATTTGATTGGCTAGTCTGAAAACAATAAAATCTAAAACGGAAGTAAAAAATGAAGATTAGGTCACACTGCCGGGAAATCGAGTTAGTGATCATTTTCTGCAGAAATCAGTCGAAAAATCGCTTTGTAGCTTGCATTTATATTGGATTGGGACGCTTATACTTGGGAATCACAATGTTGATTTTTTAACGACAAAGACTGCGCGTTTTTAAATGCTATAGTTTGTTAATTTAATAGATCGGGAGCAAGAAGTTCGATCGAGGATTCCTTTGGCTGGACGAAAAAACAACATGGCCAACAAAACTTCACCGACCCAGTAGGGATTATCAATTTCAGCCAGTGTCCGGAGAAACTATTTTGTAGATCAGAACATATTAATGAGTCGCCTTATTTGATAAAGCAGCAGTTCACGACGAGCAAGAAGCAGCTGGATCGCTGGTCTGGTTTACTAAAACTGTGGCAATGTGCATTTATAAATTTCAAAGGTACTCAATTATTTCTGTCAAAATCCACATTTCGTGGTAAAGTTTGCCACCCTTCTTGAATTCCAGTATATCACTTAGCTGTTCATTTTTGGGTATTATATCTGGATTCACCATTTCATTACATTCCTGTATAAACGACTGTGTACTGCACTGCATTTTATCAGATATGAAAATATATTTTTGAGATAACATTCCTTAACCATCATTGATGGATTGTCTTGCGACCCTTTAATTCCACTGTAGACACTGTATTATTACCAAAGGTTAAATAAACGTTATGGTGGTTCACTTCATTTTTCTAATTAATTTGTTTTGTTTTTATAACAAAGTGTATCCATACATATATTGCAATTTATTATTGTTTATTTTTTTATGGAAAATATAATTTGGACAGTTATCATATTCAGTGGTTTCGCACTAGGGCTTCGAAGTATATCCTAAGTGCTCTTAAAACCAAGTTTGAATGTGAAAGAATGTAATGCACATACTTGAACCCTACATTGTAACCAAAGGAAATCCATTGCAAGTACTCTTTCCTCAGTTTTCTTGGCTTTCCCTCAGTCCACATCAATCCCAGTAACTGAATGCCTGTAACAGGCTAACAGAATGCTGATCAGTACATGTGGTAAAGTTATCCCTCAACTTGCTTTCTGCTATAGAAACTGTGTGGGCCATGTATGTATCTGTGTTTTGAGTGCATCTGCACTCATCTTGTTTATCTAAATCATCCTAATCCCTCTCTGAGCTGATGTGAGACAAGCTAAAGCCATGAGTAAAGAGTGATAAGAGATGACATTCAGTGGCTGTGAAATTTATCACTGGTTGATTCACCTGCAAGCTTCTTTCACAGGAAAAAATACCAGGCCCCCATTTTTGGATATTTTAGGGTATTTAAAAAATACCCATATAAATCCCAAATTTGGAAGAGTGAGACAAGTCCCAACCAGGGAACGTGGTTGGGAATTCCCAGGTTGGGACTTGTCTCACTTTGCAAAATTTGGGAATTTTGATGGTGTTCTGTAAATACCCTAAAAAATCCCAAAATGGGAATCAGGTATTTTTTCCTGTGTTTGACTTTTGGGCTACTTGTAGATCTCCCTTGACCTTTGCAATAACAGTGCAAATACTCTGCCCTGAGCAAAACAGTCATGTAGATGATAAGAGTGATTTTATTAAATAGTTGCATAGAAAGCCACAACACATATTTCAACATTTCACACGACATCATTTCTCTTTATTTTTCTTCCCTGTTCAGTCTTGGATTAATTCAAAATGTCAGTCTAGTCAAGCTTGTTTAAAAGGGAAATATTGTACTTGTAAGTTTGAAATGTCCAAAAGATTTCATTAGTGAAGTCAAAGATTTGTGAATTCAAATACCATTCAGATTGATATTTGGCTGTAAATAACATCTAATAAATAACATATCATGGTCAGCCCTTACACACAAATATATCTCGGACATGAGTATCACAGTGCCCATTAAATTTTAACTAAATTCCATTGAAATCCACCTTTACATTTCAAGTAGATTCCTGGAATAGCCCAGAAATTTCAAAATGTGGTCTTAAATTGTTATCTATACCTTAAAAATCTCGGCATCGGTCAGACTAGCCATTAATTGATGATACGTTTAAATGTCAGCTGAAGTAAGTTGTTTAAGCTTATTAAAGCATAAGTAAAATCCTCCACTGACTGCTATCTGATCACGAATCACGACGATTGTTACCATATCCACGACTCGCAAACTGCCGAAAGTTTGACGATAACATCTAACTACTCCTTGCGAAAAGATAAATTAAAACCTCCAACTTCTGAAATGAGACAGCCAGAATCCTGCCTTTTCTTTCTATGGTGTTCTTTATGCATATTGAAGGCACGTACGCCATTTTGAAAAAACTCTGAGCCTGCGCAGAACAACCGGAAGTCCTAGATTCTAGGACTTCCGCATCGTCTGTCCCCAGAGCCACTTGACTCTCGTACTCAGGCTCCGGCGGTTAAGAGAGTCATGCGGCTCTGGGGACGAGAATGTACTCTATCGAAATTTTTGCTTTGGCTGCCGCGGGGATTAGACTTGTCGATACTTGAAACCCTGAGAATACCCTATAAACAAGATCGTATTATGAAGTATCTTTGTTTGTAAGCCGGTCGACAAGGAAAATGACATCTGTGGCGTTTAGGTAATCCACATTACCGTTTTAAAGAACTATTACTAGCGTCTCATTTGGCAGGAACTTGTCTGGCTTTAACAGCATGTTCAAGCACTGCAGCCCATTGGAAAAAATGGCGGAAATCACTGAGTTTCTTTACCTAGGAGGACTTGCTGCTGCAAGGATGGAAGAAGTACTCATGGAGAAGGGAATTACTTGTGTTATTAACGGTCAGCTGAAAATTGTTCTAACACGAATTTATTTAATACCGAGTTTGTACCATGTAAACTTATTAATTATTTAGTTGTCGTGGGATGTCCCATGCACCACTGTACGATTTTTCCAAATGTTAAGCTTATATTTGTTTTCACTGAAGACTTATTCATCGATTTAATTATTTTCTTGAAGCCTCGAAAGAGGCCCCAGATATAAACTACGAATCTATAAAAGCCACAAGGATCAGATTGGAAGACAATCCGACCTGCAATATAGGGATACACTTCGATCTAGTGGCGGACAAAATAGGTGAGCTTGGAACATCTGCCCTTTTCCTTTTGCACCTGCACTAAATTTAAAATGTAAAATTGTGAAAATTATGTGTAAATTTCCTTCACAATATCGATTGTCTGATTATGGGCAGACCATGCCGACGAATCATGTTTGATAATTCGGGGTCTCCACGCTGTAGTGAAATCGGTTGTAAAAATAGAAGTAGATTACAAGTAAGGTCTAGTAATTGAATATTTATATTTTTCTATGTTGTAGATAAAGTTCGGAGGGAAAGAGGAAAGGTCTTTGTTCATTGCATAGCCGGGATAAGCAGGTAAACTTTTTATTTAAAGTTTTATGTGTTGTTTTAAAATGAATTGCAAACTCGAGAAGCAATACATGTAAGTAGGTGATAAATTTAGACAACAAACTAGCAGTAATCACAGATTATGGAGACGCGTTCGAAGGAATTTCCGGCGGAAATGAGCCCCTGAAAAAAACCAATAGGGGCGGTCATTTGGAAGACCGTCTACCAAAAAATCTCAAAATTTACTGCACATAAACCACAGGACAACCAACATGAAATTAGGATCGCGATAAATGGAACTAAAACTAGCAGTAATCACAGATCATGGAGACGCGTTCGAAGGAATTTCCGGCGGAAATGAGCCCCTGAAAAAAAACAATAGGGGGGCCATTTGGAAGACCGTCTACCAAAAAATCTCAATTTTGTCTCCAACACGAAATTAGGATTGCGTTCTTCGAACGCGATTACTAAAAATAATTTAATATTTTTAAAGGTTTTGCTTATCCCATCCCAAAATATATTATTGTAATTATATTAAATAATGCTCAAATATTATTGTTCTGTTTTCTTTCATGTGTGGATTTAATTTTTCAAACAGAAAATTATTACTAGAAATTTTTTTTTTATGCATACCCTTTTTAATATTTCAAAAAACCTTAAAATTTTCATCAGTTTGTGCTTGGAATGTTGCAGAAATGATCTTTTTTGTAACCAAAAAAAAAGACAGAAAATGCTTGGTTAAACAAGAATAACAACATTAAATTAAATGCATGAGCAGCAACAGTGAATCATTTTTAGTTCTTCAATAGAGCAATTAAGTCCTCGTTTTTTCTATGATTAAAAGTTACTTTTCAATTATAGCAAGCAAAATTTACAATGTGTTCGAGAAAAATATGTCCTTTTCAAATATAACAAGCAAAAATTATGTTTCATTTCATAAGACCCTCCCCCCCTCAACCTCTGTAAATTCCAGGGGGGGGGGATGACAATCCATGAGGGAGTATTTCCTGGAACCACACAATTTCAAGTCTTAACCCTTTAACTCCCAAGAGTGCCAAACATCCTAAATTTTCTTTTGTAGAAAATTGAAAAAACAAATGGTACCATGCAAAAGGACTGCTGAAGAAGTTTCATTTGAATGGTCACACCATAGGATTTCGTCCACAGACTCAAAAGTTACAACAAATGGTACCATGCAAAAGTACTGCTGAAGAGGTTTCATTTGAATGGTCACACCATAGGATTTCGTCCACAGACTCAAAAGTTAGAACAAATGGCACCATGCAAAAGAACTGCTGAAGAGGTTTCATTTGAATGGTCACACCATAGGATTTCATCCACAGACTCAAAAGTTAGAACAAATGGTACCATGCAAAAGTACTGCGGAAGAGATTTCGTTTGAATGGTCACACCATAGGATTTCGTCCACAGACTCAAAAGTTAGAACAAATGGTACCATGCAAAAGTACTGCTGAAGGGGTTTTATTTGAATGGTTACACCATAGGATTTCATCCACAGACTCAAAAGTTAGAACAAATGGTACCATGCAAAAGTACTGCTGAAGAGGTTTCATTTGAATGGTCACACCATAGGATTTCGTCCACAGACTCAAAAGTTAGAACAAATGGTACCATGCAAAAGTACTGCTGACGAGGTTTCATTTGAATGGTCACACCATAGGATTTCGTCCACAGACTCAAAAGTTAGAACAAATGGTACCATGCAAAAGTACTGCTGACAAGGTTTCATTTGAATGGTCATATCATAGGATTTCGTCCACAGACTCAAAAGATAGAACTACATAACATGTTTCCATAATTGACTCTGGGTGTGAAAGGGTAGGGACACTGTCCCACTGAAATGACTTAACTTTGCTTACCTTATTTCTATGTTATATTGCCAAATGTTACCAAATATACAACACTATTGGATTTAAAAAGATTATAGAACAAAACAGAAGCTGTTGTTTTGAAGTATGAAAGTGCAGGATTGCAAGGATGGAAGTGGATTACAGTTCATCAGATTTGATTTTGTGACAGGCGGTCAAGAAATCAAAATTGCCATTTATCTAGCCATGATTTTGTCTCTTTAATTGATATGACTTGTTATGATTTCATCATTTTTGGCAATGTTTTTCTTCAGGTTTCAATATAATAAAGCAAGCTTAAGGCAAACTCCTGGCCATAATCATGAAAACACAATGTAATTATCAGCTGGTGTCCCTTTTAATAATTTGCTGAAAACGCTAGTATCTGAACAAATTTGAATCTGAACATGAATCAGTTGGAATTTGTAGTGGTTGCAACTGTCAATTCAGTTGACAAATTGCAAACGGTGTTCATTGAATATCTGGTTTGGAATCCTGTAAAACTAAATTTACCGTAGTCAAATTCATATTTTCTTTTCTTGTTACAATTACTATGTCTGCTCAATTTATACATTTTCTGTTTAGATCAGCAACTTTGGTGTTGGCGTACCTCATGAAATATCACAAGATGAAACTAATTGATGCCCATGCGTATGTGAAAAAAAGAAGGCCACTTATTCGTCCAAACGCTGGTTTCTGGAAAGACTTAGTGGACTTTGAAAAAAAGCTCTTCCATAAAAACACTGTAGATATGGTGGAATCTAAAATTGGTGGGTATAATTTACAGTCATCTCTATTAAGCAGTCACCCTTGAGGACATCGGCATACAGGAAAAATTTTGTTGGGGGTGCTGAACTTTGTTTGCCCGCTTGAAACTTGTGACGTTGGCGGGGGTAATTTGCAGAACGCCGAACGCCGAACAATAAAAACAAATAAATTAAGCCATTGAATCACAAAATAATTCAGCAATTTTACTTTGTCTGTGGTGCTCGAATAGTCGCCCAGTTTTGCCCAAATAGTACTATTTTTTTACGACTGGGGGCTGCCCAGCCCCTCCCCCTCGGACGCCTGTGCTTGAGGAATGGTCAGCTGAATGCTTAACTGACTGCTGAATACAGGTTGACTGTTTATAGAAGGTATGTCATGGTGATTTTGAGGTTTTTGGGTCAAAACTGCCCCACACACTACATATCTTTGTCCTACGCGAAATGCTTGATATATAACACTAGGAGGAAAATATCAAGTGAATTTTCAAAAAAAAAAAATCAAAGAGTTTTAACAATTTTTTCAAGATAGAAGCGATAAACTTGAAAAAATTAGCCCAATTTGTTCAAGATGCAATCCATACTATAATTTCCATCCTGGCTATCTGCAGCCCAAGACACTTTTACTCTTAGAGCAAAGTAACGCTAAAAATGGTGACATAGCCCCGTTAATGGTTTCACTGGTCTAGAAAGGAAATCAATGAAAGAAGAGTTTGACATGGAAAAAAAGAAACATGTTAAAAGTCAAATTGACTGCAAAGCATTGTTTTAAAACCTGATCGACCATGGCCATGTGATGTAAGAATTCAAAGTAAATTACAGAATTTTTTTGGGGAATCAGAATTTCTGTAATCTTCTGTTTTTTTCTTCTTTTTTGTACTGCTTAAAGGGATGGTTTCACGGTTAAGCACATGTGCACAGATTAAAATGCTTTATTTGCTTTCTTACCAATTTTATCATTTAAAAAACACTCTCATTTACTTCAATAATCGCATGCTGCCGGTATAATAAATTATAATTAGTCCAAACAAATTAAAGTGAAGAATGACCAAAATTCACAGAAAATTTCAATGGATTACACCAACAAAGTCAACACTGAATAAAACCTTTCACTTGAAGGATTGGCACTGCTTAAAGGGATGGTTTCATGGTTCGGTGCATGTGCACAGATTAAAATGCTTTATTCTCTTTTTTACCAATTTTATCGGTTACAAAACCACCCACATTTACTTCTAATCAATAATCACGTCACATACTATAATATTAGTCCAAACAAAGCGAAGAATTACCAAAATTCACAGAAAATTTCAACGGATTACACCGACAAAGTCAACACTGAATAAAACCTTTGACCTGAAGGATTTATTCTATGCTCTGGTGGTTTTCATGGTGCACATGGGTATGTATAATGATCTATTAAATCAGCTGACTGACCGCGACATTTTCACAGGCAAATTTCCCGCCAGAGTTATCTACTCGCTTCTGATTGGTCAAAACAATGAAATTCAATGGATAACGTCATAACTTGCACATGCGGTGAACCGTGAAATCCTCCCTTTAATGTCAACTACTTCGATCTGTCTCTGTGATCGTAGCTACATGTACTATTTCATAAAAGCCTACAGTTTGTTACTAATAATTTACTCCTGAATCCAAAATTCTCAATCATCTGGTTGAATTAAGCACTGTGTGGATCTTTAATTCTGAACAATTAGTACAGTCATACTAATTAAAATTGTTTCTTGTAATTCTCCTTCAGGGTTAGTACCAAGTATCTACAAAGATGAGGTTAAAAATTTGTTGTGGTGACAGCTATAACAGGACAAAGATTAGAATTGGCCAATACTCCTTTTTGTGAAATAAATCAATATTTTGTTAGCATAAGATTCATTCAATGTTTTATAGAACACTTGAAACAAAACTACTCATTTCTGATTCAATGAGAGCAGTACAATTAATAATTATTATTATACTGCTCTCATAATCCCAAATTGGCCTTAGTCTCTATGAAGATTACCGATAACGTTGCCTTATCTTTAGTAATTACTTTGGCATCGTTGATTGACGTTCATCACCCAAAGTTCCCAAAGACCACTGAAGACCAAACGTTTCCCTTTGAGGATTGACCCAAAGGCTTCCAAAGACGGATTTCTGCAGTTGACCCGAGTACTCTGGAGACAACACAGGAATTTTGATAACTTTTGCTTTTCTTTTGTGACATTTAAAAAGTTCTCATTGTTTTGTTGAATATACCATAAATAAAAAAATTGCACAACCATCTCATAATTATCAACTAATGGGTACTGTTATGTTTTGAAAGTTCTCAAATTGTGCTATCCTGAAGGCTCGTGCAATTTTGAGAACTTCCAGAACTTTACTCATGCTCATTAATAACTTACTGTTATACTTGAGGTCATGCAATTTCCTATCCGAATTTGTTAAAATTAATATTTGATTAATTGTTGATATGTATGTAGACCTGGTAAATGAATTGGCCACTGAAGTACTAGGTATAACGTTGTTTAAACTTATACACTGTGTGTATGTGTAAAATATTACAGTACAAATTAGTAAAACTGCAAACACCAAAAATATTCCTGGAATGTTATTAAAAAATTATTGTGTTGTCACAAATCATTTTTTTGATAAAACTGCCCTGTGACTGATAAAATAATGCCCTCCTACAACTCGGTGGTTTCTTGCCATTGTGGAGTGGACTGTGAATCACTAAATGACTGGGTAAAGTGACATGATCTTAATTGCAGAATATGTGCTAATGTCTCCCAAGAGCTTTCCACTATGAGAGTCCTATGAAGCCAAATTACAGCTGCCTTATTGTGGTTGGTTTAGTTGTGGTTAAATAAAGTAGCCATCAAAATAATGGCTAAATTAATCTCCAGTTGATATTAATGTATGGAACACTGAAAGGTTTATACCATCAGGAAATATATATTGTAAAAAATATGTGTGTACATAGTTTGAAATAAACATACATTCAACTTACGATATTTTGTATTTTGTTGTCCATTTAAATGTCAAATGGGTGAACATTGGTGATTTGAAGGGTTTTTGCATAATTTGATCCACCCCCTCCCCATATGCATAGCTTTTTTTATACATCTCTGTTATATTGAGCGTTTTCATATGACGTCACGGCGGCCATATTGGTGTTCCAAAACAAAGAAACGGCGGCCATATTGGTGTACCAAACCAATCCTCCGGGAATTGAACTCTATTTTTATGCAAACATTTTCTTTTGTTTAAGTAAACCAATATGGCTGCTGGTCACGTGAGTGAAAACGCTCTATATGGTGGGGCAATTGTGATTATGATTCTGAATATTGGGTCATGAATCCAAAAGCTGCTGGTCTTTTTCGTGAGGCCCTGTTGAGGCATGCGGTGGGGAATTGGTTCATTACCTATCCCTTTCTATGAGTTTGGGGATAGTTATCTATTGTCCCAAAAATAATTAAAATTACCTGCATGTAAGACTGCTTGTTTCGATTGTTAATAACCCTACATGCAAATGCTGTGTTGGAAATAGTGAAGGGGCATGTTCACTCTATAAAAGTCCCATCACAGGGTACTCAGGGGCAGATCCAGGAATTTCTGAAAGGGGGGGGTGGGGGGGGGGGGGTGTTGTACACAAGTTTCTTTTCCATTCTATAATTAAACCTTCATATCATTAATTTGCATACATTGAAATAATAGAACGGATGAATTTGAAGGAGAGTCAAATTTCACTGCAACTTGTATTATTTGCTATGTTAGCAACATGTCTTGTTTATTTGTTTATTAGGCAGTGTTTTGTAATTCATTGAGGTCACTTTACAATAGAAATTAATAAACAAGGAACGAGTTACAGATAATTAGAGCGATTATAATAATAAATATAATATAAATTAATAAACAAGGAACGAGTTACAGATAATTA
Organism: Cladopsammia gracilis; assembly: GCA_022457155.1. Taxonomy (NCBI): domain Eukaryota; kingdom Metazoa; phylum Cnidaria; class Anthozoa; order Scleractinia; family Dendrophylliidae; genus Cladopsammia; species Cladopsammia gracilis. Next base: position 492,699 of record JAJGOT010000268.1, on the reverse strand, counting down.
GAGCGATTATCATAATAAATATAATATAAATTTAGAGCATTTTTTTTACAAAAGTCTCAATGCTCTTTCAGCAACGTAACATAAAACCTAAAAATAAGTAATGAACCAATCATGTCAGCAAGCACTTTTTAAATTTTTAAAGCAGCTTTCTTTTTCTTTTTTTTCTTTTGAACAACTTTTGGGGTATTTTTGAGCAACGTTTTAACAATTTTTGAGCAGAATCTGTCTAACCCTACTCACAAACAGACCAAGTGGTAAAATATAAGGACTTGAGTTCTCATTAATTAAAGTTTACATCACCCACATCAAATGCCAGCTACGCTGGCTAATACCGTGAGGTAAAACATTTTGATTATGAATTTTTTAAATCCCAGCCGAGCGGGCGCGCGCGGAGCGCGAGTCGCACGAGTCACGCGACGGATGGGCACAAAATTCACATGACGTCATAGAAATTAAAAAAAAAAATTAAAGTTTTCATCCTACAAAGCTGTTTCTAACTTGGTATATGGATACCAGTGTTACAATCTTTCACAAAAAGCTTCAGGTTTTAACGATGTTTCGTTTTCGATTTATAAAGGTTGTAAATGTGTCACGCAATTCGTCACGCTATTTCAGATAAGCCGTGAAAATAAACAAAATTGAACTAGTTGAAAGTTATTAATGAATTATAGATGCTTATAAGCCGATTTCATGCCTCTTATAGTGAATTCAATATTTTGTGATGAGATTGTTGGTGTTATTAAGACTTTAAAGTCTTTAAATTTTTGGCCGTCATGTTGGTGTCCCTAAGTGGGACACCAAGTTGGCCGCTCCATACTCTTCTTACTAAATGTCTGTACTCATTCACCTATAACTCGATAACTCTTGAATGAAATGCTCTTGCGCCTCAAAATTTGGCCCAGATGTGTATCTATAGATGTATACGTTTGTCGTCATTGACGGTTCTTTGAACTTGTACATGAAAAAAAATCATAAACATCTTTCAATTTTCTTAGTCGAACAATAGAAAAATTCCGCGAAAACAATTGCAAAAAACCCTGTCCTTTGATCGTCCTTTAGCCCGGTTTCCATATGATCGCTACGATCGCTACGATCGCTACGATCGTTGCGATCGCTGCGATCGCTGAAAAAAATAGTTCAGCGATCGCAGCGATTGATGATCGCTGCGATCGCTACGATCGCTGAGAAAGTGAATGAAGATCGAGGGGACCTGGGTCTGACAATATCGTTTCGCCTCATTCTTGAAATTCAACATAGCGGCTGTGAATTGTTTTTAAAATTTGTTGTAAAGACAGTCGTATCTTTGCACTTCTTCCATAAAAAGGGCCAAATTGCACCCTTTTAGTGAGCTTACGCAGTGCATCATGGTATTTTTGCCGTCGCTGCGATCGCTGGAGAGTGGTTTCCATATGATCGCTACGATCGCTACGATAGAATCACAGCGATCGCAGCGACAACGATCGCTGGAGAGTGGTTTCCATATGATCGCTACGATCGCTGAACTTTTTTTCCAGCGATCGCAGCGATCGTAGCGATCGTAGCGATCATATGGAAACCGGGCTTTTGATGGTTTTATATGAAGAGCGATTGTCATCAGCTTGTCAACACGTGAGTGGTCACGTGAAAGAGCAAAATAAGGCAAGCTTGATGCGTGACAGGTTCGTGTTCGGCCGCAAAATGGCGGGCGAACTCGGAGACATGGAGCCTCCATATTCACTTCATTCCATGAGCAGTGTGGATTCTGAACTGGATAATATGGACTTACTAAGTGACGATGGAGACGAAAAGCAACGAAATCAAGAAGTTTTCGTGTTACGGGAAAAGAAAGGCGTCATTTATCCCTTGGATTATAAGTACAGAGTCGGTAAGGGTTGATTAATTTAACTTAGCTTGCTTACTTAGTTATTGAGCTTAATTAGTATAGTGTTGACCACTTCACAAGACTATTGGCGCTGTGTTCTTATTTATATGTTCATGAGAGATTGCGAGAGACGCAATGAGGACATAATAAGCATAATTAAACGAGTGTTTTTGCGAACGTAAGCTTAAATAACAGATTAACTGTAAGCTCTAGCTTAACTTACATATAAGCTTACAATTATAAGCTTACGACCAGTTATCGGAGAAACCATTTATCAAACTAAAAAGTGGCATGTTAATCTTCTCTAGTGACTGTATATAATCTCAAACGGAGAATTTCAGCCACCTTACATGTTATCGCTTAAATTGAGTTCAAAAGCATGCATTAGATAGTACAGTCACGTAGTCATATAAACCACAGGTGGCCCAAGCTCAATATCAGATAACGGGGACGTGACCCTTGCTTTATGATAGGTATTGTGTTACAAAGATTCGATTTATAAAGGTTTGTATGGGAATGCAACGGTTTTGCATCAAAACTTAAAAATTTGAATGTTATGTGAACAAAATTGACTTATCCCGTTGTTGTGTTGTATTCTTTGTTGTTTTCCTGCTACTCAAGGTGATTTAACGCGATTTTGGCGAGTTATTGTTATTTGGGTGTTCCACTGCTAAGAAAAAGACAAGGCAGTACACTGATTTCTGGAGAGTGCCCACCGCTTGAAGCGAATAAATCCAAATTAACACTGATGCCACAATTCCTCCATAGAATCAATGAAAGCAGATATGCTAAAGTTCCCTGTCAGTTCACTCGTGACGCAATTCCATCAAAAATGCATTCTCTGCGAAACATTTGTTTTGAGTCAGCTTCGTTTCGGGATATTCAAAATAGGCGCGTAAAGAGTCGCGTGGATATGTTCACCATTCACGTGTATATCGGGTTAAAATATCTAGACCTACTGGGGTTAGTCAGCAGCCAGGTCCAGTCGGGTCCACTTGTGAGTATTATTGTCGAGGCCAGAAAAGCGCATTGTTTCAATCAACCAATCAAAATCAAATCAAGTCTTGTTTACAATATTTATTTATTATTTTAAAAACAACGTACTTGTACACAGTTAAGTCAGTCGCCGAAGAACCAGAAGAACTACAATTGCAGACGAAAGTAGTTAGGAAGGTTGTAAAAACGAATAACATAAGTGCTGAATTACACCGATGCTCTGTTAATGTTAAATAATGATCAACTGTCACTCTTCAGAGTCTCCCCAATTCCCCCTTTCCAATGTTGGGATTTCAGCCAACAATTTTGCGTTAAAAAATTCCAGTTATAACCAACATTGTAAAAGGGGGAGGGGAGAGAAAGAATCCAATGGTAAAAACTGCCAACCTTCCCAACACTATTGTCTATGATTGTAGAAGTGTAATCTCGATTTGAAAGCGATGACTTCGTCACTGAAATGGAAGGCATGGTAATTTTTTTTTTCAGTTCGATCAATGCAAAATCTTATTCATGAAGCTGAAAACAGCAGCTTTGGATCATGTACAAAATCAATTTGAAATTGAATTATTTCAGCTTCGGTCATATCTTTTGGTAGGTTGTTATAGAACTTTGAACACTGCGTACAAGTACGCTGTTTTTAAAATAATTGTAAACATGACTTGATTTGATTTTGATTGGTTGAATGGAAAAAAAATGCACTTTTCTGGCCTTGACAATAATACTCACAAGTGGACCCGGGGAGCATTTTAGTTTGCTTGTCAACAACTGGCTGCTGACTTCCCCTGGTTGGGCTGGGTATTTTTACCTGACATACTTACAAATGGTGAATGTGTCCACGCAACTCTTTACGTGCCTATTTCGAATATCCTGAAGTGAAGCTGACTCGAAACAAATGTTTCGCAGGAAATGCATTTTTGATGGAATTGCATTGCGTGTGACAGGGAACTTTAGTATATCTGCTTTGATTCTATGGAGGAATTGTGACATCAGGGTTAATTTCGGTGGCTTTGTTCGCTTCGAGCGGTGGGCACTCCGGAAATCAGTGTACTGCCTTGTCTTTTTCTTAGTGTAGTGGAACACCCAAATGACGATTACTCGCCGAAATCGCGTTAAATCGCCTCGAGTAGCAGACAAACAACAAAGAATATAACACAGCAACAGGATAAGTCAATTTAATACACATAACATTCAAATTTTTAAGTTCCGATGCAAAACCGTTGCATTCCCATACAAACCTTTATAAATCGAATCTTTGTAACACAATACCTCTCATAAAGCAAGGGTCATGTCTCAGTTATCTGATAGTGAGCTTGGGCTGCCTGTGTATAAACATAATACCAAATCAATGAGTCAGTTATGATGTCAAGGTAATTTGTCATGAGCTAGTTGAAGTGGCTTTCAACATGTATGTTTATGACAAACTAAACGAGCCATCATCACCTGGAGGCTGTGGGTTTGAATCCCATCCAGGTATATAATTTTTTCTTTGCCTCATGTGGACCCCATTTCCTCACTTGGACTATTTGCCCCAGTAGGAAATTTATGGGTTGCTATCAGCACTGTAATTTACCACAGATTTTCCTAATTATCATTGTATCATCACCGATTGCTCCCACTGGAGCATAATGTGTCAAAGAACTTCCTCCACTCATATCAACACTGTCCTGAGTTAACCAGTTGATCTTTGTCCAGATTTCCCCCATTGCCTCGGTGATTTCTTTTTTGTTAGTTCTTGTGGGCGGCATGGTGGTCTAGTGGTTAGTGCGTCGGACTTTCAACCTGAAGATCGGTGGTTCAAGCCTGGTCTCTGCCGTCGTGTTGTTTCCTTAACCCTATTCGGCCTGGGGGGGGGGGGGGGGGGGGCACAAAGTGCCCGCGCTAACTTTGAACATTCATAACTTCCTTAATATGTATTCAAACGCCATCAAACTTTGTGACTTTTCCTAAAATTTATCTGGCAACAATTTGACATGACAATTTTTTGATCACGTGACTTGATGTTTCCATGGCAACAAGATTTTGACAGCCATGTTTTTTGAAATTTGCATATTTATACCTTTGAATGAAGAAAAACAATGTTTATTGGTATAACTTTTGTATTTTTACGTCATTTAACGTTTATTTATTGGTTTTCATTAATTTTGGGTGAATTTGGACGATTTTTAAGAGATTTTAAAAAAATTCAGAAATCCAAGATGGCGTATCCAAGATGGCGGCCGCATAACTAATTACCTAATAACTACGTCATATGACGTCATTGTCCCATTGTGCGGACCGCAAAGGAGACAGTTTTGGACGTACTATGTACCCTGTAGGTTTCATTGTCATAGCCTTAATGTTCTTGAAGTTACGAAGGGGGGGCACAATGTGCCCCCCCCCCCCCCCCCAGGCTCAGAAACTCAAAAAAAGCCCAGGCTGAATAGGGTTAAACAAGAAACTTTACTCCACACTGTCTCTCTCCACCCAGGTGTATAAATGGGTACCGGCGACAAAATGCTGGGGGTAACCCTGCGATGGACTAGCATCCCATCCAGGGGGGAGTAGCAATATTCCTAGTTGCTTCATGCTACAGAAACCGGGTCAAGCTCCGGCCGTGTGGGCCATCGTGGCGCGAGTGCGACTTTACCTTACCTTTACCTTCTCCAAGTCCCTAGTGATCTCCAGCTGGTGTCCATTTCAAAACTATATGTGAATGTCTTGTTGCATGCATGTCTAACACATTCCAAACCATTGTCATCTCAGTCCTCTCTTTCACTTCACCAAATGCAGTGATAAATTACCCCGAATGTCTGGAAACTTCCTTGTTGGTGACATGTTGGGCGTATGCCCTCAAACTTTCTTGTCGGTTCTCCAAGTTTCAGAGGCATACATTGTCTTCGTGTGGAGATTTTTAGACTTGCAGATGTTGGTCAGTTTGTTGAATGCACTTGCAGCTGAGCCAGTCTTTAAAGAAGTTTCCTTTTAAAAGTTACTCAGCTGAGATATAACTACGTACAGGGCTTCAGATATCATACTGGCTGTTTGATTTTGCACAATTGGCCTCAAATTGCACCAAATCGCATAACTTACTAATCGGCAGATATTTCTGCAAAAGTCACACAAATCGAACAAATTAATGAGCAAGACTTGAGCTTTATTAATTATAACTAGAAAGTACAAGTAGTTCCTTTTACCTTTTTACCACAACAAAAACACTGAGGGTCGGTTATTTAAACGAAGTTTAGACAACGTTTAAGAAAACTGTGGTCTAAACCAATTTCAATCTGGCCAACCCTAATATTTTTAAACAGTGTTAAGAAGGTATGTAGCACAGACTAGAAAAACAGTGATCTACATGTACTTAACCCTTTCAACCACCACACGCCTTTAACAAAAAGTGCCCAGAACACCAGCCGTTTTTAAAATGGTGATTTTTCAGCAAGAAATGGTGTACAAGTTTTTCAAATGAAGCTAGCTCGCGTTGCAAACTTCTTATTTAACTAAAACATACATCACTGCAAACTAAAAGATAATTTCATAGCAAACAAATGCATTAAAACTGTAACATTTATTTCATTCAAAACATTTACAAAACCAGTGAAAATGCTGCATAACTCTTACCGCATTGTGTATCAAGACTGTCTAAACGTATTGCTGTTGCATTCAAGCAGAAGCTCATCTTGTTGTTTATGGTTCACAGTTGGCTTGAATTGTCTTCCACGGCTTCATCAGTTATCGATCGAACAATTGAATACATGTATGTCGGAGCATAACCAACCTACCGTATGTTGAATTTGAGACCTTTTTTTGTTGTTTTCGCGCTTATTTTGCCTCATTGGTGGCATGTGACCTACAAATGAACTTCAAAACATCGTTCAGAAATTTGTATGCTGGTTTTTCAACAGGTTCAACAAGGAAATTTAATTGCCAGCCAACATAATTGAAGTAAATCTTTGACATTACTGGTATTACTACTGACAGTAGTTCCTACTTACATTTAGTCGCTGATTTGAAATATACAGCTTTCCAGGTGTAATTAATATGCTGAATTTGAAACTTAGGTGCTCTATGCTTTGATTGACAACCTACATGTCATTACGGAATCGCGCCCATTGAAAACCATCGGCCGAAAAATGTGGGGTACCCATGATGTTTTGCACGCTGACAAAGGATACCACTTCTTGCGGTTTCTTTTGTGATGTCTTGAAATTATCCTGGGTGTTTTGCGCATTGTTTCTACGAGACAATAGAAACGGAAAAAGCAAATGGAATTGTTACGGCAAGACGAAACAAAACACTCGCTAAAAGTAATGCGTTATGCATTCGATCGACTTTGGTTTTATTACCTTGCGTTTTTAACAAAATCCGTAAGTCCCGAAATAACAAAACGAAATAATTTCGCCTAGAAATAACAGCTATACACAGGGGAATATTTCATTGACAGCAAAATTTGCATCTTCGATCGACGTGTTTCAATGGGCGCAATTCTGTAATGTTGTAACCCACAAGCTCAGGAATGAATTTGCTGGCCTTTTAATAGATTGATATTGTTCAAATTCATGCCCTCACTAAGCAGCTGTCGTAAAAATCAATATAATTTATTGTTCTCTGTTGTCTTAAGCACTTTGTGTTTAGATCTCACTGGTGTGGAACAAAAAAATTTTGCTTGACAACAAAATGCTAGCACAAAAACTAGATCAGGAAGCGAGAGCTAATGTTAGTCTCTAGCATCATATATTCTGCTCTTTCATTTGCACTCATTTAGGATTTGAGTGTATCATGTTTTCATTTTGTTTTTAGCTTGCTTGATCAGTTAGCATGCAAATTCTTCAAAACCCACACTTGATTAAACAATAGATAATTGACAACATTCATGAAAACATTTGTATATATATGATAATAAAATATATTGGCACACAGTGAGTCTAGACTTCCGTAAAGTTTGCATGTTAATGAGTAAGGTTACCATTTTGTAACAAAACAAAGTTCACTGCCTTCAGTCTGCTCCATTATGGAAACGGCGAGCCACGATGTTTTGTACCCAAATGAAGGTTATTTTAGTTTTATGGCCATTCTGAGTTTTAAATGCTTAATATAAATAATGTACATGTATATACAATGCTTGCTTGTGATGTATTCGCCTTGATGACAAATTTTGTATTCGGGTGGATGTTTTAATACAAAATACCTTTCACTAAAGCCTATTATTTTATTTAAACATTACAAAAAAAGTATGGGTGTAAAAAAATTACAATCATTTCACACTTTGCTAATTTTGTTTTGCATTAATTGGGAATGTTCTTCATAACAGCATATATGATTATTGAGCTCTTTGCTTTGAGATGTTCGTTATGGTTGCATAGACTGTCTATTGTTCCATAAATCTTAAGTTTCCTTTCTGTTGTTGTGATCTGTTTCACCTAAACAGAACTGGATTTTATGTACATTACATGCATATAGCTTTATAATCATACAATGTATAATGTATGTCTCTAATAGTATTAAAAGAGATAACACCTTATGATTTTATTGAAGTCGCACCTTTGGAGTCAAAGGAATGTGAAAATTATGCAAATTTATAAACATAATTTTTGTTCAAACATGTCACAATGTGTTGCATGAGTTGCAAGGCTCAGTGCTCTTAAAAGAATCGCATGGAGCCCGAAGGCTCCCAAGTACATGTATAGTTGCCCAGGGGTTTCAATAAAATTTGAAGTAGGCAGTGCGTTTGAGTAGAGTAACCGACTTTATCAACAAGTTTTAAAAGATTTTTTTCTTATATTTCTTCAATTTGGTGGGGAAAATAGTCGAATTCTCCAAGCAAAGCAGCCGATAGTTTTCGTCGGCCGTCGGTGCTTATTGAAAGCACTGGTTGCCCAAAGACAAAAGTTAGTAGCCTATTTAAAGGCCCCTTGGCACTGAAAGAGCACAGCCCTGAGTTGACTGAGTATCTTGTATATTGAAAAATATCATGAAACAAAACTACTGGTAACATCTTGATCTCAGCAAAATAAGATTTGAGTGTGAAATGTACTTCATGTTCAATGAGCTTCCTTCCAAAACTGAATCAAACAAATTTTGATTCATTTTTATGGTCACAGAACTGAAGATATATATATATATCCATATATATATAACTAGTTAAAAAGACCGAAAATGGACAACTTTTGGTATAAAAAATATAAAAATTTAGTTTAGACCGAAACGTTTTTAAACTAAATTTTTATATTTTTTATACCAAAAGTTGTCCATTTTCGGTCTTTTTAACTAGTTTTTTATTATATCCACCGAATCCGGACTGTGAATCCATTATTGTGATCCTTTTGGTATGACATCTTTCGTTGGCTCAGGCAGCACCTTCAAAACTGTCTATTATATATATATATATATATATATATATATATATATATATATATATATATATATATATATATATATATATATATATATATATATATATATATATAGTCCCTTGGCTCCTATGTGGAGCATAGGTCGTCCACAATTTTCTTCCATTGCTCTCTGTCCTGAGCCTGTCTTTCGATTTCTGTCCAACGCAAGCCTATTTGCCGTAGTTCTTGTTCAGCAGATCGTCTCCAGTTGTTTTTGGGCCTGCCCCTGTTTTGCTTGCCTTGAGGATTCCAGAAGAGTGCTTGCTTTGTCACGTTGTTCTGAGATTTCCTTAGCGTGTGTCCAATCCATTTCCACCTCTTTCTTCTGATTTGGGTCTTCATCTTCTCTTCCTGAGTTTTTGCCAATAGAAGAAGATACAAAGCCATATTTGCCAGTTGTTTAGTGGGCTTATTAAAATTGTGTATATATTGTAAGATTACATTTATTTTATGTAAATTTTACGTTTGTCTTGTTATTATTTGCTCAAAGAAATTATAAGCCTTAATTCGAGTTTAAATAAAGTTGATGTATGTATGTAAATAATGTATATATGCAGTGCTGGTCATGAATGCAGGCCTTTGAGGTCTCTTTTATGCAGAATATGTCAAGCATGCTTGAAATATAGGATGATCTTCAGGTTACAGTATTGGTGACAAAATGTGACTGTAAATAGATTGTCTGATTGCTTACTTAATGATATAAAATAATGCTAATATACAGTACCATGCTTTGTATTGTTTGAAAATACATGTACAGTATTTGCATAATCTTATTAAGAAGAAATACAGCATATTTTGAAAAATTCACTGATAAAGGGATCCATCTTATTCTCAGGTGTCTCAATTTTTAAGGAGGAGAGTAACTGCATTGTATTGACAGAACTTTAGCCAGATCACAATCAAAGATTTGTTGTACATGTAGTAATGCAATTCTTTGATTAAAGAGTTGTCATGACTCTTGAAGCAATCTGGCAAAATTGTTTGCACAGCAGGCCAACCTTGGAAGGTTAATTTAAAATTCTCAGTTCTTTTTAGATGAGATCTAAGCAGCCTGGTAAAATTGATTGCACTGCAAACCAATCTCGGAAGGTTAATTTAATTCTTAATTATTTTTTACTTAGATACCTGTTATCCAGGATACTATCCTCGTTTTGTCAATGCACCAACTGTCATCACACTGGTTGGACTGCCGGCAAGAGGCAAGTCATACATGGCTAAAAAATTGGGTCGCTATCTAAACTGGATAGGCATTAAAACAAATGGTTAGTTACTGTGCATTTAATAATAATTATTATAGGTTATTGAAATACTGTAAACTAAGGTAATCTGTGAACAGGTTCATTTCAGGGAAAATTGAGGGAAAATTGTGTTGAAAGAAAATTGGCAAGTGTAGCATATTGATTGCTTTCTGGGGCCCGAGAGAAGGGAAAGAGGAGGGCTTCTTCCTTTCTAAGATCACATTTGGTTTGCTCTGCTCACTAATTTTCATCTGAGTAACTCAATATGATATCCCTTTTGTACATGTACATGAATTTTAGGTCAAAATGATTTCAAACTAGTTTAGTTTTTATTTTATTTTGTTTCAGATTTATAACCATAATATGCTAAGATAAAGAATAGTAAAAATCGAACTAGTTTGAAATCATTTTAACCTAAAATCATTTCAAACTACAACACCCTCTAGAAGTACAGGTGTGTGTAGCTTGTTCACAGACTATTGTAAAGTAAAGCCGCTCTGCAGTCCCCTACTGTTTTCGCCCTGAAATAAAGTCCAGGTAGTCATGTTCTGTATCAGAAAACCTCATTAATCCAACTGTCCTGTTTAATGACCGCATTTTTATGGCTTATTGTTGATGACAGGGCAGAAAAATACCCACTGGTCCAATCATCTGAGGCAATTAAGTAATAGGGATGTTAATTTTTTTGTCTTTATGCATTAAGGGTTTACTTCCAGAAATCCAGTGTGAGAAATGAATCACTGTCATACTCAACTCGCTTGTAATAGAACTTTCTCTTTTATTTTGTAGTATTTAATGTTGGCGAGTACCGCAGAAGAGCTGTTGGGTCTGATAAACTGCACGACTTTTTCCGAGTGGATAACACTGAAGCCTACAAAATTAGAAAGTGGGTACATACAGTTCAGTGAAACCCAGTAAAAAGCAATCACTTTAAAGTTTAAAGTTATCATTATGCTTTTTTGTTATCATTAATGATAATAGAATGCAAACAATCACTTTCTTATAGCTGGAATTTCTGTAAAATAACTTGCTATCCCCATGGAAGCATTTTATGGTCAATTGCATGGCGATTGTATGAGTTGGGTTGTATGAGTTGGGTTCTACATTATTCATTAAGGATCTTTGCAGTGTATGCATGCATAGATAATTTTGTAAATAATATAATGTCAGAGGTTTCATTAGAAGCCGGCAACTGGCAAATTTCGCCGGCTACTTCCTAAATTATCGCCGCCTACTTTTCCATTAATTTCACAGAAGTTGATGCCCAGAATGCTGGAAATACCATTGCCACTGCCGTCTATTTTATAAATATTGCCACTTACTCTTAATTTTATTGAAACCCCTGAATGTCCTACAAATATATTCAAATGTGCAACAAATCTAAGAACCACTCTTGATTACCATTTTTTAAAATGAATATGCAACATACATTCATGTAAAATCTACTGCAGTGAAAATGCAATGAAAAATGACTACTCCAATGAATATATGCAAATTATTTAACATTACGTACAATTTTAATACAGTCAAATCTCTATTAAGCGGTCACCCTTGGGGAATAGCCAACTGACTGCTACATAGAGGTGACTGCTTAAAAGAGGTCAAGTTTACAGTAAATATGGGGAGTAAGTTAATTCCCATGATTTGTTAAGTGACCACTTATAAATAGAGGGTGGCTGCTTAATACAGTGCCGCTTAATACAGGTTCGACTGTATTACAATTAATTTCAAAATAAAATGGAAAAAATCCATTGCTGCAATCCACTGCTGCAATCATGGAATAATGCAGTGAAAAATCTAAATTAAAATTGCAATGGATATGCTACATGTATAAAAAAATGTACTGCAATGAATACATGTATATGCATGTACATGTCCATGAAAAATGTATTGTACATTATTGCTGCAGTAATTATGCAATGAAAAATGTACTGTCAGTATAATGTTGCAACAAAACATCTACTTCTGATGATGAACATGTAATGAAAAATCTAATGCAATGACTGCAATAAAAATCTAATGCAATGACTGCAATAAAAATCTAATGCAATGACTGCAACAAAAACCTAATGCAATGGCTGCAAGAAATCTAATACTGCAATGACTGCAACAAAAGTCTAATGTGACTGCAATTTATGACTGCAACAAAAAATCCACTGCATTAACTATTAAATGACAAAATCATTTGGTTGCTAAGGTTAAAAACAAAAGAAAACTATAGCAGTGCTAAATCATCATGCCAGTATATGATTGCATTCTTTCTTTTGTCTATGTACAAGAAAGGCCACACACTACCCTGCACTCTTTGAGCAACCGGGGAGATGTGGCTAGTGTCAACATGTGAGGAACATTCTTTTTGTATGCTAATTATGTACAGTTGGATATCTTGGTGATCACTTTCTTAAGATGGTCTTTCACAAGAGAATTTCTAAATAGTCAGTATAGTACTGTCGTGTACTTTACATTTACAACTTGCACTCACTGTTTGAGAACTGACTCAAATAAGATTTGGCAAAATTGGTCATGCAAAGGAGATGTCTTTTAATTTGTAGTCAGAGTGATTGTTCAGAGATTCAATTTGGTCCTTTATCGTAACTTACTTGACTCACTTAACACCTGTAAATGTCACTAGCTAGAGTTATGACTTTACAAAAAATGTTTCCATACAATAATAATTAAGTGCTGGTCATGTGCCCATTTGCTGTGCCCGTGTACAGGAATAAAATGGAATCTAGTTGTTTAAAAAGGTTTGGAAAACCCTGCATGTTAAAATTTAATAAACATTATACAAATTTTGCTTTCTTTTCAGTAGTTAAATGTATTCACACGAAATCCTCTAAATGGAATGGTCACTTGTGTTTTTAATTATTAGGTTTCTTGCAGTTTCATTTTAGCAATACTTAGTTTTACAGTGAACAAAATTTTACAAGATTTTCACAAATAAGTCAAAAGGTCTATTATAGACTGTACATTGGAAGTTTACTTTAACTTTATTTTATAATGTTTTTCATTGTGAAGTATAAATTTCAATGTTTTTGTATTGTAAATAGACAGTGTGCTATAGCCTGCCTTGAAGATGTGAGCAAATTTTTAACAAGGGGAGGACAAGTAGCTGTAAGTTTGATTTGAAACGTTATTATTATGAAACTGATAGCAAAAGAGAGGGGGGTGGGGGGCTTAATAAATTTCGTGCTCCATCCCAAAAAGGGGGGCTTATTTAAGTGAAGGGGGGGGGGGGGGGGGGGGGCTTAACAGAGGATTTCTGGTATTTCTTTTCCTCAAGTCAAACCTTGTGTCTTGTTAATTGTTAAAAAATGTAATTACATTTATTTAATATGTACATGTACATAAATATGCAGATTTTTGATGCCACAAATACAACCATGGAAAGAAGAGCTGTCATCATGGAGTTTTGTACAAACCGAGGATTTAAGGTAATATCTAGATTTGGGAGCAACACTGGCCAGAGATATGATGTTGCAGGGAATGCCAAATGGAATGACTTGGCAACATTTTAAATCCCAACAATCTTTAATATATATAGATAGGGTGAGCCTAACAACATCGCTCTCTGAACAAGCTTAACTAAGGTGAAACTTAACTAAGGTGAAAGGTCAGAAGCACAAGAATTAAGATTGATGACTGAGTTATTTTTCAATTATAGCAATTCTCAAAAACAGTATTACGCGACCATCTGCACAGTACATTTAGACCATACAAAAGTTCACAAAAACAACTTTTTCTCCTTCTAGAATAACTAGTACGACTACTTTCTGAATAAAATAAAGTTGTTGCTTGTCAAAAATTGCCCGAGAAACTGATTGGGAAATCAAAATTGCAAAAATACACAAACATATTTGCACAAGGCAATGTGAGTTAAGATAGAACTATAAAATCCAAGTCCTCTTTTGTTTACATAAAATTGCTTTTCAATCTATGTAATGAATGAACAAACACATAAAAATGGACAACACAATCTTTCGAAAAATGTTATTCAAATCTCCATTAGTTTAAGCTTATGTTTAAAAGCAAAATGCATACCATTTCATATAAGCTTTGGCTTTTACATCCCTGTCACAAACATCCAGAACTCTTCTCAGGAGGCAGGGATGTAGCTAAGATATCCAACAGGTGGACTTTTGTTCATTACAGGCAAAAAATGTTGGTAAAAAAAAGAGAAAGAGTTAAGCAGACACAGTTTTCCAGGCGGAAAAAATCAAGAAAACTCAGTCTTCAGGCGGTTATTTTTTCCGCCTTCCGCCTATTATTTACATCCCTGGGAGGCCAAGTGTTCTTTTGGCTTTACTGCAGATGTAATCACAATGCTGATTCCAATGTAATTTCTGATTTATAGGCCTCCTAGTATAGTTTTTACTGTTTTTAGGAGTAAGTCATTAAAGCATTAAAGCGCATCGACTTCGAGCTGCCTTCGATGAAATTAAAGAAATCGATACAACTGAATTTAAGCATGTTTTAAAAACAATTCTCCGAAACTTACAAGAACACAAAGAAAAAGTAAATCACAGATTGATATCAACATAAATTCTCATCGAAAAATGTAATCTGTTTTACCTTTAAGTCCCTTGCTTGCTTGGAAATTCTTTAAATCTCCTTGCATACAGTGGCGGGCGGGCGGGCAGTGGGCACACGGACCGACGCCCCCGCGAAACATTCCGCTAGCCATGACCATGAAAAATGACAGGCATAAGCCGGTTCTATGAGTATGGGGCTACCTTCGGCCTGCGAAAGCTCCGCTATAACCAAGTTATGGGTAATTAGGGAACTTTGAATGCGTCCACCCTTTTGGTGTGCTACTTTTTTAAATTAGTACGCCAACATACACTGTAGCGACCAAATATGCATTCTTAAGAAATTCTTGAAAACACAGATATATTAAATTTTCTTAATAACTTACCCAAGGTTGATTTTTCAGCCCAGGCAAGTATTTTGGTTCATTTTTTTTTTTTTTTGGGGGGGGGGGGGGGGGAATTTACTTTCTAGTTTAGAGATTTAGTGTTGAACCCAGATTATTGATATCATAAATCAAGTAATTTACTACACTGTAAGCAACATATATATTATATGGTACTGAACATGTAATATCAATTATAAATATTGTGCATTGCCATACTACAGATATTTTGTTTTCTCTCTTTCATCAGGTGTTTTTCATGGAATCAATATGCTCAGATCCGGATATTGTGGGAGCAAATATTCAGGTCTGTACATAACATTGCTATTAGTACAGTGTTGCCTCTTGAATTTGAAGGAAAACGAGAGACATTAGATAGAAACTTGATTATAATACATCGGCATAAGATAATTACAAGTAAACTGTAAGGAGATATTTATGGTTTATAAATATTTGGAGTGTATCTTGTTCATATTCTACCTTTCCATAACAACTTCACTGCATCACAATGTTTGTTTTCTTTGATGCATTTTTCCTTCCCTCCTTTCTTTCTTTTCTATTCACCCATCTATATATATTTGTCCATCCATCCATCCATCCATCCACCCACCCATCCATCCATCCATCCATCCATCCATTCTTTCCTTTATTCATTAATTTATTCATAAATCCATCCATTCTTTCATTTATTCATTAATTTATTCATCCATCCATCCATCCATTCTTTCCTTTAGTCATTAATTTATTCATCAATCCATCAATCCATCCATTCCTTTATTCATACTTCTTTCATCTATGTCATTATACAGTTTGTTCTTGATTTTTAACTTCTAAATTTCTGATTTCTAAATCTCAAGGTTATGGGACATGAATTTCTCACAAATGAGGAGTTTAAGTTATGGGAAGTATGGGTGGACTCGCCAGCCTCCTCACTGCCACCAAAGGAGGTGAAAGTGTTTAGTCCTGATTATGTCACTGTTGACAGAGACACAGCCATCGAGGACTTCAGGGAGCGCATCAAACACTATGAAGATACTTATGAACCATTGTCCTTAGAGAAGGAGGGGTGAGTAAAAGCTGCCATGCTCTTTTTCGCAATCAAGGTACTCCAATGTGCCAGTTAGCCATAGGTTAAGTAACTCTGGCATGATTAAGTACTAAATATTATTGGAGAAGGGATGGCATAGTACTAGTTGTGAGAGTGTTTGCCTCCCACCAGTCTGGCTCCGGTTCAAATTTAAGACTTGATCACGTCATACAATGTATGTGTTGAGTCTGTTAATTGGCTCTCTTCTTTGCTCCCAACATTTTTTTTATTCTGTACACCCTGTTCTTGATCCTTTAACTCAATCAGGTCAAAAATCAAAATTCAAGAAAAATCCCAGAATTCATATAATTAAATTGAAAAATAAATGGTACCATGCAAAAGTACTGCCAAAGAGGTTTCATTTGAATGGTCACACCATAGGATTTGTCCAGCAGCCTCAAAAGTTAGAACAAATGGTACCATGCAAAAGTACTGCTGAAGAGGTTTTATTTCAATGGTCACACCATAGGATTTGTCCACAGAGTCAAAAGTTAGAATAACACTACATGTTTCTTAAAAAATAAATAATTGCCAACCCGTTGAAGCATAAAAAAGGTAGGGAAAACTGTATATAGTTTGTGTGAAAGTGTTCATGCAAACTTGCCAATGCACGAATATATACAGTCATTATTTCTAACTTATGTGAACTTGAAACTAGTTCTTGTTGGTAATTTAAAAGTGTGATAATTATTATAAATTTGCTCAATCTTATTAAAGTTGCCTTTTCTTTCATTTTACAGCAACCTTTCCTTCATCAAGATTTTCAATGCAGGAGAACAGTTCCTTGTGAACAACATTGATGGTATGACCATACTAGCTACATAAACATTGTATAATTCATTACAACTGACACTGTATAAGAACACACTACCATGATATGGGCAGTGGGTCTAACTTGCACTCCTGGGGAAGGGCATAATAATTCAATTTATTTTAAATTAAGCGCTTGAAGAGTTACTACAGTCAGTGAAAAGTAAGGAAATGTTAACTTTACCCTTTCGAGGCCAAGTTTTCTCAATTCTCATTCTGTCCATGCATGGGCAAATATGTTATTTTGCCAAATACGTAAAGGTGATTGTCGCCTTTGACCAATTGGTTAGATGACTATAGTTTTTGTTTTTATTAACAGCTTTATTGACCATTACTCATGTTACATACAACAAATTAAACAGCAAAGAGAAAATGAAATATATGTACAAAGTGAATTAAAGTGCTAAGGTCAAAAGGGCAGGTGCGAACGGGACACGAGGACCCATGCAAGGCACCTCCCATGGTACAGATAATGATTAAAACACGATCAACCAAAAGATGCCAAATTTAAGAAACGCTAAAAAAACACTAGGGATGGCAGGGGCAGGATCGTATAATTGACCAGGTACAGGGATAGAGTATGTCAAAGTGATTGTGCAAAAGGTGAAACATGTGTTCAGTAACAAAGTTGCGGAAGGAAGCAGTAGTTGACTGTGGTCGCAAAAGGGTAAAGGGGCTATAATTTCATTGACTTTGAAACTTGAAAACATTGCAGCAAAGGAAATTTAAAAATAAAGGTCTAGTTTTGTTAACAATTAGTTATTACTATATTAATGCAATGAAACTTCTAAACATAAATCAGCATTGTGTGTTTTTAGCAGTGTGTTTTAACTTTCCATGTCTTTGAAAAATCAATTAAAAAGCCTTTGGTTTGTTCTTCCTTTGCGGGACACTGTCATAAGAGCACATGCACCAGTTTCTTGAATCCGAAACTTCGAAAGTTCAGCCTGAATTTTTAAGTTGAAGTGTTAATTTCAAAATGGCATCGACTAGTGGCGGAAAAGAATATTTGATAAATATCAGGATGGAAAAGGATATTTAAAGGATAGTTGAAGTGAGCCTGGTCTGCGTATGCCAATCTGTGACAGTGTCTCTTTAAGAATTCACTTAAATCTTTTTTTATGTTCAAAGGAAAATTTGTGCGTGACTGAAGACCTGAGTGTGCTTATCAGTAAAGTTACAACAGTTTTGACTAAAATACAGCTAAATCCTCGTGGCATAGCCCCTAAAAATAAAATTTAAGTAAATTTTAATTATTATTTTAAATTTATTTAATTAATTCCAACCTTGTCTCATTGTAGGTTATCTTCAAAGTAGAGCTGTTTACTTTTTAATGAACTCTCACATCAAGAAAAGATCAATATATCTTGCACGGGTAAGCTATCAACTGTTGTAGTGTTAACAAATTAAAAGTTATATATTATCCTACAAGCGCGACAATACAAGTATATGTATCTTAAGAATTTGGTTTTATCGACTTAGTCGATAAGGTAAATTAGCCACCGGTTAAAAGATTCGAGAAAGCTGACGTTTCGAGCGCTAGCACTTCGTCGGAGCGAAGGGCTAGCGCTCGAAACGTCAGCTTTCTCGAATCTTTTAACCGTGGCTAATTTACCTTATCGACTAAGTCGATAAAACCAAATTCTTGCGCTTCACCCCCCACTGACGCAGCACCACAGTTTCTCTAGAAACTAACCCCATTCATTTATATGTATCTTAGTCTCCTACTGGCAACTGTTGATAACAGAAAATACAGAAAAGGATCAGTGTTAATATTTATGTTAATGATATTCATTATTATTAATAATTATTATAAATTTATATTAACCAAAAGCTAAATATTTCTTTAATGCATTTAATTTCAGCACGGTGAGAGTGAATTCAATGTGCAGAAAAAACTTGGTGGAGATTCAGATCTGACTTTAAGGGGAGAAGAGGTTCGCCAGTGTTTAATAACTTTATTTATTAATAATTAATTGTATTTTGATATGAACATTTTTAGCATCAAGGTATAATATAAGGTCTCTATACAAGCAGTAATCACAGATTATGGAGACGCGGTCGAAGGAATTTCTGGCAGAAATGAGCCCCTGAAAAAAAAAAACAATAGGGGCGGCCATTTGGAAGACCGTCTACCAAAAAATCTCAAATTTTACTGCACATAAACTATAGGACAACCAACACGAAATTAGGATTGCGTTCTTCAAACACGACAAGTCATTTTTTAATCTGAGCACATAATAAAATAAGACATTTGGTCAGACAGTGTTTGTTGACTGACTGTTGTTTTCAGCACTAAAATACAATGTTATAATAATATTCTAGCCTGACTAATCAAAAGACAGTTGTTTAAAAAAATCTATTTGATTGAGATTAATAAACAAAGAAAAGCGTAATAAGGTTGTACTGTGTGCATTTTTTTTTACATTTTTTCACTTAACATGCACTTGAGTATTTGAATTTAACTTCATAGGACAAGACTTAATAAACTCAAATTTGCATTTTTTTCACATGCTCTTTGTAAATTTCTTATCACTTTCCCCTGATGAAGGCTGAAGTTTTAGCCAAAACGTTGGGACTTTTAACATATTTTATATTTTCAAACACAATTTTTAACCAGAGTAACATTTTATTTAATTGTGTACATTACAAATTTAAAATTTCCGTTAATAATTTTTTAAATCTATCTCCCACATCAAATATGTCAATAGCTCTGTTGTTTCTTTTAATAAAAATTAGATAAAGTTCTCACAAAAAAAATTAACAATTTTCAGAAGAAGTATAATTTATTACTTATTAGTTTTATTACTGTTGTGAAAATAATGAACTAAATTTTTGCAGTCATTTATTATGCTCTATGTTTTTCATTAGTTTTCATTTGCTTTGGCAAGCTTCATTGAAGATGAAAAAATAAAGGATTTGCAGGTAAGAGAAGAAAATCTTGCTGTTACCGGTAATTAGTTTTGGAAATATAGTTGGGATACCGGTAACTTCTGTCCATGTACTATGAAACTGAAATTTTTGCAGGATCTAATTTTTGTGATTTTGCCTTTGATCCACAAAATAAGAATCCCACAGAGTAACACTCTTGCAAAATTAAAATAATAACTGGTGAATGACTGACGATCTGCTTTTGTTGTGCAAACTTGTATTATTGGTTCAATTTTGGACTAAATTAGAACTTTTAAAATGGTTGCATCAGTCACTTTTAATGCAAGAGTACCACAATGCCTTTGAAGACTGTAGAAGAAATTAAAGTCTCTTTTGCATAACTGCAACTTGACAAGCAATAAAAATTAAGTTGATTTTGTGTCCTTTCTTTGAATGTTCCTCTCCTTGAATCCAAATTCACAAAAATTTGTCCCCAGAAGAAAATATCAGTCATCCCAAATTGCAAAAATTTGTTCTTGCAAAACACAAAAACTTGCCAATCTGCAAAATGAAACTCCTGCAAAAATTCATGCTACAAGTAAGATTTTTTTTTATCTTGTCATCATTAGGTTTTTTCCAAAAAACGGAATAGGCCATTTCCGACACAGGGAGCAGAGGAGCCAAATTTGACCTTTACGCGTTCGATTTTCGATTTGTTGTTTTCGCCCCAGCGGGACCCCAAGCGTAATCGGAGCTTTCTGTTGGGTAACCGCAAATTGCTGGCTGAGGGCGCCACAAAATCTCGGCACTTCGTGCCTCGCTCGGAAAGCTTCAATTTCCGGAAAGCGCCGATTACGCTTGGGGTCCCGCTGGGGGTAAAACTTGAAAACAACAGATCGAATAACGCGAGACACAGCGCGCGTTTTAAGCTCAAAGATCAAACGCGTATTAGGTCAAATTTGACTCCTCTGCTCTCTGTGTTTCCGAGTTGCTTTTTGTCTCGTTATCAAAGCGAGGCTTGGTGCACAACCTTTCATATGAAAATTGGTTGTCATTCACATGTAAATAAAACTAATTTTCACATGAAAGGTTGTGCACCAAGTCTCACTCTGATAACGAGACAAAAAGTAACTCAGAAATGGCCTATTAACTCTGTATTGGTATGAACATAACCAAGTAGACCTTATCTTTTGAGGTTGTGAACTGGCCACTCAAGTTAAAATTTTTTCCACTGTTATCGGTCAAAGATAAAGTAAGGTAAAGATGCACAAGAGCTCCAGGTGACCCACACGATTGGAGCTTAAACCAGTTTTGGCAGCATGAAGCTACCCCCCCCCCCCCCCCACCCCCTTTGAAGGGGAAGCTCATCTATTACAGGGTTACCCCCAACATTATGTCGCTAGTATCCATTTATACACTCGGGTGGTGACAGACAATGTGGGGTAAAATTTCTTGTCCAAGGAGCAACCAGACAGCCAAGACTAGGCCTCAAACAACCATCCTTTAACCCTTTAAGCCCTAAGAGTGATCAGCATCAAATTTCTCCTTATAATATTAATGCCTTATCAATAAAAAAGGTCATGAGAGTTAAGGACACGATCACACAAGATAAGTTCTCTTGATATCCAAACTACTTCTATAGGAAATGTATAGGACTAGAAATGAGAATTTAAATTTTGATGTTAGGGCTTAAAGGGTTAAGATCTGAAGTCCAACACACTAACCCCTGATGATCCCTATGACATTTGTTTGAAGAAATTAAACCTCATGTCACTGGAGAAGAGAAGAACACTGGCTGACGTGACTTTCTTATATAAAGTACTTAATGGCAACATTGATATTGACGTCAGTAAAATTATAGATTTCTACTCAGAAGCTGACTGCTTCTTACTTAGGGCTATGGACTCTTTAACTTTAAAGAAGAAATATGCCAGAACTAATGTCTTGAAGTATAGTTTTTTCTATAGAATTACTGACCAGTGGAACCAACTACCATTAGACATTCGTGTTTCTGATATTGTAAATATTTTTAAGTCTAGAGTTAGGAAATGTTTTAGTGATTTTTAAGTAGCTTTTATATTTCTGTATTTTCTGAAACTATTATTTTATTGTGTTTCTATATATTTTTAGGTGATCTGTTTTTATATGGGGTCTATGACTCCTTTACAGTTCATCCTTTGGTTTTTAATCCATAGATTGTAATAAATAAATAAATAAATAAATAAATAAATAAATAAATAAACCCCTACATGAACACTACCACGCTTCCAAGTCACAGGGGTCAAAGGACTAATAATGACTTGTTTAATTTAGGTTTGGACAAGTCAGTTAAAACGGGCAGTTGATACAGCTCAGTACCTCAAGGGAGTGACAATTGAGAGGTGGAAAGCACTCAATGAAATGGACCATGTAAGATTTTTTAGAACGGCTTTTACTTGTGTGTCGTAAAACCACAACCAAAGTAATTGCTCTGGCCAATTACAACAGATGCTGACAATCCAATGAACCAATCAGAACATGGAGCAAATACATGTGACTGGTGCCAAGGGAGGGAAAACATGTACGAGCAAGGCACACTAATTGGTTTTGGTTTTGCTTCTGAGGGGTTGCAAAAGCGGTGTGAGATTTTTTAGGCAATTATAAGGCATAGTAATGCAAAACCAAAGCAATTGCTAAACTACTGTCAACACTCAATTGAAAACTGTTTCATAAAACGCCCTTTTTTGGTTCACAATTTTTCTGTTTTCTTGATCCTCCAACCTGATTGACACCCTGGTTGTTTAGGGATGCGTGCATTTACGAGTCAATAGTCTTTGACAGGGCTGCCATTAAGGGCCAAGCACTGGGGATTTCCTCAAGCTACCATTATACTGTTCCCTGATTTCTTTGATAACAAAAAATATAATAATAATAAAGTGTATTATCGTTTGTCTCACGATGTAGTCACTTGAGATGTCGATCGCGACGTTTCGACTGCTTACTGCTAGCCTTCTTCAGGCGATGAGGTTGACTGATTACGCGGCACCATTTATAGATCACGAAGGTTGGCTGTGATTGGTGCATTTCGATCCTCCACTGTTTCATTGTTCCGGCGAGTAGTTGTAACTTGTTACCTCTATTTCACGTATTGTACAAATTTAATGTAGTGTCAATACTTATAGCATGGAAGAGCTAATCAGGGACACTTTAAAAGACGCAACATTTCTATTTCACTTGTTGTACAATTCTAGTGTCAACGAATATAGCTTGGGGACACTTGTAAAAGAAAGACTAGAATGAGATTGTCCATTTGTGTGGCTTCTTTTACTGATAATCTTATTATTTTAGAGCAGTTTTCAATGGAGTGTCGTAAAACCAAAACCAAAGTAATTACTCTGACCAATCACAGCAGTCGTAAACAATCCAATGAACCAATCAGAGCTCGAAGCAAATACATGTCGGCGGCGCAAAGCGCGGGAAAACGCGTGCGAGCAAGTCACGATTGGTTTTGGTTTTACTTCTGATTTGTCGAGAAAGTGGCGCGAGATTTTTTAGCCAATCACAAAGCGTAGCAATGCAAAACCAAGCAATTGTGTAATTACTTTCGACACTCAATCGAAAAATGCTCTAATGCTATATCTGTTGTGGTGAACATTAGGGTATCTATGATGCTATGACTTTGGATGAAATCAAGAAAATGGATCCCGAGGAGCATAAGGTTCTAGAGGAACACCCATTTAATTACAGATATCCGAGAGGAGAGGTAATACAGTCGTAAATCAGCTAACAGTTATAGTGGTGATCACCCTAAACCCTGGTCATTTACACTGCTAATATTATTATTAGACAAGTGCGCTGGCATTGTTTGGCTTTGTTCTTTCTTACCATGTGAAAATCAAGCTATTTGTTACATGTCATTATTTCAATGCAAAGGTACTTCAAAAACCTAAGAATGCAACTATTTGTATAAGACAGAGCTGCTTAAAATACTATAAGCTCGTTCCTTCAAGGCTCCTCTCCTTTTATAACATACATATTTTTTCCTGTTATGCTTTCATCTTTATGAGTAGATAGTTCTTTTGGTTGACGTTCTTGGCTTTTTTGCCTTGCTTATATGATAGGAGAGTCCAGTTGTGAGTCAATGAGTCTATCTGAAATCCCCAGACTATCCGTTATTATATAACTTAAATTGATTTATACTTGACCCCTCAAGCACTATCTTATCATTATTATCGTTATCATCAATCAATGGTTTCTGTTTGTTTCAGTCTTACAGCGATGTATGTGCTCGACTAGAACCAGTCATTATGGTAAGACCAGAAGTCCGTTCTTTTTCTGTCATTTATGGATATTTAATTTATTATTTTTTACATTCATGTTACGTTCACCCCCAGATTCAAACCTAACCTTGCGTCGTGTTTTCTGGTTCTAAATTTCTAATCCCGTTGATGGATTCTCGACTTGTGACCGTTCTAATGAAAGCTAACAAATGGAGCAATACTACTCTACTGTTCCATTAGAGCGGTCTTCAGTTAAGTGTCTTAAAACCAAAACCAAAGTAATTACTCTGACCAATCACAACAGTCGTAAACAATCCAATGAACCAATAAGAGCTCAAAGGAAAAATGCATGAAGCCGACGCCAAGCGCGGGAAAACGCGTGCAAGCAAGTCATGATTGGTTTTGGTTTTATTTCTGATTGGTCGAGAAAGTGGCGCGAGATTTTTTAGCTAATCACAATCCGTGGCACTGCAAAACTAAAGCAATGGCGAAATTACTTTTGACACTCAAATGAAAACTTCTAGAATCAACGTCTTGTGAAATGGTATTTGAGAATTAACCGCGTATTCAGGTTTCACAGGGACACGGCTTCAAAGTAGCGAGGTATTATGTGGTTACTCCATTTTTCAATGCAGTTTTATTTTTGGTCACGTTCTATAGTGAACAGGTTACAACTTCTTACTTTATGAAGGGAATTAACGTCCCCTTAGCAGCTGTTATTTAGGTCATCGTACAACAGAATTCTTGGTGCATGTAACCACCTTAATAAAGGCTGCGGAGAAAAATTAGGTTAATTGTCGTGTTTATTTTGTCTTTTCTAAGGAACTGGAAAGACGATCGAATGTGCTGGTGATTTGTCACGAGGTGGGTGTAGATTTCAACTCAGTGTTATTTTATACCATTAGAAGAAAAAATATTAGGCTGCTTGGTTTCCATACCTTTGTGTACCATATTGTAATATTAACACACATTAGTATATACTGAAACAGTGGATAGCATTGTTGGCGCGCTCTGATTGGCTACTGAAACTCGGAATAGCAAGTGCTATTCACCTCTCAGCAATTTGCGCGCGAAAATTGTAATCGTTGACAGGAACAAATGAGATAAAAAGCATCATTTTCGTTATATTATCTCACTGTTTCAGTATATACTAAAACAACTATTCACCTCAGTGTAGGTGGGTAGTGGTGGATATTTACCGAGCCGCGAATCCATTTCGGTGAATAGTTGTTAATTATCTCATGTTCTGTATTCATTCATAATATATTTAACCGTATTGTGTTCATACAGGCTATCTTGCAGTGTCTTATGGCTTACTTCCTGGATCACAGTTCAGGTAAGTTACTAGAACAAGCCTGCAAACTAATAGTGATTTGTGAGTCCATTGAACTCGAAAAGTGTTTGTTAAGTCAAAAACTTGACAATCAATCAATTGGTGGAAGTGAAACAACTACGTATAAAACAATTTTATTCTACCATTTTTATGAACCACATGTGTTACAGAGAGAAACGATTTTCTGTCTGAATGTAATTGTAGCGTATGACAGGCTGTTTTTTTGCAGCCTTGCTAGAATCAAACTTACCTGTGAACACAGATCGCCTTTCCTAGCCTCCTTTCATCCCCCATGAAAGGACATCTGGGCAAGAAGCCGTGAAATTCAACACCAGTGACGATGTGCTACCCATATATGAATATTGCTTCTGATTCCAGGGCAGTCAAACGTACCACAAATGCGCTGTTCCTGCTAAAATGTCGCAAGAATTGCAAACTATCAGAGTGTGAAATGTTCCAAATTACTGCTCAGACATCGATACAACGATCCCAATACAATGGGACTGTGAAAGATCACCTAAGAATCAAACTTAGTTCCACTAAAACTAAAGGCTGTTTTTTTGGGGGGGAGGTGGAGATGCAAAGAACTATTTTTCCATTTATTAGTTGGATAAGATTAGTGTCGTACTGAAGGAATCCAATATCCTGTTAGGACAGAGTAAAGTGTTCCAACGATCATATAGTCGACAGAGGTAATTACGTTTGTCTTGTCTTTCCAGGAGAACTTCCGAATCTCAACATTCCATTTCACACGGTCTTTAAACTTACGCCGATTGCTTATGGTAAGTATGCTGGCTGCGGATTACTTGTCATGCATCACGCTTGAGTAATAAAGGGCGCAAACACGCGCGTAAAGTTAAGGAGATGTGGCCCTTCTTTCTTTCGCAGGTGCACCTTGCAAGCACGTCCCCAAATTCACGCACTATATTACTCTCAAGCCTGCTACACAGGCCAAGATCAGCTTTGCTTACGCGTTCATGGCATCTATTGATTTTGTGGATTTCAGTTGAATGCATTATTGAACCCTATATACTTATCCAGATTAAACTTGTCCCATGGAAACTACTTTTGAATCACAGTAAGCCGAACTATCAGAAGAATCACAAAACTGTTAGAGTTAGGAAACGTTCGCGTTATCTGGGATTACATTACTGTCACAGAGCGTAGCTAAAAAACTTCTTTTGGTAAGAGGTTCGAGTTACTCAGAAGTTCAGTTTATTGCTATTCTACTTCAAAGGCAGATTCACTGCAATAAACGCGTCTACCAGTCTCATTTATTAGCCACTATCGGTTTCAAGTAAGCGGAAGCGACATTTTTGACGTTGTGACACAAAATGAAAGTGAACTGGCATCGAAAGTGAAGTGACATCGACTGAAATTAAATCCAAGGAAAACGAATTTTGGTTCGAATGATCACGAGATTCGAAAAACCGGGATTCCATTGTATGGCGCTAGCAAAGCTCCTTGCATAACCAATCAATCATTACATATTTTTTTTACGGTTTCAGGCTGCAGAGTGGAGAGATACCCGCTGTTTGTGAAAACGAGTAATTCGTCTGGTGCAGCTTCGGAGAATTAAGTGAGTACTGTAGACTGCGATCTTGTTCCTCGGGTCCTTCACGACCTATCGCACAGTGGCCCCACACATTTTTGTCGACATCTCACTTGTGGAAAATAGGCTTAACTACAAAATTTCCTACAGCGAGAAAATTGGATTTATGTCTTTATAAGTCCTGAAAAGTCCTTCAGGTTGAATTTTAGTCCAAAACAAGTACTAACCCTGAAATTTTGCTATTAATCCGCTTACTTCCACATTGTTAGTCATAGTTCAAAAATTGTTTAACCATATAAGTCCCAGAATTTACTAACCTGCAATATATCCCTTAGAATATCAGTACAATTGGAGTGGTTTTTACTTTCGCCTCATAAAACCAAAACCAAAGTTTGACCAATCAAAACAGACGCGGATAATCCAATGAACCAATCAGAGCCTGAAGTCACAGGTAGCCCAAGCTCAAGTGTTGTTTACAGGTAACTGTTGCGTAATAGCGAATTTATAAAGATTTGTATGGGGAAAATTCACTTCGAATTTGAGCGTAAAATTAGGAAAGATATTTGAATAAAACTGGCTCACCTGAACTTATTTGAGCTGGAATCGCTTCGAATCGACCCCAAAACCACTCAAGAGACTAGTAAACACACAAATAAGTTCAGGTGAGCCAGTTTTATTCAAATATCTTTCCTAATTTTACGCTCAAATTCGAAGTGAATTTTCCCCTACAAATCCTTATAAATTCGCTATTACGCAACAGTTACCTGTAAACATCACTTCAGCTTGGGCTCCCTGTGCTGAAGCAAATACATGAAGCCGTCGCCAAGCGCGGGAAAACCCGTGTGAGCGACTCACTATTGGTTTTGGTTTTTCTTCTGATTAAATTGGTTTATAAAGTGGCGCGGGCAGAATTTGTAGCCAATCACAAAGCGTAACAATACAAAATCAAAGCAATGACGAAGGCTTTTTTTTTTATTTTATCATTGCAGTCCTTGGAGTCTTTAGGAGGTTGTCTGGAGTAAAGAAAGCACAAAAGACAAGACCGATACAAAAGTGCCCAACTTTAAATATTATAAAACAGTAAAGAAAAAATATTATCTCGCAAAATTGTGTAAATACTGCTCGTTGGTTTCATTTTTCATTTGAATGGTTAAATTACGAATTTTAGCCACAGTTTTTCAATTTTGAATCAGTTTGTACAGCATAATAAACAGTCCCGCAGGAAATCACAAAAAGTTAGGTGATAAGTTCTGTAAATTATGTTTCATCGACTAAAAGCTAGTGGACATAAACGAATTCACTTAGGCCTAATATTCTTTGTGTGTGTGAAATGAATAGGAATTGTACAAATGCATTGGTACTGACATAAACAGCGCTACTCACCCCTTGAGCAGAAGTGTCTTGGTGATCCCGTGTAAGAAACCTCTGCTCAGGGGGTATTATTTGAGGTTTTTATAAACCAGATATACATTTTGTTAACTTTTGACTCCTTGCTCCCCTTCGATCCATGCCAATTATTTTGTGTCAAATAATGGAAACGCGTATTTATAGTTTGTAATAAAGAGACAGAAGCATTGCATGAACTCTGTGTGTGCTATCAGATCAGATAAAGTATTTCACCCTGGCCGCGGACAATAGGAAGGTTTCCAACCCAACCTATCCACTGGGAGTCAAGATAAATACGGGACATCTGAACTATTCAATTTCGTCCTCAGGGCTTTCTCCGGTAGAGTCTACCTTCCACAGCTCAGAAGGAGGTCGGACACTTATTGAGAATTATATAACGTAATGTCGACACTTTTTTCAATAAATTTTAAAGTGTAAAAAAGAAAATCTAAAATCCCCACTCAGGATTGAACCTGTGACCTCAGCTAGGCTTAGACTTACATAGTCTACTATACCACTGTACCACCTAGCTTTTCGCTGCTTAGTCCTAAATTTAACTATGTAAATTGCTGACCCCAACCTCAACTGAAAGCTAACCAGTTACTCCGTTATATAAGTCTCAATAAGGTGTCCGACCTCCTTCTGAGCTATGGAATCTAGACTTCTCCGCTCTCCGCTCTCAAGATGGCGCGCCGGGCGTAGACAAAGGACAAAGGCTGCCACAATACTCCAAACATCCTGGAACATTCCGTCGTGTAAAACATCATGAAATGGCTTCGTTCCGTTTGAAATGGTTTCAGATTACCAAAAAAAAAAAAAAACACTGCCGCCAATCGCGCAAAAGAACGCCCGAAAAGTCTAATTTGCATAAAATCTGAACACAGTCAACTTTAGAGAGATTTACCGAAACAGCCTCGATTTCAATGAGTCACGTGACCTATTATCCATGTTTACTTGCATGAAAACAAAACTGAAAATAGGCTGCTGAGATGTTATATGATGATAAATTGAAACGTTAATCTCATTATATCGTTCATTGTATGAATCCGCCCGGAATGGATGACTTAATGTTTTAGTTTGAGTTGTTAAGTAAAACAGATCACGTGGCGTATTTTGCATCTTATCAAAATACAAATTTTGTGTTTCTAAACAGCATGGCAAAACTGTTACTGATGTTTTTCTCTTGGCCAATCGGTTAACCATTCTTAGCCCGTTTGAAGTTTCCTTTTTGTCAAAGTTATGAGGTGACCAAAATAATTAAACGCTAAATGCCTTTTGCTGTATACTTTGGTTATTGTTAGGGCCAAAACAGCAGTTTTTACAAAGAAAAGAAAAATTGAACTTCAGGGGTGGTCGTATGAGGTGACTACAATAATTTTGGGGACATTTTGTCCTCGCGACATGTCGCACGGAGTTCAACTTGTTGAACTTCATGAGACACGATCCATTTTGTTTGTTTCTTTTTTACATGGTCCGTTGGCTTTCGTATTAATTATGATTTATGGCAGGGAATAATGCAACCGCAACCTCGTACCCAGGGTCTCTCATCTTCCCGCCCCCTGGAGCGAGAGAAGAGAGACCCTGGTCAACGCTGGTCACGTGCCTCTTGGACAATTATATTCCTAAGGAGGGGTCGTGTTTGTAACTTTGTCTCGTTTTCTTCACAGTGGGTCGTGCCGTGCGCGAGTCCGTTGATGTCCAGAAACGGTTCAAGGATTAAAATGGTTATCGTTCAATAATTTTACAAGCGTATATTGAAACAATGAAATGTAAAAATCTTGTATAGACATTCAAACGACTGGAACTGGTAAATGTTGAACAAAACAACGTGCCTCACCTACGAAGAATAAAAACTATCATTCATTACCTTCTCTACCTCGTTTCCTGTTATAAAAGTGTAGAGTCGATCTGCATGTCAAAATATTTTTCCACTTCGCCATCGTTCGAGAACAGACGGCGACAATTTAATGTGCCTGTCGAATGAAGCTTGAAGATCGAATGCTAAATAGTATGTAGCGATAATTCATCTCAGTTCGGAACAATGCCATATAAAATAAAAAGCATTTTCTACCGAGACCGAGCTTAGCGGCGGCTTCCAGTAATAAAATTGGACTGTAATTGTGTAGCGAGCCCAAAATTAGCTTTCAATACTGCCGACAAATCTTCAAGCGCCGTGACAGTTCCCCAACTGTTAATTTACAGATCCTAAAGCAACTTGCACTCTCAAAACCAGTCGATGTGGATATGTTTTGAAGTCTGCGGGTAACCGCCGCTTCACATTTACCGGAAGCCGCCAAACGCTTTTCGGATTTGTTTTGATTTGCAATGCTCTGCTAGAGGGAACAAATTTCACACTTTGCCGCCCCTCCCTCAAATCTTTTATTTGTTCCATCCCAGATTTTGGGACGCACGTGACCAGAGCTCTTCTCTCGCTACAGGGGGCGGGAAGATGAGAGACCCTGGGAACGAAGTTGACGCAACCCTTGGTGGAGATTTGAATTTCAAATTCCGCATGTTATTGAAAGGCGCAGTAACATGCTTAATATGTACATCGTCTTTACATAATTAAACTTTTTTTGACCAAACGGAAGTTTGAAAGATGTGGGATGAAGCAAGCACAAGCGTGGAATGCAGTACGAATTAATTATCTTGTACGCTCTACAGAATTAGAACGACCCTGTACAACATAGCTGATAAACGGCCTATAAACCAACTGTCCGGAACTTTCATTTTAATGAGGATTTTATCTACAGACTCGAAGTTTAAAATAACGCACACTTGTCAAAGCCTCCAATGCAGATATCCTTATAGGATTCTTCGCGCGCGCTCTCTTCCATGACGAGCCCTGAGGATAGAGCTCGCGTGTGCATAAAAACACCGCCCAGAAACGTGAAGTACGAGGGTGGTAAAGGGTTTTTTCGTGATCCGTGAAAGGCCATTTTTTTCCCCCGTGAACTGTGAAATGGCTATTTTTTTTCTCGTGAAACGTGATTTGGTTACATACCCGTAAACCGTGAATCGACTTTTTTTCATGAGCACTGAAAAATGACTGTTGTATTTTTTCTCGTGAAATGCGACTGTAAACCGTGATTCTTTCTTCCTCCTAAAAAATTATCCATTAAGCGTTTAACTACGCCGGTGGTAAATTGCGTAAAGAATGCATGACCGTGACTGATCGTCATTTTGGACCCCAGGTCACTCTACAAGGTTAGGTAATAGGCCCAATCACGGTTTTTCCAAAATTTTATATGGGCCTGATAGCCGGTAGGCAAGAAATTTGGCCGCGTGATACTCGGCCACTTCTCACTAATTTTGAGATGCTTTTCCCAGCAGTGTCGATGGATTTTTGCTATCAGGCCCATATAAAATTTTGGAAAGACCATAATAAGGCCTTTTTTACACAACATCAGCAAAACAAAGAACTCAGCCTTCTTTTTAGATCAGGAAGTACGAGGAGTGGACGGTCGGTGAAAACAACAAACAAAGCTGTACTTTGGATGTAATTTAATTAGGAAGAAGTAAGGAATGTTTTTTTTTTTTCGTGAAATGGCCATTTTATTCTCCGTGAAACGTGAAATGACAATTTTGTTTTTCGTAAAACGTGATCCAGAACCCCCCTTTACCACCCTCAAGTACACGAGCACACACACACCTGAGCAAATGTTCCAAGGGTAATTAATAATGCTAATTGTCATGATATTATTAATATTTACATTTCTGAAAATGGGTTAACTAATAATTAGCTTCAAAGAGAAAATAACGTTTAATACACATGTAATCAAGTTCTATGTTCGTTTCGCTGTTATCTTTTTGGGAAACGAAGAGTAAACATTTGTTTTGACTTCCTCTTCGGAGGCCAATGAAAGCGCTATCTTAAGAATGTTTAAGCATTCTTCTGTTTTAATCTTCTAAGTCTTAATAACTTTTGACAGTTATTGTATACTCCGTTTCCTGAAATGCGGAATATTAACCTAATGGAATTTGGAATTAGTTTCTTTATTCCGAACGGCTAACTGAAAGTCAATTCCTATTTAGGGAAACGAAGAGCAAAATAAGAAAAATTGGGCTTACTTAGTTCAATACTGAAAAGGGATTGATTTAGAAGATAAATCAGACGGATAACGAAAGTCAAACTTGAAAAAACGCAAGAGCGGTAAAAGAGTCAAACTACTTTGTTAACGTTTCGTTTCGCTACAATTATCAGTTAAGACCGCCCAGTTAAGGCACCTCGGTTTGACAGTGCAATAGAGCGTATGCACTCACGTGGCAAGCAGCTATGCAAATTTATTGGAACAAAAGAAAGTGTTAACATAAGAAAAGCGTTCAAATCCCACAGGATTGTTTTGGTACACCAACATGGCCGCCGTTCTATTGTTTTGGTACACCAATATGGCCGCCGTGACGTCATGTGCATACGCTCTATAGTTGATTCAAACATAAGTTAAAGCCCTCTTTGTGGACGCCTTTATAACATGGATATCTCTTTAATATGGACTATTTTATAGTCACTTTATCCCGGAAAAACTAAAATCGGTAATATAAATTTTCCAAAGGTGATGTTGACACAGAATTGTCCCTTCGCCTTCTCCAAAAGGCGTCTTGGTTGAACGCACTGAGTGATTAATGATTGAAAAATCAATCAAGGTTTAAAAGTTTTAAAAGAAAGCGCATGATAAGTTAAAAACCAAGGCCATACAAATTAAGAATATATGAAGTTGCCAATAACTGAAGCCTGGTTTGCAACAGCGACATAGGCATAAACATACGGTCAGCGGACGCATAAGAATTTGCGCAAGTGAAAACGAACATTCTGAACATTGACATAAGCATAAGATTGATCCTTAGTTTATGCCTGCGCTCTTGCTTATGCTTGTGTCGGGACCGTGTTTTCAATGTACTTTAAATCATATGACCCGTACGGCCTTGCGAACCTTTTCTTTGTATAACCATTGATGAAAGTCCCGTACGAGGGCCGTACGCAATTGTGCGAGCGGGGTCGGAAAAAGCCGTATGGCCTACTACAAAAGCGGTCGGCCTCGCGCCTTAAAATTTCAAGTATTTTTGTCGCCAAATTGGTCATATGATAAAATTGCTTATTGACTAAGTTAGGTCGGGCAGAATGGGAAAATATTTGGCTCTCGGTCATGGCGTACGGACTTCGCTGCGCTCGGTCCGTACGCCATGACCTCGAGCCAAATATTTTCCCATCCGGCCCTCCCGATTTAGTCAGTAAGTACATATTATAAGTACTGTTATGCTTCCGCTTATGCTCACATCGCCAGTGAAAACCAGGCTTTAGAAAGTAGGCAAACTCTCATGAAAAAATAAACTAACTCTTCTCGTTGTCCGTTTGATCCTCCAACCATTCAAAAAGCCTAACAGCCCTCATCTCATTGTCGTTATACGCGTTCTCTGCCTTCTCGACATGCTCTCGCATGGCTTCGGTTCGGTTTCTTTTGTCATGAAGTTTGGCAACGTTCGCACCAGGCTTTATCCCGTTGAAACGCAAACACTCAGATCCCATGTAGTCTTTAAATTTCTGTTCATGTAAGCTGTGGTTTTCTGGCTGAGTGATCTGCGGCAATGGATTATCTGTTTTATTGTTTGATAGACTACCTTCTGACAAAATTGGAAGAGACTGTCTTCTGTTTAACTGTAGTTTGTTGGTTGCGATTTCAGGAGGTGCAGGTTTTGGATCTCGAGGCGATGCTTTATTACCTTCACTCGCGCTTCTTATCCAGGTCCACGAGTTCCGCTTTCCCACCTTGATTTTAGCCTTACGGGCAACGGGTTCGAGGCTGGATTGTTGGGCTCCATTTAATAAAGGGAAGCAAGCTTTCCTTGCCTCCACCTTGACAGTATGAGATGCCTCAAATGGGCGAACATCTATTGGCGAGTAGGAAGTAGCCGAGGGATTAAAGAGGTTTTTGAAACCATCAGGTGCATTTTTGAAAGACGAGGTGCACGGATCATGTAGAGAATGCCTTCTAGTTCCTGGTAGATTTGGGTTCGACGAACTGTCTCCTAATTTCTCCAACGAATTATTTCGTTCTCTCAAAGCTGTTGACACTAGGAAAGGAATCTGCTGTCTGCTTGTAGAAGAGGTGCATGGATCATGGAAAGAATGTCTTCTATCTCCTGATAGTCGTTTTGATAGATGTGGTTTGGACGAACTGTCTCCTAATTTCTCCAACGAATTCTTCAATTCTGTCGAGGTTGTTGGCAAGGAAGCAACCCGCTGCCTGCTTCTAGGAACTGTCTTAATCGCGTCCATTGTGGCTGATGTGTTGGTATTGTTACAGATTTTAGGCTCTAATGACACTGAGGTTGACTAAAGACCGCCCAAATAATTCACCACTGAAAGTTAAGTGACCCCTCGGGCCATGTGGTCGTTAAATCAATTGTTCGATTGACAATGTGTATTGGCAGACAAAACCAATAAAAAGAAAACTCGGTTGTGCAATCCAGCAACTGTGTAGTAGGATGCAATACAAGGACAAACATCCATGGCCTTCTGTCAGTTAAATGTTTTAATTGATTGTTTTAATAGTACTAAGGTCATTTAAGAATTTGGCAAAGCACGTTCACACACACTGCAGCTCGACGTAAGCCATTACGCATGCGCGCAACAATCACTGATCATTATCTCTCAGATAAAATGCTGATCTACTAGTTCATTCCAGTTGCCCATTTTCAGTAGCTTAATCTTGCTTACTATATATACTGTATATATCCAAGAGACCATCTCTTGGTATATCCGTTAGGCCTTCCTAATAAGATGAAAAATCAGCATTTTCCCAAAATAGCAGATTCGATTTTCTGTCAACAGTTTACTAGTGAATTCTCGGATTCATTTAATTGAATTTCAAAACACAAGATAAGATGGTTGAGCATTGTGTGGCGAGTGAGCAATAATTGGTTGAGTTTAGCTTTTGCATTTATTCCTCTTCCTTCTTTCTAAATGAGTGCGCTGCACTAGATGTAGAGATAGAAGACAACATGCAGGATCAGGACACGATCTATCTTTTTTCAAAAAATTACTGAAGAAGATAGGAATCAAAACTGGTGTCAGAATACAGAGAAGATATACGAAGACTTATAAATGTTCTTTTTTAGAATGATATCGTGACCCTGCACAAATTGACAAAGAATAAATTTAATGCTTTCGCAGAGCAGAATGATAAATACAAAAGCTTCACGGGTCACATGAGAAGGTGTTTTAATTGTGTTACGAGTTGGTTTATACTAAAGCTGCATCTGTCAGCTGAATTTTAGTCTTCTTTCCTTTTTTCCATACGTTTGGGGCCTTTCTAATTGTTATTTTTGTAAACTTGTACAGTTTGAAAATTCGATTTTATGAACGCAATTTTATACCGCAGACCTTTTCAAAAATTGTTAGAGCGAGAACTAAAGAGAGCGAGAACTAAAGAGAACGAGAACGAGAACTATCCCGAGAAAAATCCCGTTTCTCATCACAGTAAGATCAGTACTGTGAGCCGAAGGCGGTAGTTCGAATAAAGACTCAGAAGAGATATTCTACCGAAACGCTCCGCCGTCCCTTTGGTTGGCGAGTGTACTCCTTTATAAGAACACGATTCGCTCCGATTATGTGCAGACGCTCAGAAGGCGGTTTCAGTACTGAATCTGCCTTTTTTCTTAAGCTCAACTCGGCGGCAATAAAACGTTACTGTGCCATTTTCCTCCATACATGTTATTAGTAATTCTTGTTGTTATTGGGTCGCGTGAGTGGAATAAATGATTACTGACACGGATCGAAATAAATTGTTGCGTTTACGATTCCAGCTGCCCAGCAGACCGTGAGGGCCACAAATCACGAAAGAAGTTTCACTCCGTGATTTCGTTCGAATTGGTCGCTAAAAGAGCCAATATAACCAGCTCTGACCGGCGGGGCTAGAAATGAATTCTGGAGAGAAACGACGCTCGCTGACGAGCGAAATCGCGGATCTAACTATGAAGAAAAACGGATTTGAGGAACGACGACTACAACGAAAACTTCAAGAACTTGACGAATTTTCCGCAAAACAACAAAAGAAACGAAAAGATGAACAACTGGAGTTCGCTTTGGGTAACCTTTCTCTGGAGGACATGGACACCTTTAACGGTCTGACAAGGAAGATTCTAAGGTCGAATTTTCTTCCTCCGATTGATCGCAAAGCAAGGGAAACGAAAAGCAGTACGGACACCCGCGGAAATGGCCATGACTTGTTAGTAGAAAGACTCCGCGGATCCAAGATGATTTACAGATATTTGGAAGGCAAGGGGCCGCGAAAATTGACCAGGAGTTTATCCGCCGATTCAGAGATGAGATCACGTTCTGGAAAACAAAGACAAAACGCGTCAGGTCCGTATTCGGCTTTTATTAATATGCGTCCCAAGCAACGGCCATTACTATCAGGTGCCCAGACACAAGCACAAACCCACGGACGTGATCATCCACTGATAGCGGGGAAGTTTTTTGCAGAAAAGAAAACCGCTGCTCGACGAGTTAAAAGTGACGATTGCACATCTTCAAAGCTTAAAATTCCCAATGAGGCGCTACGAGGCCCTGTTCAAGATAAAAAGAATGTTCAGCATCACAGTATCGGCGAAGCCATCGAATACAAACTTAAAATGCGAGAATTGTCACGGAAATCAATGTAGTTTTTGTTTGCTTTACTTGAAAACAATTCGCAATTCCAAGTTTTTCAGCAGAAAAAGTAGAAAAACTGTGATAAGAACGTGTGCAACATGTTTTGTGTTTTGACCAGCTGCCTAATATTTGAATAAAATCAACAGGTGTATTGATAATGAATTATGTGAATACCTTGTCACTGGAGAACGATGTATGGTAAATGTGGAAATAATGCCATTGCTTATAAGTTCTATCCTAGAACAGTTAACTTTTGGAATAGAATTCCATTAAAAGGCCGCAGGTAACTCACAGGCATTTAGGAGCCTTATTTAAGAGCTTATACAATCTAGCCTAACGGCCAAGCTAATAATCCTCAATCAAGGGGTTGCTGTTGAAAAAATAACTGAAAAAATAAGATAAATATATATCTCAGTTGCCTTTTTGTCAATGCGGGGGTTTCTCTCAGTTAGCTCATTTAATTTCCTGTGTATAGATCCTGAATATTGACTGAGCATTAAAAATAAACCAGGGGGAGGGACGGATCACCCGGCCCCTTCCCTAGATCCACCTCTAGATAATGCGTGCTTCAGGCGGGAACTCAGCATTCACTTCCTTGTTGGAATCAAAGAGCACTTAAATATTGGTGGTCAGTAAACAGTGAGCAATATAATTAACTTAAATATTCTACTTAGTGAACTAAGTCCAGTGTTAACCGGTTTAACTGATACCATAAACTCTTTTTATTCATTGCTACCTTCTTTTAGCACCAAATTATTCTAAAATGCTTACGGTAACCTGAGGACTCTTAAGTTAGTCGACAGCCGGGCAAGGGATTAAAACAGTACATCCACCATTTGTAGACTTTGTAAACACCCTTTAGCAAAACAAGCAATATCGATAATTAACCATAATTCGCCCAAGGGATGCTCGAAATGGAAGCACTTGAAACACGTGCATCAGCATATCTACAATTACCAGTTGTTCCTTCCTATGCGTAATTTCCGGTTCATTGTGAGTTAGTTCCTCTATTGTTTTGTTGTGTTTTTTTAATGATAATAAACTGACATCTCAGTTACTTAGCAATGAGGAAACAGCAACTGATAGCTTTGTTTTTGACAAACTTTGTTGGGATAACTGTCTATTAAACTGCAGCTATTCAACCTGCGTGTGTGAACGTCAAGAAAAAAATAATAATTTGAAGGTTGTGAGCGCTTCCAACATTGCTTCGCCCGTGTTATCCCCTTTGAAGTTTGCAAGGTTTCAACTAGCACAATGTGCTATGGCTGAACGAATACTTTAGTTAGAAACAATGTTTCTGGATAATTAACCATTTTAAACGGGTAAAGTATCCGGTAAAGTGTGTGTCCTTTTGTTCTCTCTTTCTGTATTCTCGGTGGATAAACAGGAAGTCTAAAGGGATCTAAAGGCGCATACGAGAAACCAACGAGAAACGGCAGTTTTTGGAGAGGTATTTTTAACGATAAAAAGCGGAGTAATGGATACGATTTTCCACTGATTTGAAGTAGCCTTTTCTGTCTTTTCTTGGAAATGAAAGAGCTGAATGAATACTAAGTAAGATTTTTCTGTGCGAACACAGTTCGTTGCTCCAGAGGCTCTCTGTGTGTGATATCAAGAGTGAAAATAAAATTTTTTTTTTTGGTTCCGTCACCCTCTTCAGCCAAAATTATATTAATGTTTTAGTTTTGATGCAAACTTAGAAATCAGGAAGCAGTTACTCAATGAGCTTTATGATTCAAACTTTCGGTTTGATATTAAGGTCAACAATGCCCGACAATTACATAATTTTCGCTCCTTTTTTAAAGACATTTCCTTTGTTCGTTGGTTGTAGACTCTATTGTCTGTAAAACTGGAAACGAAAGCGGCATTGTCTTCTAAATATCAAATCACAACAACAGACAAAGTTTGCACTTTTCTCCTTTAATCCCAAATTTGTGGCGTGATAAGTAATCCTGCCTCACTGCTTAGCAAATTATAAAAACAACACGGCTAAAATAAAACGGCGAACAAGGAAAACTGGTGAAAAGGAACGTAAAACTGATTAGTTGAGAAAGTTAGACACTTGCATGAAAATAAGAAATCAAATTGAAGCATTATGGTAAAATAAGTGTTGTTTGCCAGTGTTTTTTGCCATCAGTTAATAGGGGTGGCGAATGGTAAATCCGAGACTCGCCGAGACGCCGAGACCCTTGTTTTAAAATCCGAGACCGCGACGGCAGCTGCGTTATAAAATCCGAGCCCGAGACTCAGTGCTAAAAATATCCAAATCACCTATCAAACAACAAACAAGGATGAAGAATGAGGACGCTTGACAAAAGTATCCGAGACTCCGAGACCTTAAGGAAAAAAATCCGAGACTCAGAGACAGAAAAGCACTAGCCAAACGAGACTTTGACACAAAAACCGCCGAGATTTCGAGACCGGACCAAAATTTTCCGAGACCCACGATTTTGAAGGTACCATTCGCCACCCCTAGTTAATAGGGACTTTAAGATACAGGAACGCGGACGCCGCCAGAGACGACCGGAAGTAATAATGAACTTTTGAAGTTCACTGCGCATGCCAAAAAGCCCAATTTGTCGCGTTCTTGCTCGCGACGGACGTGACACAAAGAAGGTTCGCGTTTCTGGTAAAACGTGAGTATTCTTATGGTCTTTTATGGGTTCTTTCGACCTTTCATTTAACACTATTTAAGTTTTTCGAAACTTTGAACATTTCTTTTAGTAGTGTTAGTGAAAAAACTGAATTTGGGCGCTTTTACTCTTAGGTAAACAAGCATTTCCAGCAAAGCTCAGAGGATATCGATGGCGTGCTCAAAGCCCAAGTGCGTGAAAGTTTTAAGTTTGTTTGTCACTAGAAAAATTCTTCAGCAATCATTTTCTTTGTTTTTGTTTGTTTTGTGTATTTCTGCTTCATTTAAGAGTGTATTTTGAATTTCTTTGTATTTCGTGTAGAAATAAAACCAGCACAAATGACAATATACAGAATATATTTATAAATTGCACATGAGCGAAGCGAAATGAATTAAGCTTGTAAGCTTAAATTTGTTCTAGGTTAATATTTTTAACATAAGAGGCCTTCTGTTCCCTCGCAAACCGTTCCTTGTTGACAAGCGAAGACGGCAGGAGTGTCAAGTGCATCTACTCGTCGGAAAATATGGCTTTTCCACCCTAAAGTTGGCTTTGCACTCGGCTTCATTCTTGTCCTGCAAATGAAATCTCGGATATTCATCGTAAGGAAAATCCAAATTATCGGACGTGTTTTCTTCGTAAAGCAGAATGAACTCCACATCGGCGATATAACCGCTTACATGACTTATAAGTATAAACGCTTCTCGAGTTTCTTTAAATGAAGGCATGACTGGAGGAAACTTCGCGTTGTCGCTCACAGACACAACACATTCCGGCCGCGAACACCGTACACTCGACCCAGGCCCTTTTCGACCATGGCGTTCTTCAAGGCGTCCGCGCTCCTGTATCTTAAAGCCCCTAATTAAAATGGACAACGTCGCCAATGTTGAGCCACGATCCCGAAACAGTGACCCAACGTGAAGTCAGTTAGACACTTCTTTATCTCCAGATTCAATGTACGAGCATAATTTTTAGTTATCTCGCCTTAAGTGAAAATCGAAAGTAGAGAAAATAGAACAAGATATAGAAACAAGAAAATAACACAAAATATATGAAAGCTCTACTTTGTCTACTTGATGTAATGTATAATTAAAACTTAATAACTTGACAGTTGACAGTTGACAGTTGACATGCACTCGTTAATCAAAGATAAGACATTTTGGTGTCCGTCAGATTCTTAACCGAGTAAAGTATAAGGTCGCCAAGTCGAAATTTGACTAACGCAGATCAGATTGCAGACCATTGCATTCACTGAAATCGGTTGGACTGAGAATTTTGTTCCGGTAAGTATCCTGGGGCCAATGGTTTTTTTGTCTTAATGTATGCTTTTGGAAATGGTGGGAATAGGTAAATAGCTATAACGTCTATAACTACTTCAGTACAGTTAGCTATTCAGGTATCCAGCTTTGCGGAAAGAGATCGGGCTATACTGTCTATATATGCACCATAGTTTCATTATGCGCTATCGTAGCATTTTCGGCAACTGAATTAGCCATAGCATGTATTTGTGAAGTGTATAGGTCCCTTTTAATAAATACTGAATTTCTATCGTTCGATTCAATGCAACTAGAAAACTGAAAATAATGTGTTCATTTTATAAGTGACAAAACGCTCCATGACATAACAAGGACTATATATAATTTTATACCAATTAAAGCCAGACCCCGAATAAACTCCGCATAGAGTTTAACCCATTCTCCAGAGGCTTCCAACACTACTGTTGAAGCTGACACTAGTTTTTCTTTTATCCACTTCATGTTGAAGAAGATGACTGGAAAAGATTCATCCCCCTATTTCAATAAGCAGCTAAGCACTGGTTGGCAATACAGCAAAGCAAACGTATTCAGTACTCGTACACTGAGTGCAGAATGTCGACCACGCTTAGATCTTGTGTGTCCAAGATTGAGTAGTTCTGTAGGCAGCGCACCAAGTGAGATTAGGCGTCGTGGCGCTTGGCAGTCAGAAAGCATCATTCCTCTTCGATTTGACCGATTTGGGAGAAAAGTTTCTTTCAGCAACGAACTAGAGGGGTCATACGCCTTGCAATGTGACACAAGTGGACTGGAGATAGAAGCATCGAAGTTGCCGGTTGTTCCCCCAAGAATTATGGCTTCCGCAACAAACCGACCAGTGCGCGAAAGTAGTGGTTCCTGCTCTTACTTACCAAACCTATCAAGAAATTCAGATAAGGTGGAGCTAAATGGAACGACGCCTCTGAAGCAGCATCATGTTGAAGATTCAAAAACTAAAACTGATTTTATGGAAGGCAAATGTCTGTATTTGGCCAAATGGCTCAGCGATCAGCAATTAGATTGAGGCGCATAGACAATTTTATACGTTGTGCATAATGTACCGGTATTAAAGAATTAAAAGCAAGTCATACCAATACATACTAAATTCCTTTTTATGACCAGCAACAAGCAGTCTTACCCCTGAAAAAAGTTTAAAAAAATTAAGAACCTAGAAATCCTTATTTCGTACTAAATACCAAGGGTCACAAACACAAACAATCATAAGATTGTTATCGATTGTAGTCGATCAAACATTTTACCGATTAATGATGCAGGTCGGTTTTTATATATTGCACGGATAAGCTAAGCGTCTCAAGATAGATTCATTAGCTTGTTTCTAGGTATGCTATAATAATTAACACTTACGCTTTAAAGTTCATTTTAACGAAGGATTAAAGAGGAAGTTGAAAATTTGGGTAAACATTAAAACAGCATTGGTTGCCATAGAAACGTCACAACCTGTTTCATCAAATTGTTCTCAAATATTAATTTGAGAAAAAGTTGCAAGTCAGTAATGTTTAACACGTTACCGCCTTCCCCCCACCCCCACATCAGTCTTTTAAAATACCCCAAAGATGTACGTTCACGTTGTTGTTTTAGCAGATGATTTCCACAGAATGCACCAAGACGCATCACCTGCGCACTGCCCGCACAGCCATACCGGACCGCTCATTAATTTTTTTCTCTTTTGTTTTGGTGGCGTTGTAGCTGCCATTTCCCGTACTTCTAAAAGTGGTTTGATAAATTTGGGTTAATATTCGAGTTGGTTCATGCGTGTACTGCAGTTATTTTAGGACTCTGTTGAGAGTCACGAAACTCTCTCGTCTCCAAAGTAATAGTATCATCTCTGAAACTGCGAATAGGCATCATTTTAGCTCTCTGCATTGTTGACACTCTCCCATGATAATCATCGGTGTGATTTGACTACTTCTTGTAATATCGTAATAACGCCTTATCAAAGCGGAATAATAATTGCATTAGGACCATAACCGCAAACAGACAATTTCATCCATTAATGCCTCGAGCAAATATTTTAGCGAAAACTGTTCCTTTGCTCAACTGAACCGACCGTGAAATATATATAATAATTGCACGTTTATTTTGGCAATCACAGCTTCCAGACTAATGTAGCTTAAAAAAAGTAAACTGCAGGAGACCGTAAACGATAATGCTTCTAATGATACGTAGGATCTACGAGAGACCTAACCAG
This sequence comes from Cladopsammia gracilis, assembly GCA_022457155.1. Classification (NCBI taxonomy): domain Eukaryota; kingdom Metazoa; phylum Cnidaria; class Anthozoa; order Scleractinia; family Dendrophylliidae; genus Cladopsammia; species Cladopsammia gracilis. The sequence goes on along the minus strand of JAJGOT010000268.1, from coordinate 449,242 downwards.
CCAAAAAATGAATGAACAAAAACAATGAACTGCAAGGCTGATCTGACCATGTAAAAAAGTAAAATTTGCGAGACACCATCACGACAGAAACCGATAAAGTAGGATCGTAACCCGTGGACAATTGTAGCTTATTCGGCTACCGTTATCTATAATTCCCTTTACACTTATTCATATGATCACTGAGCGATCCTGAGTGGTATCTCTGATTTCTGTCATTGTTTCAATGCCCTTAATTCGTGTCAAACGTTTTAGGTTGGATTCTGATTGAGTCAACATTCTTATTTGCGACCGAACCTTGCAAAAATCGACAGCAAGTGTGATCTGAGACACCGACAAATTTCCAATCCACACAATTTCAAATTAACTTCTAAACTAAATAGATCCTAGTGCACGGAGCTGTGTAAAAATTCCCATTCGTACTCCTGATCAACTCTTTAGGACCACTGAAGCAGCTTCTTTGATTTTCATTATTTTCTATACCACTTCGTGTGGCTAAATTTTACTAATATGTTTTGGTTACTGAAATAAAAAATATCTATTAGATTCGGTTTGACCACCTGTCCATATGTTTGGAAATCAGGTTGATATGATATGATGTTTCAAAAGAATTCGAGCTCAACTCACAACAGTGAGTTATTAACTAGTCAAGAATATTTATTTAGTGTTCAAATAAAGCGAAGTTATGAAACTTTTCCTCCAGGCTCTAGGCTCTAAACATCAACGTTTATAAAGAAGCATTTGAATTAGCGACTGTTCAATGACAAAGGGTAACAATTTGAAAATTACAATCTTTTCCGGTTTGTTCACACAATAGATTTTAATTCGCTTCACTGATGGAATGATCTTCCTTCCGCAACGTCATTTCCGCCCAATTTCCGAGTGCCGGTCAACTGTGTTTCTATTTCAGTACCTTGTTCGGTGTCCTATAACCAGAAAGGTTTGTTCCACGTTCACTGAACCAGTGATTTCTATATCATTGTTGTGAACCGAAAGTCAGTTATTCCTAACTGGAGGACATTTGAAAGCTGGTGAATTGGTTTAATTCAGTCGTTGTAATTGTGAGCAAATTCTTGAGAGGTAAGTTCGTTGGTCTGTTTGTTACATATCCCAGTGATCCGGATTCGTTTATTTGAAACTATTAAAAAAAGAGAAATTAAATTAAAAGAGAAAAGAAGCGGAAAATGGTCAAAATGAGCCAGTTCTCTTGTATGTCTCTCATAGCCTTGTTGTTCAAACAACAACAAACAATATAACATCAACAAAGTTATACGCTGTTTGAAGCTTTTTCAAAGGATTGTAATCCGAAAAAAAACTGTAAAATGATTGTAACGGTTTCTAAAGTCATTGGAAGGGAAGGAGGGAAGGAAGGAAACGTTAATCAGACTGAAATGAGGTAACAAATAAACAATAAATGCATAACTTTACAAAAGGAATATCTAGCAGTAAACTTTAGATATAAACCAACGCAGCAAGATCTGCACAGCTTGCAGTTGCTTTTTCGGTGCTTATCATAAAGCCTTCTTCAAAACTAGTAATCGCACCTTTTATATGACAGTGCATAAACATACAGCAGAACAAACAAGATCAAGAGCTAAGCCCGCGCACAACTTCCCTTCCACCATTTGTGCTCGCACGCAGCGCCCGGACGCAGCGGTCTATGGAAACGGCGGATAACTGAAGAAAGCTGACATATACATCATGAAATAACCATAAGCAGACGTAACAGGACGGGCATAACTACGAAATTCCGGTTTTGTAATTGGTATTTTATACCAAGCTTTTAACGGCTCTGTTTAAAAAGAGCTACAGGGATGACTACATGGGTCGCAATTCAAAGGTCTAACCAGAATTAATCTACCCCCGTCATTATAATTATATGTACCAGCCTGGTTAACACTGGGTTTTGACTGAGTCGGTAAAGTGAGTACATTTTTGGTGAGTAATATACTGTACACTTTGAAACAAGTGTATAGGCAGATGGAATATGTCTATTGTTGTTGCAGCGCGGGGTATTGCTCGAGTATACAACAGTTTGAAAACGAATTCAAAGCTCTTTTGCCACTGCAGTACGAGAAATTCTACTTGTAAGCGATTGTGAGGGTTACGGATTTATATGCATAGCTTAAAATTGTTCAATATACCTCGCTCCTCACGTTATATGCTGTATATGAATGTTTAATTATATTACGAACTTCGTTTTCATAGGCTTTAATATCTTGAGAAATTGTCATGCATGTTTGGATTGATTTGGTGGCAGTAACTTGTAGGAGGAGTAAACAAGGATTTTACTAAGCCGTGTGCCGACATCACAAAAGCAGTAGTAGAAAGCTCAGAGAAACCAAACCAAATCCAAATTGAAAACTAGCCGGTTATTTGAAGAATGTTTTGTATAGTCTAGTATGATATGTTCTTATTTTTGACAATTTGTACTTTTTATTTTATCCACGGCCAAAGCCAAGGTTCATGAAAATGGCGCCTAGCTTTCTGAACATTTCAGAGGCATCAATTGGATGCTCAACGTTTTTGCGTTTTATCCAATTTTCTAAGGCAAAATCGCCAGAAAAAATGCATGAGTACCCTGAAAGGACCATTAAACTCTGAAAAGACTTGGAGTTTGCACATTTGGAGACCAAAATCACTGAATCACTGCTTAGGTCACCACAGCTTTTGTCTGCTAGCCAGGTAAGTCTGACTCAGTGTTCGTCCAGTCTTCAACTTCCCTTGCAACTGCTATGTCATGAGTAGGCGTTGCTCTGAATATTTTTCCTTTTGGGAAAATTGCACTTGAGCATGTCTTCACGAGGAAACAATAGTTTGTTCACACCTAAACTCTTGAGATGACGCTTCAATCAGCTTTTTCCTAATTGCAACCCGCAAGTCTACGGATTAAAGAACAATTTTAGGAGTTAAAAAACTTAAAAGGAACACCGAGCTCTTGCTGAAACCCGGAATGATAACTTCGAAGACAACAGAAATGTCACTAGAACTGAAAGGAAAATAAAGCCTCAGTGGTTTTATTGTGGATGGTGATTCGTTCAGTAATGGAGGGGACATATAGACGAACCTAAAATATAAGAAGAGTTAGGGTTAAACAATTGAAACATACTTTGTGACAGAATAGATCAATAACAGGCTGCAATGGAAAATCTTGCAGAAGATGTAAATTGTATTTTGCTCTATTTGAATCAAGGAAAATGCTTCTCATATGCAATAAACCTGAGAATGCTGGTAAGACAAATGTTTGAAATCGACTTGAAGCTAGAACAACTGAGCTGTCGACTTCTACGAACTTTATGATATCCGAGTGTGAGTGTAATTCAAGGTAAACGAACTGACAGTAGCAACCTATTTTTCTCACTGTATGCCTATATAACGATCTTAAGATGCCATTAACCATACAACCGGCAGCATTCATGCTGATCAAAGTAGAACTTACAGCGAAGTGATTTTCGGCCAGAATCGAGAATATCTGTAGAACGATTTGCAGGGAATGTAGAGACAGAAGTACACCTAGGGCGAGAAATATCTGAAAAACAGCAGCTGACAGTCGTGTTTGCAGCCCCATGTTTGTTAAAATATAGACCAGCATAATAAGATAACGACAAGGCAAGAAGTTGTGAATGTTTTTCACACTTCAAAGACCATAACGGCCGCTGTGAAAAGGCAATGTGTTGACAATTTTTCCTTCTGGAAAAATTGTGGTGAAAGGTGATCAGGAAAATAAAAACATAACTAAGCTTTTTGCCTCGTTTGATTCTTCTTACCAAGAAAAGGAAATTACTGGTTGAAGACGTCTTAGGGATGAAGAAAGAGTAAAAAGAATTTTACCAGCAGAAAAAAACTACTTTCATTTTGAACACTCTGTAACACAGTATTTGGAAAATGTGATAGTTTCTATCGTGACTGTTATTCAGTTATTATGGATCAATGTATCTCATAGCGAGTCTTCAGATTTTGCTATAAACATATGAAAAACGGGTCATTCGTTATTTGTGTTGTTGTATCCTGTACATGACGCTACTGGAACCGATCAAATGCCAGCACAATCCAGAATTTCTGTATGTTGTTGTCTGCCTAATGCCTCTTAAAACGAAACGGCTTTGATATTTTATATGTTTTTAATAATGGAAAATGTAGTCTGTAAGGAAACAATAACTTGAGTTTTATAAATATCCTATAATGAGATAAATAGAGATAGAGTAAGATAGATGGATGGATAGAGAGATAGAGTTATATCTTGGAAGCAGTGTTATTTTAATCCTAAAAGTCCTTAATTCCTTTAAATACCTTATGGTGTTAATCATCAGGTTATGTTTACTTTAGTATGTACAAGCTATCCGTACCCGTAATGGGAGGAAATTTTATGGAGAAATGAAAGGTGCCATGTGTCATATTTTCCTACGAATTCGGCCAAAAAATTTATAGGGAACAGCCATATGATTAGAGAAACACTGCACTTTGTTATTTATCATATGCCCCTCCAATTTGATTTCCGCGTACAAGAAGACAATGATGAGGTAAGGTCATCAAGTCTTAGCTGGTTGTCAAGTTTGAGAGTGTTCGGATAAACGTCTGTATAAAGTTAGTGCAATTAACTGCATTCTAATCTAATGCAACGGAAAGGAAGGAATTATAAAAATTAAAGTTGGCGCAGAGAGGTATGAATCGAATGATGAAAACTGGAAAAAGATTTAAAATAAAACTACATTGATCGTAGAATAGCTTGGTCCAGCGTCATTTCTTTAGAGTCTCACTAGTGTGAACATTATTCGTTCTTGTCTTGTTCTAATCCACCACGTCAAGAGCTGCATAATTGGTTTGCGGTGCCTATAATTTACAAGGCCATTATTTAAACCTTTAACTCCCAAGAGTGCCAAAAATCAAAATTCAAGAAAAATCCCAAATTTAATTTTGTAAAGCATTAAAAAACAAATGGTACCATGTAAAAGTACTGCCGAAGGGGTTTCATTTCAATGGTCACGCCATAGGATTTCGTCGACAGACTCAAAAGTTAGAACTACATGTTTTCATAATTGACTCTGGGAGTGAAAGGGTTAAAGCTATTAGTAGCGAAGTTTTAGCCTTCCTTTTGACAATGCATACTCATGATATTGCATTAGAAACACGAGCGAAGTCACCTGACGTCAACTCCCATGTAGTGGTTCTCGGGAGTGGTGTTTGTCATCGTATACAAAATAAGATATTACATATTTAGCTAATTCATGACGGATATCAACTACGAAGTTGCGGTTTTGTCAATGATCTTTTACATCAGGCTTAACTCTGTTTAGATGACACTAACAGGGTAACCAAGGAGCCCGTTTAACCCACTTTGGGTCGGATAACAACTCTTCAACGGTCTAACCATTACCACCCGTGTCATTGGTATATATTAATATTATGTAAACAATATTCACATTTCACAGTTAGCTGCCAGCTGGAATAACATCGAGTTTTAACTGAGTCGGTAAAAGGACAATTTGGTGAGTAGTATATTCTTTACTGTGGAGAACAGATGGAATACTAACGTATATTCTTGATGAGAGAATTACGTTTTGAACAAGCTAACATTTTCGAACATTTTATATACTACTGTAGTTACTTGCGATCCTAGAATGTTTCCCACGGAATCTCATGATCAATCTATTATTACAGAAGGGACCTGGTTTTCATAGGCTTCCATATTCGGGGAATTTGACAAGTTTTGCATCCGGATTTGGTGCCATCTTGGAGGTTAAGAACATTTCAAGGATGTACCGATATTGCAAAACAATTGTAGAAAATTGAACATTCCAGCAAATGCCTTAAACTATAAACCAAGGGCATGTAGCTTGGGCAACCAATGTTGATGCACTTCAAAACAACGCAGCTTCACTGTAAAATAAAAATATTTAAGCATATACTTAGATCAGTTTTTGAAGTGACATTGAAAATTTGGTTTGTGTAGCCTGATAGGAGCTTTCACAATTTGCATTTTCTGCTTTGCTCATGTTTCATGTTTTAAACCTGGGAGTTTTGGGCGAATTACTGCATGCTTCATCAGTTCTGAACAGCCAAAAAGTATAATAAACTAGAAATAGTTCCATACTATAATGTATCTTATTCGGTTGCCGCTTTCTCTAATAATCGACAGCAAGTGTGATCTGTTGCACTAATAAATTTCTAACTTATTAAAATAGAATTTCGTCTTCACTGCCATTTCTTGACGCACTGAGCTGTGTAAACTTCCTATCCATACACCGACGCGATCAACTCCTTATGATTATGAAAGCAGGGGCGAGTGGTTTTCTTTGATTTTCATCTTTTTTTCCTTCTGTTATTTTTGTTTGTTATGTTTTTAAAATAAATATGTTTGGGTTAAACTAGAAATCCCAAATACCTATTTTATATGCTGGACCACCTTGTTTCATATGTTTATCAAATAATGTTTATAAGGAATTCGAGATCAACTCACAACAGTCAGTAAACTTGGATACAGCTAGTCAAAAATATTTTAGTGTTAAAAAAGCGAAGTAATGAAGCACTTCTTCAAGGCCCCAGGATACTAAACACCAACGATTAAGAAGCATTTTGGCAAAATGACAAAAGGTAACAAAATTAGTCTTTCCGGTTTACACACAAACGTTTTAGTTCGCTCGAACGATGGCATGATCTTCCTTCCTCAACGTCATTTCCGCCAAATTTCCGAGTTCTGTTTCTATTCCAGTACATATTGTTTGTAGTCCTAAAACCAGAAAGAGAGTAAGCGTGATTTGCTCTAGTCCCAGTAACTAGACCACCCGTCCAAAGCTGGCAAATTCGTTTGATTCGTTTGTAGACAAATGCTATAGAGGTAAGTAGTTGGTCTGTCTATATTACCCCAGTGAACCGGGTTCACCATTTTTAGATAACAAACTATTAAATAAGGGGAAGAAGCGGAAAATGGACAAAATGAACCAGTTCTACTGTTTATCTCACTTATAGTTTTGTTGTTCAAACCGCCGCATAACATCAAAACAGTAAATCGCTGTCGGACGGTGAATCAGTTTTTAAAAGATGATAAGCCGAAAGGAGGAAGCTGCATCAAATGATTATAACAGTTCGTAAAGTTAAAAAGTAACGGAAAAGGGAAGGAAGGAAACACTTTAAATTTAGACTGGACTGGATTAAGAAATAAAGCCGGATAAATAGAACTTCTTACAATGAATATACACCGCGCAGTATACTTCAGATGTAATCCACCACAGTAACTCGGATCTGCGCAGTTTGCAGTTGATTTTTCGGTGTTTATCACAAGGCTTTTTCAAAATTTAATGACAGTAGTCCATTTTATATGGCAATGTGTATTAGACAATATATAGTGTGGTAGAAACAAGAAATAAGGCGAACAACTGCAACCAGTTGTACTCGCAAGCGGCGGTCTAGCTATGGCGGGAGTGATAGCTAAATTATAAAGAAACGTCCGTTTGCTGAAATTCACTACGGAAGAAGCTAATCAGTATACATGCAAAAGAACTACAAGCTACCATAACGGACATAACTACAAAATTCTAGTTTTGTGATTTGGCTTCCAAGCTTCACTCTGTTTAGATGGCACTGGTGACCAACGAACCCAGTCTAATCAGGCATTTTTCCATCATTAATATACTGATCGATATTATGTAAAAATTATATAATTATTCACATTTCATGACAACCTTGTATATTCCTGGGTATATTGCTGCCAGCTGGGATAACACCGGGTTTTGACTGAGTCGGTAAACCGAAGTACATTTTTGGTGAGTAGTGCATCGTGCACTTTGAAACAAGTGTATATAGGCAGATGAAATACGTATATATTGCCGCAGCAAGGTTTTGCTCGGGTGCTCCTTTGCCACTGCAGTAAACTGTGTTCTACTGACAATAGAACAGTATACTTCTTGTAAACGGTTATAGAGTTCCGGATTTGCACGGTTCAAAATTGTTCAAAATGCTTCGCTCCTCCTGGCACCTTATGTGAATGTTTAATTGTAACACAAACTTGGTTTTCATAGGATTTAATATCTTGAGAATTATAATTTAATTGTCATGTCTGGGTTGGCTTGTAGCAGAAATAAAACATTCCAGCATGCTTCAACTATAATTCACCAAGGACAGTGAATTTTGCGAATAAACGTGAACGCTTTACCTTGATAATTTGGAGCGCCAGCTAAAGAACTTATCGAGTAGGTGCAAAGAACAGCTCCAAACTGAAGCCGACTGAGACTGACTATAATGCTTGCACTTCAAGTTTAAACCCGCTGCAGTTCCACAAGTATATAAAGCTCAAAGAAATCTATCCAAAAGTCTGTAAATCAAATTAAAAACTTAGATGTCAACTTGGTCTAGCATGAGTACACTGCAGAACTAACTCTGAAAAGTTTAGATATTGATAGACCAGGGGTTTCACAAATCAAAAGTATCACTGATTTAAATTAGTGAAAGGAAATGTTCTATTAGGTGGCGACAACTGTCATCTAACCAGGTACCTTTGACTTGTTCGTCCAGTCTTCAACTTCCCTCGTAACTGCTGTGTCATACGAAGGCGTTCGCAATCGGAAAATGTTTGCTTAAGGAAATTGCACTGGGCCATGTAATAACGACGGAGGACACAATAGTTTGTTCACACCTTGACTCTTGACATGAAGGCTTTAACCTGCTTTTTTTTACTCTCACATTGTTCTAAATTGCTGTCTCGCAAGGCTTGGTTTTAAAGGATGATTTAGGAGTTGAAACAAATTAAAAGGAACACCTTTAGCTCTTGCGAAAACCAAATGATAATTTCGACGGCAACAACAATGCTAGTAGAATTCGCAGTGGATTTTAGAAGAAAAGAAGTTTAGAGTTCGGGCAATTGGAGCATACTTTGAGACAGATAAGGTCAATAACAAGTTAGAATGGAAAATCTTGGAGAAGCTGTAAATTGTATTTTAGTCCATTTGAGTCAAGGAGAATGCTTCTCATATGCAATAAACCAGAGAATGCATATAGGTGGGACAAATGTTTGATTTAGCCACACAAAATTGACGTCTTGAAGCTGTATAGGAGCTGTCGACTGCTACGAACTCGATATCCGAGTGTGAGTGCAATTCAAGGTAAACGAACTGTGAGAGTAGCAACATACAACCAGCATTCATGCTGATTGTATGCGGACATGGTATTAAGCTATAAGTTGTATTTAGGTTTATGCCAGTCAAGAGAATGTTTCTCAACTCAGGGAAAAAAACTGAGAATGCTGTAAACCGATATTGTAAGACAAATGTTTGATTTATGCCACACAAATCGACTCGAAGCTGTATACGAGCTGTTGACTTCTACGAACATATCATGGAGTGGAGTGTATATGATTCAAGATAAACGAACTGTAAGAGAAGCAACCTATTTTTCTCGCTGTATGCCTATAACGATCTTAAGATACTTACAGCATGCATGCTGATCAAAGTAGAACTTACAGCGAAGTGATTTTCGGCCATAATCGAGAATATTTGTAGATCCGGATTTGAAGAGTGCAGAGACAGAAGTATAAGAAAGATATGAAAAGCAGCTGACAATCACTGAAAGTGTTTCCAACCCATGTTTGCTAAAATATTAGGCGTATACGAGGCAGCTCATGCGAAAACTTTGCGTGTTTGTGGGGAATGTGGTCATAAATAATGTACTTCATTAATTTCTTTAGGTGATTGTTTTGGCACTTTCCTTCTCGTGTCCACTAATGAAATGTGAGGTTTTGGTGAAAAGGGAAAATCGCAGTATTTATGATTTGTAAACTGATGCAGCAAAGAAGAAGATCAATTTCCAAAATTTAGAATTTTATATTGCAAGGAAAAATGAAAAACTTTTCAAACATTATATGAAATGGAATCCTTTAATCACGAGTATAAGAAACTTTGTTTCCTTTTTATCTGTACCAATATCATTCTTATCATCTGAATCCACCATGAAACACTTTGTATTCGCGATTTCAATAATATTTATTTAGCAAGTAGGTTTTTGTGCGTTCATTGTCTTCCTCGCCATACCATAGTGGTTAATAAGTGCTGTGTCTGTTTTTGTTTTCTTGACAGTGTAATAACCTTTAGTGAACTTCCAATAAAAAAATGTTTAAAAAATGCAGACAGAAAAATATACTTATCTTAAATGTACAAAGCTCAGAAAAGAAAAACAAAAAAACCTAGTTTCATAACTATGCTTTTTGCCTCGTTTGATTCTCCTGACCAAGAAAAGTAAATTACGCGTACGGTATCGGTTAAGCCAGTATTTTGAAAATGAGCTCTGTGATGGATTATAGTAAATAGTCTTCAATTGCATATAGGCCATATAGCTCAGGCATTGAAAGTGTGGATCAGTGCATCTAAAACAAATCTTTAATTTTGCTTTAAAAATATGGAAAACGGATTATTCGTTATTTGTGTTGTGCTTGGTACTGTATATTACGCTGCTGAAAATGAAACATGCCAACGCCATGCAACTATTCACCATTTTTGTATTGTTTTTTGCCTTAAATACCGGCCACTTAGACTGATACCGCTTTCTTTGACCATGACCTTATAACACCTCAGAAGCTTTTAATAAAAGCAAATATAGCCTAAAAGCAAACAATAACTCGAATTTCATAAATATTCTAGAATGAGATAGATAGATGCATGGATGGATGTATGAACGGATGGATGGATAGATAAAATCCTTAAGCATGTTAACGATTATTCCCAGGTTACGACCCACAGCGAAATAAAAAAAAAAACGTTTTCTCTTGGAAGCAATATTGTTTTAGCCCTAAAGGTCCTTTAGGTTTATTTATGGTGGTAATTGTATCGCCATAATCTTGCTTAGAATTGCTTTGTAATGGGTCAGGGATGGTTAATTTAAGCTAAGAACAAACCATCAGGTTATGTTTGCTTTAGCACGTAGATGTTATCCATACCTGGAATGGAATGGAAGTTTGTAATGAAATGAAATGTCCAACGTGTCCAATTTTGCTAAGTAACCCTTGAAATGGAAATCGCAGTCTACCGTTCCGGCCAAATTTATATGGGAGACAACCAGTGTGATTAGAGGAACGCAAGTTTGTTATTTATCTGCCATCTCGGTGGTCCATCTTCCAATTTCTTGTCGTACAAGGGAGGAATGATAAGGCAAGCTAATCAAGTTTTAGACCGTTGTCATTAGTTTGAGAGTGTTGGGTAAACTTCTGCAAAGTTAATACAATAAGCTGTAACTGCATGCTAATCTAATGAAACTTGAGAAGGAATTAAAGAAATTAAAGTCGGCGCACAGAGGGATGAATCGAATGGTCAAAATTGGAAATCTATTTGATCCAAACCTATAGTGTAAAATAGCTTGGCCCGGCGTCATTCCTTTAGTCTCTATCTTGATGTATTGTACTTGCTTAACTATCTTAATAAACTGTCGCGTTCATCGAGAACATTATTAGTTGTTCTCTTGTTATAAATTGTACTGTTTGAGTAAACTTTAGATGTGATTCACCACGTCAAGCCCATTTTTCAAAGCTAGTTGTAGAAATGTATTTAGTCTGTCTTATAAAAACAGTGCATTAATTCTATATTAGATTAGCCAAAACATTTGCTAATCCATCTGACGAACTCCCAGGCAGTGGTCGTTGGGAATGATGTTTGTCATTGTATTTACAAAAGAACGTATTAGCTAATTCATGACACTACAAAGTTCCGGTAGTCATTGACGTTTTACGCCAAGCTTAACTTTGTTTACATGACACTAACTGGGTGACCAAGGTGCCCGTTTTACCCACTTTGGGACGGATAACCCCACTTCAATAGTCTAACCATTACTCCACCCGTGCCTTTGGCATATATTAATATTATGTAAACAATAATCATATTTCACATTTAGCTTCCAGCAAAGACATTGAGTCTTTTGGTGAGTAGTGTATTCTTCACTGTAAAGCCCTATAAGAGTAGTCAGATGGATTACTTAGTATACGCTTATTGTTGCTATTCTTGGAGAAAAGTTAATATCGTTTTGCATGCAGACTAGACTGAGCATTTTACTACTCACCGCAGTAAAATGCGATCTTCGGTAGAGTACAGTTGTGATGATGTCAGTATCTCTGTCTTACTAGCTTTGACGGTTACAAAGGTAAGAATTGTTTAAAATGAAGGCTTCGATCCCGCGATTTCTCAATATGTTATTAGTAGCTTTGCGAACCTGGTTCAGTTACAGACTTGAATATTTTGGAAATTGGACAAGTTTTGCATCGATTTGATGGCACCTTGGATGTTATGTACGAACTTTTAATTTTAAAAGGTGAAAGATTTTAGCCATGCACTGACGTCGCAAAGCAGTTGTAGAAAATCAATAATTCATCTAAATATCTTTTAATAACCAAAGACATGCAATTGGCAAACGTATACGCTTTACTTTGCTAACATAGCGCCAGCTTAAACCATCGAGTATAGGCGGCAAAGAACCCAAATTGATCTCGAGCAAAACCAACCAGCCGACACTGCCGGGCGTCAGGTCCGTCAGCGATTTTAATATCGGTGCCAGGATCAACGTGTAATTACTAGCTTATTTGTTATACTGCATAACGAGGTACATGGCTGATTTATCGGTGCTTATATTTCTGGACACTGTGATTTACAACGCACCACTATTTTATCTTTCATCATCAACAAAACTTGGTAGAAATTGCAAATAATTTGTCCTTCCTGGCTCTTTATGAACCCTGATGGAGAGCAAATGATGCACTTCAAAACCCAGAAATTGAACTTGTTAAATTAAAAGAAATATCCAAGTGTATACCCAGTAGATCAGTTTTAAAACTAGATGTTGGAAGAGTGATTTGTGTTTGTCTGACAGAAGATTTCTCAGTCGATTCCAATTTGAACTTTCTCAATAGGTGCACTGATTCAGACGCAATACGTTAGACCTGGGAGCTTTGCCCGAATTGCTGCATGTACAATTCTGAACAGTCGCAAACTAGAAATAGAACACATAATTCAAAGATTTCACCATTTGTACAGCAAAACTTTCACTGAAATCAATGAACACACTCGAGGGCTAACCCTATTGAAAAAAAAAACGCTCTGAGCTTAGAAGATTAAGCCGAGACGAAGCTTGTACTGAAATCGAAGAAAGCGCCGTCATTTGGAAATCACTGATACTTCAGTTCCACAGAAGTAGCTAGCAACCAAAATTGACTATCAGTCTTTAACTTCCTTTGCACTTGAATTACTGTTTTGAGCGGGGAGGCGTAAATGAGCAAAAAAAATAATCCAGATTGTGTTCACGAGGACACAAGAATTTGTTCCCACCTTAAAATCCCAAGATGCTTCAATCAATTTTTTCCTCTCGCGTTTTTGTTAGCAATTACTGGATTATTCCAAGAATGGTTTAAGAAATTAGGAAGGAAAATACAGCTCTTGAGAAAATCCAAGGATGTCTTGGACTGAAAAAATACCCAACTTATTTTCAATCGCAAACAGCAATGGCACGGTGCCGTTTACTATGCTGAACAAAGTTTGAGTCTGTGGATAAGATCCTGTGGTGTGTCCATTAAAATGAAAGCTACTGAGCTGTACTGTTTATTGTGCTGTACATGATGGTGGTTCTTAGTTTTGAGTCTGTGGATGTAAACGGCTTAAACGTGTGACACATTCAAATGAAAGCTACTGAGCAGTACTTTCCAGTGGCACAACTGAAATGACTCTAACTTTCCACACTGTGATAAAAGATTTCCTGCAGTGTGACCATACACATTACAGCTATTGAGTAGTACCTTCGATTACCGTTTTAAAATTTGAGCATGGAATAGCATGAAATTAGACATTTTAATTTCGTTATTCTTCGCCATGATTAGCAGTCAAAGGGTTAAATCTGAAGTAACTTTAACCTCAGACAAGTTTCGATATTCATGATAAAAGGAGGGGCTGTTAAGTACCTTGTCTTTTGAGAAGATTATAAGCGTGCACATGATTAAGGCTAAGCAAAAGTACTTTCTGGTGAAAATTGATAGATTGGGAGGATTTCGTCAGTCATGAATATGTCAGAATGGACTTAACTTGGAAAAACTGTGCTGTTGTATTCTGTTGATTCCACTGATACAGCAAGGGTTTAATAATGTTGTGGCTTTTTATGATACATTCTTGACACTATGCACACTATTCTTATAACAACACGCTCGCTTTCGTGATTAACCCATACATTTAATACAAGGTGATCCAATGAAAACTAAATAAACAGAGATGAAAAAATAAAATAAATAAAATAAAGAAGTTGTAACAGAAACCATGATAATATTATAAAACAGCTTGGCCCAGTTGGTAATTTCTCTGGAACGTTCTCACGATATATTCTGCTCGCTCAACCACGTTAGTAAACTGTCGCGTTTAGACTCATTTGTATGATATTCGTTTTCCTCTTGCTCTATATGCTGTTTGAGTAGTCTCTTGCGATCGCTTTCACTTGTTGCAAATGTTCTTGAGTCAACGACGTTTATACTTAAAACGTTCTTTACCTGAGTCGACTGTCCATTTTTTTGCTTAAGTTCATCAGGTTTATCTATGGTAAGACCACTCCTTGATGTATCTCGATGTAATTTTGGAAGTTGTAAAGTCCTTTCGTTGTCATGGTTGCCATGTCTGTTTACTTTAACTAATTCACGTTTGCTCTTCAGATCAAACATTTGCGCTGCCACAAGGTTTCCTTCTGATCGCGAACGTAGGTTCAGTGTTGGCGTTTTGAGATCACGTCCGGTTGTTAACGGACTGCTCTTGGTTCCTTCGCCTCGTCTCGACCGTCGAACGAGATTTTGACAGCTCTGTCTGTTTGCTTGATTTACATAGTCTTTCTTTTGTACATCCACAGTTCTGGGTGAATTGAGTTTCAATCTTTTCCTTTCCATGACCTCCCTTTTGCCAATTTCTTAAGATGCTAAAATAAAGACGAAAAATGAGTGAATTTTAGCGATGCATGGATTAGCACCAATAACCATTTCGCTCCAGAAGTGTGTGTTATGCATGTCACTCATTCATGAGGATTACCAATACGACATGCCCTAGCGCCCTCCAGTGGTTTGCGGTTCACATATATAATTATCTGAGAAGGGTTTGATACCCTATCCAAACCGAATTTGCGAAATAAGAGTATCCATTCCAATCTATTGGTGTTTCTCTAACTTAGGCAGTCAGTTTCTTTTGTTTACAATGTGTCCGGTCAGATATGACATAGCAGTTTTTAATGCCCTAAGGCGGACACTTTATATCGAGCTTTGAATTTTCAAAAACTAAACTGAACAAATTTTAATGATTACGGTTTTGTTTTAATACTTTTTAACAAGTGTTTTATTCGGCATAGTGTATACAGTCTATATGATAGTGTATATGATACAAGTTAAATCATATGAAAGATATCAAAATTAAGTGAAAACTGTAGAAGTCTCAAGAGAAGCTAAGGGTGCTTCCAGAACTACCGTAATGGGTACTTGATTTCTTATCGCAAATTTAATGTCATGGTGGTTGTGCTGAGATCCAAAGGTGCCTTTTGATATTATTTAGAATTATAATTAACTAACTACTGAACTTTTCACTAAAAACATCAATTATTGCAACACACAGCAAACACGGGTTGTAATCATAACATCTATAACTACACCTGCCCGTGAAACATGTAAAAAATTAGAAAAATTAGGTTTGCGCAAAGTTATAATATTCTAAAGGAGTCACTTACAACTGAAACGCTATACTTACTTATAGAACGACTTGTCAAATGCAAGGACTGATGATAGAAGGTCACTTTCAGAGAAAAAAAGAAAGAGCAGACGATATATGGCCATATATCCATGTAATACCAGACCTTGCATGTATTCAAATGCGTGGCAATATGTATGGCAGCGTGTGCAGGAAATGTGCCTTTTGTAAATCAATTTTTTTTTGAATCCGGCCAAAGGTGACGTAAAGCTCGATATTCTCTTAGCTGACTCACTGTAATTAAATATTGTTTTCAAATCAAAAGGAGTCACTGCATTGTTAAAGTCTCCTTTTATGCAAAACAGTTAATAATTAAAAGAAATGATTTATTTTTTTATATCACGCGATGCTCTAATTAAAATATTTCTTCAAGGCTCTCTAACTACTAACTTCTTCAATGCAAATTTAGAACTTGACGCATTTGTGTTACATGTTACTTTTAAGTATTGTTTATATCCACGATCAACTAATTCTACAAAAAGCCTTAATATAATAAGATGTCATATTATATAACGCAACGCGACATCAATGAGATTCTTGGTGCATTTGAGATACAGTCAAACCTGTATATAACGGCCCTGTATATAGCGGTCACCCTGTATATAACGGTCCTGTATATAGCGGTCGCCCTGTATATAATGGTCACCGAACAACTTCCCAAAAATCGTGCCTTATATTTACTGTAAAGTTTGCCTGTGTATAGCGGTCACCTGTATATAACGGACGCGGTCACCCTTTCGACTTCCCGAATCCACAATTTCATTATTTTTTACCTGTACATAACGGTCAGCGTAGCTCCTTGATTATTACACTGCACTTGTCAAGCTGACAGCTGTTGTTTTATAGACCATGATAGCGCTTCCGCGTCAAATTCCTCTTCTATCAGACATTTTATTTCTATATTATTTTTATTTTCTTCCACGGACATTTTAGGGGCCTTTAACTCGTATTTTGAACGTTGCTGTTAATTGTTATTGTCAATAAAATGTAAATTAATTGATTATTTCCATATGACAACGTTATCAGTCATTAACATCCAGTAGAGTTTAAAGGAAAACTGTATATAGCGGTCACCCTGTATATAACGGTCACCTGGTCATTTCCCAAGGGGGGCCGTTATATACAGGTTTGACTGTAGTTGTATTGGGTTGTAATTTTCATTTCGAATACAAATGGTATTGTGGTCGTGAAATTGTTAAAGCCATTCATTGCCTTCATTGTTATAGGACGTGCTTTTCTGCTCACTACAATTTGATTGGGAGTACTGATTACTGACTTCCTTCCCCCCGTCAGCTATTTTTCTTTAGTGCCCGTCTGGCCTGTTGCCAGGCCAGACGACGGAAATTGGCTCATTACTAGTCCAGAACACATCAGTGACTAAATGAGTAGACTTAGTTTTACAAAGGTACTGACCGCAGTCCACTTAATCAGGGATGGAAAATAATATCATGAAGGTAAAATATTCACTTTATGATGCTTCATTTAGATGGAGGGGCGTTCTATAATATATTTCACGCTCCCCTTAGGCTACGTGTTCTTGTTTCAATAGTGAGAAACCGAGCGTGAAAATAAGCACACTGGCTTGCAAAACCACTGCGTATCTCTGCGCCAGTTCCCACTACATGTCCCAGTCGATCGATATCTCTTTTGTTGCTGTTTGTTTGTGTTTACCTATAGGAAATGAACGCGACTTTTTTTACGTTCATTTCTAGAAGCGTTATTTTTTGCGATCTTAACTAAACTCTGAATCACGTCCTTGCTGTTAATCTACTTAAAGAACAATTTTCTTTGTTTAGCACATCTCACACTGTGTACGATAATTCAAGTTCATTCTGGCCTCCAGAAATAATCTTTCAGTGCATGGTTGACTGTCAGTTTGGCTGACAAATACCTTTGGAATATTAACATACAGTAATCTTTCTCGACAGAATACGAGACCTCCACACTCGCGTTCATTTTAATTCCTTCGTTTGGAAATTAAAGCTTTTCTTTCGCGTTAATTTCCTATCTTCTAGACTGTTTCTTATTCAATTCGTGTTAATATAAGTCGTGTTAATTTCCAATACGTAAATAAGCGGTAAGTGTTAATATTCTATATTACTATGTTTTATCTTCCAAATTATGGCACAAGTGGGAACCAGGCTCAAGATTTTGTCCACCGAAACTCAGCTAAAACTACCTTGCACAGCAAAATACATACGGGAACTTACTGCCCAATAGCTTTCAGTGAATGGCCACACTTGAGGGTTTCATCCATGCACGTCAGACTCAAACGTTACACTAATGCCTTGCACAGTGCAATAAGGAGAACACAGTAAAGTACTGCTAAGTAGCTTTCATGTGAATGGCCACACTTTAGGATTTCATCCACAGATTCAAAAGTTACAACTGCCTTTCACAGTGTACTGAATAAACAGACCCCAGTAAAGTCCTGCTAAGTAGCCTTCATTAATTGTCACACTTCGAGACTCATCGTCGTGTGTATATATGTTCATATATTTATATATGTACATACATTTTATATTTTATTAATTATTAGATTATTATTGTAGTTATAGTGTAGTTAGGTGTCCCCAATTAGTGTACATCGTATGCTAGCGATTTTGACACGTTAATAAAGTTCTTATCCTATCTTATCTTAGGGTTTTAGATTGCGATTCTGTCAGCTGAAAACAAAATGCCGTGTTTGCTAAAATTGTAACTGATAGCCGAGAAATAGCACCAATTTTGACTAATAACTGCGATTTTAACACTCTATCTAGACCATATTATTTCAGCGAACGGATGTCAATTCCATACACGTACACGTCTGACCTTTTATCCCAATATCAAAATACAAATTCTCCTTTCTTGCCCCCACTAATTTATTGAAGTGGTAGAGGGGAGACGTTGTTAAAATATCAAGTGAATTCATCTTGGGTGATCATATTCTTAATTCTTATGACCTTTCTATTGATTAAGCATTGATATTACAAGGAGAAATTTGATGCTGATCACAATTGGGGCTTAAAGGGTTAATCAGGCTGGAAGTCTCAAATTCTTGATCCCATGCACTCAGTCTTAAACCGGCAAACGGTCTTTTCAAGAAACACAAATATTATTCTAAGGCTAACAATGAAATAGACTGTGAGTAGATAATTGCCTAAATTGATTTCAAGACAGTTGTCGCGGTATTCAAGACATTCTATCAAGATTTATTTTTTTTCAATACTTTGGATTCAAATATCCGAATCAGTATACTACAATTTTGATGACTATTGGCGATCCTTTTCAGTTAAAAGGGGTGCATTAAAAATACCAGTAGTTGAAGGTTTTCCGGCTTTCGTGTTAAAATCACTAGTTTCAGCGTGAAAGAAACACAAACCACTCGTGATCATCGGTAAATTAACGTTCAGTAAAGTACTATTCAATTTTCTGATTAAAGCTGATTAAAGACAGTGAAAAGTTCATTTTTTATCTACGGAATAAAAACATTCTTGTAATTTTTGTTTAAAAGGATAGAAGCAAAATATTACACTACACTGAGTAAAAGCCAAAAAGATATTATTTTCTATTTTTTAAATACATTACTAGGTCTCCAAATTCCTTTCTCTGTGCCAAGAATTCATCCTAGAAAACAAATGGGATCGACAGTGTTTTATTTGTTTAAATGCCTGAAATGTCAACAGTGATAACGCTTAAACGTTCTAACTTTAGCAACTGCTCAATCATGTACAGCTGCAGTTTCTAAATTAGGCAATGCATTGTATATTTAACAAGTTAGTTAAACAAAACAACAATGCATGTTCTTTCACAAAGGTTTTTCTAACCATTTGCGACATGCTACTGTTTACCTCTGGGAATCGAAGCTAATCCCACTGATTCTATTGTGCAGAATTTTGACAAAACCACGAGAGAGATACATGGTAAGATTTGGAAACATTAATCCAACTAAAAATACCAACAAACTATACTGCAGCGCGAGTTAAACTGGTCAGCTCGCATTCAGCATTGGACACCAATTTAACGGTTTCTTTCAAATTTTAGTCTAAATATGACAGAAAACAACTTATTTTGAAGCACGGCTTGAGATTTTTCACGTTTGTAGAGGAGTTGCTCCACACAGTTAGTGTGCATTCTGATTATCTGTCAGTCAAATCACTAGAAATTTATATTCTAGCTTTGTACCTGCGCTCAACAGTCTGCGCGGAGTCAAATTGGATTTGTTGATGTTATGCCTATGGTAATTAACTTTTGTTTAAGCTTACTTCAGGTAAATCAGACTTCAGGCAAATCAGACTATAGCTTTATTTTACTCCGTCATACATAACGTAATGCATTGAACTGAGGCGCTTTCAGTAAAGTTTACAGTGATTGTGCGTAGTACCTTCCAAAGAAACCACTGTTGTGTCGTCTCTTTAGGAGAGTGGGAAGACTTTGTCCAGGAGTGGCTTATAATAAGGTGAATCATGGGACCACCATACATTGTAGTGGTTTTGAAAAGCTTACAAGTCATTTGCAGAGCCAATTTTGGGTGAATCATGTTGTGCAACCGTTTAAAGTGACACAGGTTTTCACTATTCTTGCTGTTCCTAGTCGATATTTGTTTTTACTTCTTCTCTACCAAGGTCAAACTTTATATATGTCAGGCCGATCATGTTTTTTTTAATTTCGTTCTGTGGATTTAACGGTAACTATTGAAACGCGAGCTGTTAAACAGTTCCTGTACTGTGTACATTTTAGAATAGTTTGGCAAAATTTGAGTCTGTCACCCTTTTGTATTCTGTTATTTCGGTAAGGAAAGGTTAAAGGGTACTAATAGAAAAAAAAACTTATAACAGTCAAAACATTAATTAGTGTTTTTGTGCTTGAGTGGTGATCACTCGTTTGTCAAGACACAACAAACAATTTGAAATAAGAAACAAGTTTTATAAGGTTTCGCAAAGTATTAAACCCAGCTGCCTTGCAAGGCGAAGCCATGATCCGGGTTCATTTAGCACACGCGAGGTCGTTTCCATGCAAAGCGGATTATTAATTCATAAAATTTTTGTCGCCATTAACTGTGGCTTCTCTGAAGGGAAAAGAAAACAAGTCTTAAGTTGTAAACGCTCTGTTTACTTTTGGAATAATCCGTATTATTGGCCGATACCCAGCAAGGATACATCGGAACGCTTAGTTTCCCAATATGAGTAATCTGGCATCATCTTTAAATGTTTAACGTTTAAATAAACATCCGACAAATAACTTAAAGGTTAAGGCACATTCGATAGTTCTAGTCTCGGCTTAACTCTCAATACCCATTCTTATCTGACGTATTTTTTTTATTAAATCCAATTGAACTATGTAATCGACTAATCCTGAGTGGTGAAATTTTTGCACGTACCTCAGAACGGACTGGCCGGCTGGGTGAATGTAATTTTGGACCGGTTTGACGCATTTCAATCTTGCGCTCCGTGTTGATATACTTTAATTGTTTATATCCATTTTGTAAGTTTATCCGTTCCTTCTGTTTAAACTGTTTCTTTTTTTCCATTCTTCTCTTGGATGGATTTCACTGGAAAGTGCGACCATTAAATGAAAGCTGTCGAGAAGTATTTTCTTGTGGTACTGTAACTTATAACGTAACATTTTAACTTTTTTGTGGCTTCAACCCTAAAATAGGACCATTCAAATGAAAGCTATTGAGTAGTCATTTTTTATTTGGTGCTACAGTGTTTTACAGGTGGTTCTAACTTAAGGTGATATATAGATAAAATCCTCTAGAGGTCCCTCTTATCCGAATAAAAGTAATTGAGTGCCTTCTAGATGCCCTTTGAAATGAAAGCCATTGATCAATTTTGGCATTCTGTTATTAAAAGGAGAGCAAGTTTTCAATTACAGGGGATAAATTGATACGAATCACTTCCGTCAATACTTTCATCACCATGACAAAGAATATAAACTAATTATCTATTTTAGATAATTTTATTTTGAAAACAAAGTTCACCAATATAGCCATTGTTGTGCAGGCATTCAAGATGGCAGACGATGATGATACAAAGTTTACTAAGCTCTTCGTAGGAGGAATTCCTTACCACACGGAAGATGATATAATGAAGGAGTACTTTCTGCAGTTTGATGACATTGTAGAAGCGGTCATCATCCGGGAAAGAAACAGTCAGCGATCCAAAGGATACGGATTTGTAAGTTACACTATATTATCCCGAGGAAATAAGTTTAATCTTTGACTCAAGTAATGAATCTCCCTATACAATGTAATCCGGAATCCAAGGTATACCTGAATCGAGGACTTTATATTTTGGACTCCATCTCCATTTATCCAAGTTTCGAGCTCTAGGAATCTGGACTCCAGCTACTGGAATATGGAATCCGTAATCCAGAAACTCAAATTTTGCCTCAATCCCGAATTCATGTACGTGGAATTCGGCCAAATACCTCAACGCCAAAATTCGGAATACATTCACTGCAATCCGGAATACACAAAGCGCAGTTATCTGGATTTAAAGACCCTTTTGGATTACTTTGCATTGGGGGAAGTGGTCAACATATAAGAGTAGTTAGCATAGTCATTTTGACATGCAGTTAGTTGACGAACAATCAGTAGAGAATAGTCAACCAGTCAGGGCAACGGTAGCAATGAAACAGAAAATTACAATTAGCCCCCAGTTCGAATTCTGTTCTTCTGCAGCACTCTCTTTGTCTTTCCTTGCTATTGTGTCCTTACATAAAATACCATGCGCTTTTTATCGATAAAGAAATTGACAGATAGATTCTGTGGAGAGCATGGTGGTCAAGATTCTCATGCAAAAGTTCTGCTGTGTAAATGCACACCACAGATTTTTTGGGTAATCTTGGGTGAGAGGATAATGTGCAAGATATATCTAAAGAGATCAGAGAAGCCATATTTCTAGACAATTATTCACGCTACATGTGGATCAACCAGGTTTTATCACCGCCCTGATGCATTGCAGGCGATTCCTCCATGTAGAATTTTTATAATTAATATTTGACAGACATGTTCTCTTATATGTTGTAAAAAGAAGATTTGTTTGTTCTGTTAAAAGGTTACCATGGCTACAAAGGAAGGGGCGCAGAGGGCATGTGTGAACAAGAGGCCGGTGATTGATGGAAGACGGGCTAATGTTGATCTCGCTTATCTCGGTGCAAAGCCCAAAAACCCAAAAGCGGGACCTCAGCAAGAAGGTACAGTCAGTCCAAAATGTTCAAGTGTGCCTCCGTCTCCAACGATTTCTGAACAGAGTGTGCCTTTAGAACGTGGGAACGAATGGGTTGTTGAGGAACAGTACCCGACGTATAGCACCTCTCCAAGTTTCTCTGGAAACTTCACGTACGACACATACAGCTCCGCTCATACAGCTCCAGCCCAGACAATGATGATGTCACCTGTTGGCCTGAAGCCTGCGAGCGTCAGTGGCGTACAAACCGTTTGCCCCAATCAACCTCCTATGAATGCTATCAACTACTACATTCAATCCTATTCCTTACCAGGCTGCAACAAGGACTCTTTTGCCCCCAAATATCTTGATCAACAAAGTGGTGTTAATCTGGTGGCCTATCTGCCCCATGGAGGTCCTGTGGCAACTCCGCCAGAAAGCCTAGCTCTCAATGCACAAGGTCAACCACAGCCGTTTGCCCAAGCTTCTCCTCATCCAACAAAGTTAATACCCAGTCCAAGGTACGTCTACACTGTACCTGTTTGGTACATAGAGCAAGGAAAAATAACCTGCGGCCAAGTGAGCATGGATCCTGGTTCGACCTATTCTCAACCGCCTTTGATACCAGCAGGGATACCTGGAAATACCAATTTCGGTATTCAAGCTGGCAAACTGTACTCTACGCCAATTGTTTACTACTAACTTAATTTCAACCTACATCAGTATACAAGTACTGGAAAATATCGAATATACATACTTATTTTATGTGTACTCGATTTGGTGAAAATACTTATTTTCTGCGAGGTATTGTTAATATTATTCTTTATTATTCCTTTTATCTTCGAGCATGGGGAGGAAGTTAGGTTATTTTTGGAAGGAATTTAGTCTTTCAACTGACAGGTGCTTTAAGATATAAAAGCAGCTTAACTGACGTGTTTAATCCAGTGGGGTGGGAAGGGGGTAGGTTGTAGGGGTGATTAATGGAAGTATATTTTGCACCTGGGAGGGAGATATTTTCGGGGCAGGGATTAATATTCGGAATTTTACGGTATTTTCTCAGTTTTCATACTTAAACATTAAGGTAGATAAAGAAACCGTGACGAGCGAAGACGAGTCTCCATGGCGATGACATTAAAGTTGTATTTTTTCAGCCACATATAGTCATCACTTTCATGGAACATTCATTTCTATAAAACGAGCATATGATATAATGTCATGCGTTAGAAAATCTTCTCATGGCCAATTTGCACGACAGGTATCACTGCAACCTGTGTATAAATAAAGTTGTGTATGTTTGAATGTAAACACAGCCATCAACCACAAAAACTAAGCCGCCGCCTCAGTTTTTATTGTCTCGCAGTTTAATTCGAAAAGGCGTTTTTGTGTTTGACAAAAAACAAAACAAAACAAAAAATAATATTGTGATAATCCAAATTCAAGCTAAAACACATGCCTTTAGTTGAAAAATCGTTTAAGGGATAGATAAGTTACTACAAACATATTAGCTTCCAAGTTGAGTTTAAAGGCCCATGTTCACTCAATCTCATTTGCGCGCTTGTGTTTTTGTTTTGAAACGGTTCAATTGTTCAATATAGCATTATGATTGGCTGGTACGTCAATTTTTCGATTTTCCGTCTGTGCGAAAATAAGCC
Source organism: Cladopsammia gracilis (assembly GCA_022457155.1). NCBI lineage: Eukaryota > Metazoa > Cnidaria > Anthozoa > Scleractinia > Dendrophylliidae > Cladopsammia > Cladopsammia gracilis. Next base: position 424,714 of record JAJGOT010000268.1, on the reverse strand, counting down.
CGGGCGCGCAAAGCAGATTGGGTGAACATGGGCCTTTAAAAACTCAACGTAAGAGATAATTAACCAAGGAATCGTAAGATTTGGACTGCCTCATGCAATGTCTGTTTGACCGCTGTAAATCTGTATTAACAAACCATTCATCTATATTAAGACAGGACCTATTAGGACTCAATATCGTTTTTAAGAAGGGGCCTTTCTTAAATTAATTCTTGTAACTTAATATATACTTACAAACTTAAGTAATAATATTTAAATCGTTTAAATAAATATGTAAATGCATTATAAGGTTTGCAGTCTTTGCTACTTTTTTGTTTTTAACGGTCTACTTTTGTTTAAAATTATTCTACTAATGCTCTAAGGGTAAGGATAAGGGTGTTGGGCTGCATATGGTCAGGGATGGAAATGGATTATAACATGAAACAATTGGGCCACATTCATCAAGTTATCCGGCTTGTGTTTTGGAAAACTTGCTAAAACTCAGATTGTGCATGGTTCTTTCTCTCTGCGAAAATTCATTTCACATGTTCCTCTTGATGTGCTAACCCATAAGTGGGTTGAAACGTGCAATTGTCTCTTCATAATTGTACGCTTAAAAACAAGCTTCCGATTATTCAATTTGCTAAGAAGATTTTACAGCCATATTTGGAAAATCAAGATAAAAATATTAACCAATCAATTCGCTAGAAAAACTTGCTTCCAATCTCGAGGGACCGAGGGGTTTCCAAATATGGTACTAAACAAAAAGGAAGCTGTGAATGTGCGTTACTCGTTTCAACCCACTTATGGGTTTCGTGTTTGACAAAGATACTTAGTTTTAATTTTGGACATCGAGTTTTAACCCCAAACGTCAAAATTCCCATGACATAATAGCGTCTCCCCTTACCAATCTATTCAACCTTTCTATTAGAAATGGAATTTTCCCAAGGGATTGGAAATTAGGAAAAGTGACACCGATATACAAAGATGACAAGAAATGCATTCCTGATAACTACAGACCAATTTCTGTATTGCCAGCTGTCACTGAACTGATAGAAAGAATTATTTTTAACCAACTTTACAGTCATCTGACAGAATATGGTTAACTCTCTGACTCTCAATCGGGCTTCAGACCCCTACATTCCTGACCGCTTTATTAGATGTCACTAATGATTGGTTTCTAAATATGGATAAAGGCCTATAAATAAAAATGGTGTAATGGTCTGGCTTTCGACAGCATGGATCACGAAATTTTGTTGGACAGATTGAAACTATGTGGTGTACGCCAAATGAGCCTTAATTTGTTTGTTTCATATATACCTTACAAATAGAACACAAAAAAATTTTGTCGATGGTGTGCTGTCAGATAGCTGCACAATTAAATGCGGAATACCACAGGGTTCTATTCTTGGACCGCTTCTATTTATTGTTTACACAAATGATTTTCCATCTTGTAACCTCTACTCTAAAGTGCGGATGTTGCACATTAGATGAATACATCCTGGAACAACAAATGAATCATGATCTACATGAAATACATATGTGGCTAATAGCAAATAAACTTAGCCTAAATGTGACAAAGACAAAATATATGATAACATTGTAGTTAGTCAATATAGGATAAAACTCATGTCGACCACAAACCCCTTGTAAGGGATGAGACGCATAAATATCTTGGTGTTGTAATAGATCAATTCATTATCTTGGAGAGATCATGTAGACAAAATTGCTAAGAAAACTTCTGGAGGGATTGGAGTTCTGAGACGTGTAAGGCATCTCATACCTCATCATACATTAATTACGATGTACAGCTCCCTTGTACTACCATATTTCGATTATTGTAACATAGTGTGGGGAGCTGTGGGAAAGGGATATGTAACAGACTCCAGACCCTCCAAAACAGAGCTGCCAGGGTAGTAACCTCCTCTAATTACGATAGACGATCAGTTGAAATACTGGATGAACTTGGGTGGGATAATCTTGAGACACGGACAAGGCAATTATCCAAAATATTGTATAAATTGAAAAATCGAATTACACTTGATCATTTGGCTCAAATTTTTAATAGTACAAACTGTATGTATTCCTACAATCTTAGAAACTCAACACATAATTTGTTTTGGCCAAGATCATATACTGAGCCGGGCTGGAAAAAACAGCTTCCACTATAGAGGGGTGATTCTCTGGAATAGTCTACCGAAAAACTATTAAAGTCAAACAAGCCTGAAATCATTTATCTCACATTTGTAATTTAGAACAATTTTAATGACCATATTTATCTAATATTGTTTTTATTGCATGATTTTTGCACGGCTCTCTGGAAGAGCATTTTTATGAATGGGATTGGATTCCGTGTTTTAATAATTGATTGATTTCTCACAAGTATCCGTCCCCCCCCCCCCCCCCCCCCACCACACTCCTCACCCTGTGCTCCTTCTAACTTTGGATCGATCGAGGAGCCGTCGAAAAAAATACAAATAAATTGAATTATAAATAATGAAGATTGAGGCAAGTGTTTCACCCGCGTACCTAAATTCTAAATAAAACCCCGCATTCACCGATGATAATGATTTTAAAAATATAAGATTCTGGAGGAATATAGAGTAGTTACCTTCAGAGGACGATAACGTCTGTTGTTTATGTTTGTTTGTTGTTGTTCTCGTTCAGTCTCAATTGAGTGTTAAGCAGCAATGCAGCTTTTAAAACAAGACTCGGACACCAGATTAAAATCATGCTAAAACTTGTCCTCAGTTACGTTTGTAAGCAGAGGCGTTTAAAATGGAATATAATAGTGGCTGAATCACGCCGGCTTTGATGACGTCGTATAAACGGATCTCATCAGTAGAGTGTCGTCATAACGAACGGTACGCTGTGCGTGTTTCCGCGATCCAGAACCAAATAAAACACTTCCCCTTTGTTAGAGCGCCAAAATAAAACCTGACCTTTCACTGAAGATATTATTTTTGTAATATTGGTAATTGTTTTTCAGATATCTTGAAGACCACAAACGAACTATTAACACGGAAACCCAGTTTGATATTATGATATTGTTCATCGGCCGCATAAACGGCAAATTTACGGCTAATTTTTATATTGATTTCTTTCTCAGGACAATCAGTTTACAGTGAAAGTTTTCAAAATCAATACTTAGCGGTTTCGCGCTCATGCAATTGAACTGTGAATTTTTTAATCTAAGATAATGTGCTTTCAAACTGTCTCAACGGAAACAATTTACTAAATATCGACAAAACCGATCGACTGTATCACACTCGGAAAGAGCCTTGTTGAAAAGGACGATGACTAAGGACTTAAAAGATAGTGTGCATTGCAATCAGTTACGACTATCGTAAGAACCCAGTCGTGAAGTTCAACGCGCATACAAACGTGAAAGTTAAAACATCACAAATAAAAACTTTGAACAAACTCAGTTCAAATTTTTTATTTGTTTGGCTCAGAATGACAGCATAAAAGAGGAAATTAGCTGTTTTCCCATAATAAATTCTACGAGCCGATAGTCACGTAACGATAGAGAGTGGGTCATAGCGAAGTAATTTATGGACGAGAATTAAAAAAAAAACAAACAAATAAATAAAAAATAAAACAAGGAAAAATATTTATTACCGTCAAACATCGCCAAAAACAATTGCTAGGGCAACGTCTGTTTTCATCGAAACTACGGGAACATGTACTCGGAAATCGGTTCAAGTACCGTGTCCATGTAGAAAGAGACAGAAAACTGTACGACGAAAACCCAATGTTCTATAAAGAAAACTCATCTTTATTTGAACTTTAGTTATCAAATGCAAACTGCTAAGTGTTAAATATTTGGTAGACCGTCAAATGCAGTTGTCATTTTATGCTAGTTCTATTCTCGATAGTTGTTCCACGCGAGTAACAGTATGTCTAAACTTTTGATTCCGTGGAATCACAAGCATGACAGCATGATCGAAGTGACGGAATTCCTTTGCATAATCTCGTTTGAGATTGACGTCATTCCTCTTCACGGCCAAAACACAAACAGCCGACCATCACTGACCCTCATTAATTGGGGTGAAAGCCGTGCAAAATATAAAATAGACTATTTATAATCTTGGGTCACGTATTTATTAATAATGATTCTAACTTTTGAGTCTGCGGATTTAATCTGAAGTGTGCCCGATTCAAATCAAAGCCATCGAGTAGTATTTTCTTTTTATATTTTATGCTTTAATATTTTAAATCGTATGAAAAACAAAACGGAAATTCGGGATTTTTGATCACGGTTTTCCAATCTGGGAATTATCGAGAGCGAAGAGATATTAAAGTGCGCACGTAAAAAGTGTCAATAAAAAAAACGGATAGGAAATCGCGACTTTTAAAACATGTTTTGTTGCATTAGAACAGCTGTCTTTGTATAATGTTTATATTCAAATTAATGAAAACTTTCTTTCAATGGGTATATTTTATTCTGTTTTATTTTTTTTTATTTTTGTAACCTGCGGCTATATTTCTTTTTTGTTTCTAATACTTAAAAGTTTGTCATTATTCTTTTCAGGCTGTGAACAGACAAAACAAAAAAGATCGGTCCTTTTTTTTGAAGCGTAGGAAAATCATTAGAACCACAAAAATGTATTAAGACAGTGTGAAAACCGCATTTTTAGTCACGACTACAGTCTGCTTATCGGAAAAATGAATAACATACAAAACCACATTAAGAGACTGTAAAGGGACAATTTCGGTTTAGGAATGCGTCTTGATTAGCGAAGACTATTTTATAAGACTAAATGACGGCCGGACAAACCTACAATGTAGCTTATGACGTCAGCGTTGATCGATCGTGATACAGCGCAGCGCAGTTGTTCCGGTGTTATTGTGTAAATCCGCTAATGCGAATTACACAACTTTAAAATGTCACTTGTGGTCTTGTAAACAGGCTGCAGAATTAAGTACAGTAAAATGAATGAAGTGAAACGAAAGGCGACAACCAAGTATTTTGAGCAAGTCATTTGGAACAACGTATCCAAGCAGAATTCTTTTGAAGATCGACGATTCAATCTAAAATGCCACAAACTTGACAAAGATGAGAGCGTTACTGTCAGAGCTTGGGATTCGCAACAGTTACTCATGTCCAGGAGAAATCAAAAGCTTCGCGAACTGATCAGCTCCACGGAAAATTGTAAAAGACCTGATCATGATAAGAAAAGGTGTCATAGCCAGCTGGCCACAAGTCATCATCTTCCAACATTAGTGAGACATGATCGTCCGTTATCGACTGGTCAGACGATTTATTTGGGGTTACCATCGAGGTCATCTGTCGATCGCCGCTCTCGCTCTCACTCAGACCTCACTACTGACTTGGTATTGCAAAACACAAGACATGAGGACATAAAATTGCCAGCAGTGTCTGGTGCTGTCAAAGTTCGCCGGAGCTCGCACTCGGCTTGTTCACGAAATACCAGTTTACAAGATAGTGAAATAAACAAGCAAAGAACTAGAAAAACAACATGGACTAGGCCATCTATTCAACTACATGAACGGGATGGCATTGTAGCTGCATGGTGAATAATTATTAAAATCGTCAGTATTAGGTTTACTTTGCTCTGATCTCAAAGTCGGGCTCAGGCGACTAGATTGAGAAAAATATCTAAGGCCCGGTTCAGACGCCGAACTTTTCATGAGCCGAACTTAATTCGAATTTGGACCGACCCAAATTAACAAAAGTACGCCTGTTGATTCAGACGCCGAACTTAATTAGCCGAACTTAATTCAGTTTGAAGAGAAACAAATCGAAAAGTAAGCGATTTTCAGGCAAAGATGTCAGAACATGCACCAGTCGTTACAATAATTTATGCATTAGGTTCGGCTCATGAAAAGTTCGGCGTCTGAATCAAAGCCGTTCCAAAGCCGAAATTCCCGGCTGAGCCAGGCGAAAAGAACGGCTCAGCCGTTCCAAATTCAAATAGCCGTTCTTAATTGATTCAGACGCCGAACTTTTCATGTACTTAATTCAAGGTATTAGGTTCGGCTCATGAAAAGTTCGGCGTCTGAACCGGGCCTAAGATACTTGTCAAGAAATACTCCAATTAATCAGAGTACCTTAATGACAAAGATCGGGATCTAGTGCCTATTAGCTATTTTAAAATCCATGCATTCAGGCACAGCGTTTGATAAAATAGTTGTACATATCTTTTTAATTGATAAACATTCCAAGTATGCCGAGCTCTAAAATAAGGAAAATTAAAACTTTTCTTTTGAAAAAAAAAAAATGTATGCAAGTGTAAATTAAAATACTGTATCAGAAAAAATGATATTGAACACGCATTTGAGTGTGCGACATTGACAAGCTTCATTGCACTCTAAAAGACTCACGCAACTTGTTCAACTCGCGCATGCCCCTGGATAAATAAATAAATAAAAAAAAAAAAAAATGCGCAACTTATATTAGTAACCTCCTCACTGATCACTCGCATTCTCGACCTCAGAGCTCTCGGTCGTTTTTGGGGTTATGCGCAATAGAGAAGAGAATGTGATCACTCGGTACGTACGAAGACGATCTTAATAGACCTGTTAAGGCGGGAATCGACTTACAGGAGTGCTCAACGACCAATGTTTCGAGTTTGCTGTCTAGTTACTTGTGGGATGTTTAATCGTCTCTGGAGTCACTGCCAGCAAGTGAAGGGTTGTTGACTTATCGCTGCCAGCCACCTGCTTCGTTGAGAATAACTTTTCCAGCCATGAAAATGTTTTGTGCGGTTATTTTTTTTGCCAGCAACTGCGCTCATTTGGTTATTTTGAAATGCCAGCCAGGAAAATGTTAATTGTCTTTTATTCCAGCAAAAATGTTTTTGTCTAAATGACAGCCAGGATTTTCAGGATTTTTTTTAAACAGAGGTCGACATTTTTCATACATAAACGATATACAAGCTCTAACCCTATAATTAAGAAGCGGTACTTAGTTTTCGGGCTCACTCTCCTGGGCTCAATGAAAGGAATAGGCTTCTTTGATAAAGAAATAAATCAAGATTGCCGTGTGACGTTGGGTTGAGACCGTACCTTCACTTTCGCGTTGTGCCAAGAAAAAAAATGAAAAGAAACGAGGACTTTTAACGTGTTTTCCGTGAAGTAACGTATTGGCTGATTCGACAACAATGCTTCAGCCATGTCAGCTTGGCCATAAACCGTTCTCATGCGTTCTGTACACTTTGCGCCTTTCTCCCTTGTGGCAATCATTTTTCCCCTTGTGGCTGAATCTTGTCAGCACCCAGATTTTGGATGCCAAGTGACCAGCCGAACCCTTGGAAGGTATTATATTTTTCTTGTTTTATTATAGACTAGTACACGACCCCTCAAGCATGTTAATTGCTTTAATTACTGATGGTGTTTTAAAATTAAAGGATCTACTACTACGACTACCACTACCACTACCACCACCACTGCCACTACCACGACCACGACCACGACCACGACCACGACCACGACCACGACCACGACCACGACCACGACCACGACCACGACCACGACCACGACCACGACCACGACCACGACCACGACCACGACCACGACCACGACCACGACCACGACCACGACCACGACCACGACCACGACCACGACCACGACCACGACCACGACCACGAACCACGACCACGACCACGACCACGACCACGACCACGACCACGACCACGACCACGACCACGACCACGACCACGACCACGGCCACGGCCACGGCCACGGCCACGGCCACGGCCACGGCCACGGCCACGGCCACGGCCACGGCCACGGCCACGGCCACGGCCACGACCACGACCACGACCACTACCACTACCACTACCACTACCACTACCACTACCACTACCACTACCACTACCACTACCACTACCACTACCACTACCACTACCACTACCACTACCACTACCACTACCACTACCACTACACGTTCCTCGCGCCGTGTTCGTTGACTTGGAGCCAACAGTTGTCGGTGAGTATTAAAACGAAGGCCTCTTGATGATGTTTCTATTTTCGTTCGATCGCTATATATATATATATATATATATATATATATATATATATATATATATATATATATATATATATATATATAACTGTGTTAACTGACATGAGATCACGATGATGACGATCCAGTTAACGATCCAACATATTAAACTTAGTTTATGACAGCTGAATTCGATAGTTTATCCTTTATAACTTACCAATGCAATGGAAACAACTTCCAAAACCGGGAAAATTAACGTGTGTTAAAGCGATTAATAACAACTTAAAGTAATCTCTGAAAATAAAAAGGCTTTTGATCAGTGCCATTACCGATCAACACTGAATTATTTATGTATTTCCAAAGTCACGCAAACAGCTTTAACAGCTAAAACAGCCTTCAAGGTAGCAAATTTCATCTTACGATGAAAGATATCCTGAATGTATTTATTTTCTTTCACTTTTTCTCACATTTTTGTTTGTGTTGACTCTATATATGTTTCGTCGCCACGGAGATGCAGTCGGCGTTTCATCTGTAATTTGGATAGACTACCAGTAGTCCCTCCTTTTTCCTCAGGGATAGTAGAGCGAGCGAAATGCGAGCGCGCGTGAAAATCACCGCACGCGAGAAAGGCGAGACGCGCGGCGTCTCGCCTTTCTCGCATGGAGTGATTTTCACGCGCGCTCGCGTTTCGCTCGCTCTATTATCCCTGAGGAAAAAGGATGGACTACTCGTAGTCTATAATTTGGATGGAATGCGTATACAGACTATACAATAAGCATTTTTGTTATTCAGTCAGGGATGCAGTTCTGCAAGAGCAGTTTCCCGTTAGGATAACCCAACGAATCTTCGTTGGAAAATCTGTTCGAAAGGTTTCATTCACCTTAAAAATTCATGATTGATTAGACTAAAAACTAGTGTTTTCTTTAGTGAAGTTCGTAACATCGGAAAATGTCATGCTTTTTGTTTCCAGGAAGGATCCAAAAGGTTCCACCGCGGTCAAACGTCCGAGGCGTTTTTCGTTTTATTTAGTGGGATTTTATTTAATATTAAATGGAAATATGGGCAATGATGTATTAAAAAAATTATTCACGTTGCTATCTTTTAATTTTTCTCAAAATGATGAGCATTTTTACGTTGAAAACTGACCAAAACTCCTTGCGCCTGATCAAAATTATGTTGGCAAATGGCGCCGACAATTCTGCAGTTCACAGTTTTTAAACGCTTAGAACTTTTTTAATAAACTTTCAAAACGTTTGGTAAATTGACAGTGTATTTGCAATATATTAAACTTTAAACAGTGAAAATGTCAACCTTAACTTTAAAGTACTTTGCTTAACGTTTGAAAATTTCGCTCGTTTGACCGCGGTTAACCAAAAGGTCTTTCTGGGTGCGAAGTAACCTGAGTAACGTCAGCTAGGATCGTAAAGGAGAAAGCAGCAAGCAAATTCGTGGGATAAGATTCCTTTTCCTAAAAATTGCTCACGGGCTATTGCAACTTAGCTTTCCTTAGCACAGTATGACTGCACCTATTAAGGTTGCATTAAACGAACGCAGTTTTCTCACGGATACCTTTTGCAGAAAAAAATAAATTAAATTAATTACTATTAAATTAAATTGTACCTCACCGTACGCGTTTTAGAGATTCTTCATTCCTTGGTCCTCGTTTTCCGATTCAGTCCCTGTTCCTGCTTTTAGGTGTAAAAAATACATAAATAATCAACCTCGTTCCCAGGGTCTGTCTTCTTCCCACCCCTTGGCAGTACGCAGCTCTTACAAGGTCTTCTCTGATTTGCTGAGAAAACAATATATTAATAGAACAAACAACACAACAATGGCTAACAATAGACCCTAGACCTAAAAACAATAGACAAGGAATCAGAGAATTTCCCTGTACAAAAAAAATCTTTGACCTCGATGGGTTTACCTTAGCACTATAATTTACACACAGAGTTAATTCTCTGATTCCTTGTTTAATTGTATCACCAGTGCTACGTGGCTCAACATTTATTTGTACCCTTCACATTCTCATTGCCACGAATTACCACCTTATTACCCACGATCTGCTCCCGTACGGCCTAGTGGCTCAAGTGGTAAGCGACGGAAGATCTAATCCGGAGGTCATGGGTTCGAATCCCACCGAGGTCAAAGATTTTTTTCTTTCCCTCGTGTGGTCCCTCATTTCCTTACTAGGGCTAACGCTCAGTACAGGGAAATTTATGGGTTTACCTTAGCACTATAATTTACACACAGAGTTAATTCTCTGATTCCTTGTTTGTACTGATCACCAGTGCTACGTGGCTCAACATTTATTTGTACTAAAAACAATAGAGCTGCATGATATACAGGTCCAATGAAATTAGAGGTTGTAAAGAGCTGCGTGGTATCTGCCCCCAGGAGCGAATAGGGCGGGAAAGGTGCGTCACTTTTGGAACCTGTACAGTTGTGCCACGTGTGTCGCCACGTGTAAGCATCGTGGTTGTCACGTCACGTGATGCTGGTTATAAGAGCGCGTTGAATAACCGAGTGCCGCCATATTGACAGCGGTTGCGGTTGATTATCTTCTTTGGAGGTCGTTACCTTTCGAAAGGAGGTTTTTTTTTTCTCTCAAAGCTTCAAAACTCTTCAAGTCGTCATTTAGAAACCAAGCTATCTCAATATGGTAAGTGTGGAAATCTTCGTGTTGGTATAAATCTTAGAAATATCGCCGAAAGAAGTTCAGAAGCCGCGATCGATTTCCTAATTTGCATTTTTGATAAAGTTTCGATTTCACGAAGATTCAATTCAGGTTAGATTCGAAGCTTTTTAATATTGGCCGTGATTTCTCTAGCGCCTGCGCTTTCTCCCTTCCAAAATTACAATGTTGTAGTGTTGTAACAACGATAATGAACTGCGCGAGTACGAACAGACACGAAGGCGGTTTGAAGATATTTCGGGAGCGATTTTACAATACCCGGCCACTAGTTATTTACATATCCCTAAATGTTTGTTAGAACTAGCCATATGAAAACAAAAGAATTCATTCTTATTCAGTGAGATGCAAATAAGTGACCGGGTATTGTAAAGTGTAGCCATATTGCGGTCAGTTATTTCATTTTGTCCCATAATAATTATATATCAACGGCACGAAAAATACGAAGAGACAAGACGGAATTTGAATAACTGAAGCTCGCTGAACAATCTGGACGGATTTGTATGTATTCAGTTGATACTTAAAGGCCCATTTCCATCCTGGATGCATTGCGCTAATCTTCAAAAATGACGATTCTTCGAAAGCCCTGTATCATCGTCTTTTTCCAAAGCAACCCTGTAAATATTTTCAATAGGTGGTTTTCATGTTACGTCATCGCCGCCATGCTGGTGGACATAAACAATAGTTCTCTCATTAGCTCCTTTTGTTCGTCCACCAGCATTTGTTCGTTTCACTATTGTTATCTATGTCTCTAGAGATTGATTGCAAACCACCTATTATCTTCTAAATACATTCCCTGTTTATCTTTTCATATTTTTCCAAAAGTGTTTTGTATATATTCTGGCTGTATTTGGAAATTTTGCTGTTTGAAGTCGACAAGTGTCTGACCTATAGACCGGCCTTGTCACGGTTTTTCCAAATTTTTATATCTGCCTGATTGCAAAACTCCATCAACACTGCTGGAAAAAGCATCTCAAAAGTAGTAAAGTGGCCGAGTTTAAAAGCGATATCTTTTAAAATAATAGAGATATAGCTCTGCAAAGTCGGCAAATTTCACAGACGTTTGTATCACGCGGCCAAATTTTTACTGGTAGGCAACAAATTTGGCCGGGCGATAACATTAACGTTAAGAAGAAGAAATCTCCCAGGAATCCATACAGGTTCGCGTTCGGGTTTTCCTGGTGTATCTTTTTTTTCTTTGAAATTTTCATGATTTTTTAAGCCAGATACACTTTCATTGCAACTCGCACTCTCCCCGCCCATTTGTTTATCATGGTTTTAGAGATTTTATGCATCAGTATACGCAATAACAAGGACATCCATGGCATTTTAGTAGACAAAGAGGAAATTAAATTAGGCCTTTTTGCTGATGATCTGACTGGCTTTTTGAAAAATGATTTCTCTCTAATAAATTTTCTTAAGCTTATAGAAGATTATGGAAGTTGCTCGGGCCTCAAAATTAACCATGAGAAATCAGAAATATTGTTATTAGGCAATCGTGCTTATACTTCACAGGAAGACAACGCCTCTCCAGGCAATTTTCAGAATATAAAAGTCAAGATATCTGTAAAAATATTGGGAGTACACTTCTCTTATGATTCTCAAGCCAGACATAAGTTGAACGCCGATGAATTAATTAGTTCCATTCAACAAAAATTACGAATCTGGAAGTGGAGAGATTTAACTATTATCGGAAGAATCCAAATTGTGAAAACGTTCATTATTCCTATCTTCTTATATCGGGTAAGCTTGATACCAATGAGTAAAGATTTTGTGAAACAAGTGAATACAATTATCTTCGATTTCATATGGAAGGGAAAGGATAAAGTTAAGCGCTCTGCTCTTGTTAGTGAAATCGAAGATGGAGGACTTAAAGCGCCACATTTAGAGTCTATTATTGAAGCGCAAAGAATACTCTGTTGCAAGAAATTGGCTAATGATCAGCCAAGCAGTTGGAAAACAATTCTTCTGCATTATCTCAAACCTGTTGGAGGAAAATTGATCTTATGTTGCAACTTTGAATTGCAGAAATTGTCGATAAAGCTGCGGAAATTTTATGAAGAATGCTTTAAAAGTTTTGCAAAATGCTCCGCGGCAAGTTGGGGCAGTGTACAGGATTTAAATGGGAACGATCTTACAAATATGGTGCTTTGGAATAACAAATTTATTTGTATTGGAGGAGAGTCTGTGTATTTTAAAAACCTTGCAGAGAAAGGAATAATTAGAATTAAGCATTTAATATCCGATAACAATGAGCTTCTTATTAAAAACAATCGCAGGTTGAGGGAGCTGAATATTTCGCCAGTAGACGCCTTTAGTCTTATGACTTTAATTGATGCTCTACCAGCTGAATGGCGCGAGGCTCTAAGGGCAAGTTCCTATAGGGAAGATGAACCTTTTAATATACATGATGAGATCAAATTAAAATTAAATAATCAAACTGCGCCAATCAAAACAGCGGTTTCCAAGACTATCTATAGGGAGCTTCGAAATAAAATCATTACTCCACCAACTGCTCAGCAGAACTTTAATGCAAAATTTGTTGACGATGCCTTAAAATGGGAAGAGATTTACAGTTTGCCTTTTCGTGTCACCTTAGATACAAAGTCGCGTGAATTTCAGTATAAATTGCTCAACAGATGTCTTGTAACAAATGCTTTTTTATTTAAAGTTGGAGTTGCACCATCTCCAGCATGCTTTTTTTGTGGAGAAATAGACGAGTCCCTTGAGCACCTAATTACATCTTGTCATTACACTAAGAATTTCTGGGCTGAAGTTATAAAATGGCTTACCAAACAAGGAATTAAAATCGCTAATTTCTCTGACAGGGATATAATGTTTGGTATTATAAGGTGCGACGATGAATTGTTCGTAAATCATGTTCTGTTAGTTGCTAAACAATACTTATATTATTGTAGGCAAAAAAGATCTGTGCCTTCAATTAGAGTTTTTAATTTAAAAATTAAAATGATCTATCAACTTGAAACAATAATTGCCAAATCTAATAATAAAATTTCAGCTCATAACAAAAAGTGGGGCAAATACATAACACAATAAATGTACAATCTTGTGCCGCAGCTGTACTTATACCTAAAATATTACAATAGATTATTATTATTATGAAGGGGTGTGTGTATATGTATGTGTGTGAGTGAATTAATTAACTTTTAAATTTAATTTTTTTTTTTTTTAATTTAATGTTTAATGTTTAATGTAATGTTTAAATGTTTTAATGTTTAATTTAATGTTTAGATGTTTAAGTGTGTAATAAAATTGAAAACCAATAAATATCAGTAAAATACAAAAAAAAAACCTTGAATTTCATCATAGCAAGGTACATTTGTTTGTTTTTCCGCAACAAAGCCAAGCGCTTTGTTTTTTATGCTTACCCGCGCCATTTTGGACTGGAAGTCTACACGCCATATAGTCATGACAACCAGGGCGGAAACGAGGCTGGAAATAGTCCGCGGATTAATAAGCTGCGAACCCATTTATACGAGCAGTTAGCGTCTTATTTAGCTGCACTGGCATAAACGGGTCAGTTCGTGGCTTAAATAGAACGCGGACTATTTTCTCATATAAACTGCCCTAATACTGCGATTTGAAAACAAAAACAAATGACTGCATTGTATCCTGGATGGAAATGGGCCTTTTAAAAGCAAGAAGACCGGTAAACGTGACTTTTTTGCCGAACGGGCAGATATTTGTAAAAAAAATATAATCAAAGCAAAAAGAGCGGTGATAAAAAAAAAATGACAGATTAGAAACAGAAAAGCAGTCCCTTGGGAACCTTTCTATCTTTGCGAATGAAATACTGTACAGTTCTTTCTCAGAACTGCGACGTTTTATCGCCTTAAACTATTAGTTTTGGTCCCTTTAAATAGTGTACCTCCATTTCCCATGACAACCTTTCCCACGTTTGAGTCTAAAAATAACAAACATTTTTTTCAGGGAGGAAATATTTGTAATTATGTTTGTCATAAATTCATTTCACAAGAAAATACGACTCAACAAGTGGACTTAATAAGTCTAAGCAGACCTGTTAGTAAGAGGGAGGGAAAAATAGAAACTACCATACATATTTCAAAACTGTATGAAACCCATGTTAATCAGTTTAAATATTTAAAAATGACCTGATGAAATGAATCCATATCAGTGATATTTTTATAACAATAGTGATGACAATAAATAGACAGGTCCTGCATTCTGATATGGGTTCAGTTTTATATTTATCAGGTCATTGCTGCGGAACGAGCGTAGCGAGTGAGCAGCAACATAATCAGGATTAAAGAGAAATATATGAGAAAGAAATATAAGCTAGGAAAAATCTCGTTTTGATCGCTTTTTACCAGAATTCACTGCGCCACAAACACATTTTGGGCCAGAATACACTGCGCCACGAACGATAGCCTCGCTTGCTGCTTCAAGCTCAGTGTTGGCTACGAGATTTGTAATACAGTATTTTGGTCCAACATGTCCCAGTCGAAATCGGAACTGAAGTGTCGAAGACTACTACGAGTTGAGCGGGGACTGCGAGGCATGGTGATAGGACCGTTGAATGGCAAAGATTTTCAAAGATTTACGGAATAAAAGACAAATTTATTTTGAAATCACTCCGACAGGGGTCGATGAGACTGAGCTGAGCGCTTGGGGACGCGAAACCTGAGCTGAGCTTGGGAGACGCGAACACACAGTAATTAACGTAAATTTTCACACCTTCCTCGTGGTGAACGTGTCCTTTACTCGACAATATTCCACAGACATTGCAGGAACTTGATGCGTGAATTACAAAACAAAATTAGTCTTATGAGCTGGAATTTTCGTCGATTCATCCCGGTTACATTTGCTTTGCTTCCCCTCAAAAAACGAAAGAGAAAATTCTGTAATACCAGCGAGACGTTAAAACAGCATTGTTACAACAAATTTACCGCAGCAATTACTATCTTTTGGATACACTAGTTTTAAATATTGATAAGCGGAAGGTGTCTATTCATAGTCATCACTGTTGCTACTTTCATCGTCACCGGTTTTGCTATTGTCATCACTAGTTGGTATTGCATTATCTTTATAAATCCATTCCTCAAGCTTAGTCTGAAGAATTACTCTACATTTCTTGTCAATTGTTTCATTTTCAAATAAATTTAAGTCCATGGCAATGGGTTTTTTCTTTAGTTTTTCTAAAAAGTTAGACATGTTAGCTGTCTATGAGCTTGAGAAATACTTGAGGGCGCACAACATCTGCATCACTAGGCGGGATAAGTTGGACAAAATCAAACTCGTAATAATTGCTCATCATGAAAGTGGCAAGAGTGTGTTAAGTCAAACTCCTGTGGAAAGTGACACTGATGATTGTAGTGACTCTACCAATTCTGATTTATAGAGACTTTGATGAGCTGCACTCCCCTAGATTAGACTCATCATCTCATTCTGACAGCTCAAGTGACTCAAAATGATCAATCTTTAAAACTGCAGACATTAAGAATAATGGTTAGCTTTTGCGATGTGTGTAAATAAATGAGCACATGCTTTTAATTCAGTATTAAAGTCCACGAACCCCTTTCCTCTCCAAGTTAATAAAACACCATTTCTAAGGTTTCAGCCCCCCCCCCCAAATCTCTCTATAATTTGAAGTAACCCCCCTATTTATCTTCCCAAAATACATGTAATGTAACCCCCCTCCTCCATGCACCAATAAATGAAAGCCCCCTTAGTTAATTTAGATATCACAAGTGAAGTACGAAACCTGGGGACTCTTTCTCCATGGTGACAAAAGGCAAAACTTTACTGCATGTATCAAGAAAATTTTCTTTTATTTAGATAATATTTTGTTTTTCGTGAAAAGTCATTCTGTATTCCTGGTTTTACGTACACCCTTCAATTTTTAGGTTCTTCGCTTTCCTCAGTTCTAAGAACCTTTTTCAGTTTCTAGGATTTGTTACAACTTGTTACAAGTTAGCTATATTACAAGTATTATGTAATAGTTAACATTGTGACTGAAAAGCCCTGTTGAAGGGAGTCTCAATAAAGTATGTATGTATGTAACTTCTAATCGCATTTCTCATCTTTTGTCATAGCGTGAGTGTATTTCTGTCCACGTTGGCCAAGCCGGAGTTCAGATTGGAAATGCTTGTTGGGAGTTGTACTGTTTGGAACATGGAATTCAGCCTGATGGCCAGATGCCGAGTGACAAGACTATTGGCGGAGGAGATGATTCTTTCAACACGTTTTTCAGCGAGACTGGAGCAGGAAAACACGTTCCTCGTGCTGTGTTTGTTGACTTGGAACCAACAGTTGTCGGTAAGTAATTAAAGGCATCTTAATGAAGTTTTGATTCTCAAATATTACAGATCGTATTCCTTGATAAGGTACATGTGCTTTTCTTTCAAACTGTCAGATTGACAAGATGAAAGTTAAGCCATGTTTTGATCAGTCGTGGTTTAGTTTGGTATTTTTTATAGCTGAGGTGATCATGCAAGTCTGACATATTCTGCTTGCAATGGCAATGTTTTGTCAGACATTGCTTATTTCTCATTATTTTGCATTAATCAAAAAGAAATTTGGTGCTTTGGTATGAAAGCACTATATTGTTAAATTAAGTAGAACGCAGCGTTCAAATTAATCTTTTTCATCCTCTGGCTAAAAACGGCACTCTGCAAGCACAAATACTTTAAGCCATTCAGTTATTGATATGTTAGTGTACTTTGTTTATTCACTTAGTAAAATGTATTTTACATGTTCTGTTTTGCTCTGATTTACACCTTTGCATGTGTTAAATTTGTACATCAATTGTTGTAATTAACCTTTTGTCAATCTTTTGCTCAAGGCTAGGAATGGTGTAAAGCGTAGTTTGATCAAGCAAATTCATGAATTTCCAACTGTGTGATGACAATAGAAACAATGTTTTCAGTTTCTCACTCAGATTCCTAATAAATCTTTTCTTGTTACAGATGAGGTCCGTACAGGTACCTACAGACAACTGTTTCACCCAGAACAGTTGATAACTGGCAAAGAAGATGCCGCTAACAACTACGCCCGTGGCCACTACACAGTTGGAAAGGACCTGATTGATATTGTTCTAGACAGGATCAGAAAGCTGGTAAGCAAAATTACAGATTGTATTAGTATTCTGAAATAAAGCGGTTTATCTTCCCAGGACCATCACTATTATTTTAAATAGGCGGCAAGACTGTGCTCTAATAGTCAACATCAGGAGCCCAAAATCTACTTCACAGACGGTCCGTGTAATACCGTTTTTGAGAATCGCTAAAATTGAATTGCTGAAAGTGCTGTTTTGTTTTCACACCTGAACATCAGATCTGAAATAATTTACAAACATGGATTTTTATATGTAAGCTATTCAGTACAGGTTGTCCAAAGTAAAACATGACGAGTCGAAAGGAGTAGAGGAAACTGTAGTAGAGGGTTCAATATTTATTGCCAAAGAGATGTCCAGTGTTTCTCGGGAAAGATTTTGTTTTGAAATTGCACTGTATGTCATCGACTGGATGAGGTGTGGTCCTACATGTATTAACATTATTCAAGGACAGTTTGTGTCACTGAACTCATTGAATGATCCGTGCTCCTTCATGGGAAATAAAACTTATATTCTCGAGGCATGTTTTTTTCTCACTTATAAAACTATTCGGTTTCAAGTTGGGTGATCATTTTGTGTTTTTTTTTTTTATTTTGCAAAATTAGCCAAAATGTCTTTTATTGTTTGTATTGTGATCAGTTTGTTTGTCATCGCTTAACAGCCTAGAGAACTTTGACGGCGTTAAAAATTTTCCCTCCCTTTCTTCGCCAAAGTTGCAGTCTTGTCGTAAGATTACATTTACTGCTGTCTTGACAAAGTCATCCTGACAAGTGTTTAACCAATCACTTTTTCTACACTCTGCTTTTTTGGGGGGTTGGTAAATGACATAGCTTCTGGCGGTTACCCAAGTTTTAGACTTCTTCTCCGCATAGGATACAATTTAGTTCTCTTGATCTTCGCGAGAGAACAACTTTACAAAAGGTTTTTGTAGTAGTTGAACTCCTGTCCGACCCCATTCAAGTTCATGATGACCACGCGGAGCTTGGCGTTGAGCGCATAACATTTGTGACTGTCAATCATTTTTGTGCGCCAAAAAAATGCGCGTGTGATTTAAATTGTTGCAAGTGAAACAAGTCATCCTTTGCGACAACTAAATTCCATGCACAAATTTAACTCGACTAAAAAAGTGAAGGTTGACTTGTGGCAAGTCTGCTAATACATGTGTTTTACATAACACTTCTGTCTTTCTTATCAGGCTGACCAGTGTACTGGCTTGCAAGGCTTCCTCATTTTCCATTCCTTTGGTGGAGGAACTGGCTCTGGCTTCACATCACTGCTCATGGAGCGTTTGTCTGTTGACTATGGTAAGAAATCCAAACTGGAGTTTGCCATCTACCCAGCACCTCAGATTGCAACAGCAGTGGTGGAACCTTACAACTCCATTCTGACCACTCACACCACCTTGGAACACTCTGACTGTGCCTTCATGGTGGACAATGAAGCCATCTATGACATCTGTCGTCGTAACTTGGACATTGAGAGGCCCACCTACACCAACCTGAACCGACTGATTGGTCAGATTGTGTCCTCCATCACTGCTTCACTCCGCTTTGATGGTGCACTAAATGTCGACTTGACTGAGTTTCAGGTAAATTTTGAATCATATTTTTGCACATTAAATAATGATGAAAGTAATTACCATGGTTGCAAATAATTGTCATTTCACAGTCTACTTTAACAACTAACCACTGTTATGTTTTTACTGTAGACCAACTTGGTGCCTTACCCACGTATTCACTTCCCACTGGCCACTTATGCTCCTGTTATCTCTGCTGAGAAAGCCTACCATGAGCAGTTGAGTGTTGCTGAAGTCACTAATGCCTGCTTTGAGCCAGCCAATCAGATGGTCAAATGTGACCCACGTCATGGCAAATACATGGCTTGCTGTCTGTTGTACCGTGGTGATGTTGTACCAAAGGATGTGAATGCAGCAATTGCGACAATCAAGACCAAAAGAACCATTCAGTTTGTGGACTGGTGTCCTACTGGCTTCAAGGTTGGTTAGTTTTTGTAAGGCATCATATAATATACATGTATATATTTTTTTCAGAATCAACTCTATGTACATTGAATAGTTGAATGGTAAAACATTTCCTGTTTTGAAGGCCGTGCCAGCGAGCCACAGAGATTTGAATTGGCAAAATGTCAAGCAGATGATGTCAACCCAGGAATAATTTATTACACAACTACTTGTTTTCACCTCCAAGTAATATTTTTTACAAATCAATTGACTATCCACAGTTTATTTGTAGTATTTATCAAATTAATTATCCTCAAGTTTTAAACTGTGCATTGTAAATTGATGTAGAAATAATGGCAAAGTTTCAGGTTGACGTCATCCAATTAGTATTTTGCAAACCCAAATCCCCACAACTCACAAATGCAACGCTCAAAACAAGAAACATTTTACCATTCAACCAATCAATGTTTTTCTTTAATAAAACTTTATTACCTCAATGACAGAAAATTACCGTGCATAAAAGGATATATATGTTGTGGTGCAATTTTATCCTTGGTGCAAATTTTATTTTCCTTTGTTTAAAACTCATTATCATACATTACCACACGTTACCATACTCAAAAACAAAGAAAAATAAATTTTTTCTCCTAGGACAAAATTGCACCACAACATATACATACGCAAAAAAAAAAAAAAAGATAGAAGATTACATGAAAGTCGGTGAAGTACATATTACATAATGATGATAACGATGGGCTGGGGTATACCCAAGAAGCATTAATTGGCATTAAATTACGTATCAAATATATACTAACTTGCACTTATGGTTTTTAGTGGACAATACATACATGCGATATTGCAAAAGCATAATTATACGTAACAATAAAATGAAATAACATCACTCTGCATTGATAACTTGTCACATAAATCCAAATATGATGAAATTAACTTGATCATTTGCATTAATTTTACAAAATAATTAGGCAATGAATACATTACATACAATACATTTGGAGATAAACACAGTCAATCATTTAATATATAAAAGACGACCTTTAGATAAGAAAAATGACTGCAATAAATCCCTGTTAAATTACATTGTCGTCTTTCAGGTTGGCATCAACTACCAGCCTCCTACAGTTGTTCCTGGTGGTGACCTGGCCAAGGTTCAACGTGCAGTGTGTATGTTAAGTAACACCACAGCTATTGCTGAGGCCTGGGCCCGTCTGGATCACAAGTTTGATCTGATGTATGCCAAGCGTGCGTTTGTCCACTGGTACGTGGGTGAGGGTATGGAGGAAGGAGAGTTCTCTGAAGCTCGTGAAGATTTGGCTGCACTGGAGAAGGATTATGAAGAAGTTGGTGTTGATTCTGTTGATGCTGAAGGCGAGGAGGAAGGAGAAGAGGAGTACTAGATGCACCACTTCTGTCTTGTCAGCAAAACCGAGTTTGAAAAATTGAGCAATAAAAATTTGTGCACACTACATTAAATTTGTGGTATATTTTAAAGTTCAGCTGAAAAGGGAGGCTTGTTTTATCTTGCATGCAAACACGGGGGGGGGGGGGGGGGGGGGAATTCCCCCTTCTCCCTCCTCCCTCCTTTTTTCCAAGTTTCAATTTCATGGCAAAATGATTACGTTCCAGGCCCTCATGAAGTTGTCGCGACCCATATCTCCGGGTAGGGGGGAATGGCTAGCGAAATGGATGCCGAATAATTCAATTGGCGGTTTTTTTGCGTCCGTTTTAAGGGATCTTAGCCATGTTAGCTGCGTCATAAAAATTCAAGGAAGGTTGCATGATAACTTTCCCAAGAAGCGATGAATATGCATCCCTGATGTCATGACATTTGCTAATAAATTTCCAAGTTTACACGTTTTGGATGGGAAATAATAAAAGTCAAAGATTGTTCTGCAGACTGAGAGGTTATGAAATTCCGAGACGGTTCATCCCCCCCCGGATATTTACGATTTCCGAAGTATATGCAAGCAACGAGTGAAATATCCGCCCGTATTGCCTGTCAAACCATTATAAGAGCTTTATTATTCGCCTGCTAATTTTTGAGAACCTTTTCCTCAGAACATGTGCGTGCAGTCTGTGTACAGCCGCCTACTCTCCTCAGAATAAGAATAAAGAATAAGAATAACGATATTATCAATACATTACATCCCTTCCTTTCTTTAGAAACAAGCTAATTACGAAAAATGTCAATAAGAAACGTTTCACTGAAATGAAATCTGTATGAAAACTGTTCTGCTCGGCCATTTGCACGATGACGTCATTTGACTACTACTACCAGAATCCTTCAGTTTTTTGTTTTGTAGTGCAAATTAGGGCTATTGTTATTTAAACCGCACTGGGATTACAAAATTTAAATAAGAAAGGAAAAACGAAATGAATTCTGGTAGTAGTAGTCAAATGACGTCATCGTGCAAATGGCCTAATAACATTGCAGTGTAATTTAGGGTCGGATTCCAGTATCTAGGGTTGAAGCACTGATTTTAGTATTTAGGGTTAAGCACTGTTTTCATCTTTTTCTACTGAAATAAAAACTAAGTGTTTAAATACAAAATAATAAGGGATACACCAAGTACATACCGTCACATGGACCACAGTGCCACGTGTAGGCATGTCGGTTGTCAAGTCACGTGATGCTGGTTATAAGGGCGCGTTGAATTACTAAGTGAGCAGTTGCGGTTGATTGTCTTCTTTGGAGGTCGTTACCTTTCGAAAGGAGGTTTTTTTCTCTCAAAGCTTCAAAACTCTTCAAGTCGTCTTTTAGAAACCAAGCTATCTCAATATGGTAAGTGTGGAAATCTTCGTGTTGGTATAAATCTCAGAAATATCGCCGGGAAGAACTTTTCGATCGATTTCCTAATTTGCATTTTTGATAAAGTTTCTATTCTTCACGAAGTTTCAATTCAGGTTAGATTCGAAGCGTTTATTGGCTGTGATTTCTCTGGCGCCTGCGCTTTTTCACTTCCAAAATTACAGTGTTGAAATTTGCAGTTCCACCAGCGCGATTTACGAACAGACGACACGAAGGCGGTTTGGAGATATTTCAGTCAGTTATTTCATTTTTTCCCATAATAATTATAATCAATGGCACGAAAAATACGAAGAGACAAGACGGAATTTGAATAACTGAAGCTCGCCGAACAATCTGGACGGAATGTATGTATTCATTTGATACTTAAACAAGAAGACAGGTAAACGTGACTTTTTTGTCGAACGGGCAAATATTATCAAATATATATGTAAAAAAAAATTATAATCAAAGCGAAGAGAGCGTTGATAACAAAAATGTCAGATTAGAAACAGAAAAGCAGTCCCTTTGGAACACTTCTATCTTTGTGAATGAAATACTGTACAATTCTTTGTCAGAACTGCGACATTTTATGGCCTTTAATAAAGTATTAGTTTTGGTCCTTTTAAATAGTGCACCTACATTTCCCAATCTTTCCCACGTTTGAGTCTAAAAATAACAAGCATAAAAAAATCTTTTATTCAAGGAAGAAATCTGATTGGTTTGCAATCCTTAAACAGTGCTTTTCAGTGCTGTGAATTGTGATGTAATCCTCTTTGAAAATTGCTGTGTTAGCCTGGAGACATATAACATGAGTGATTTAGGGGTAACACTTATTCTTTTCTTAAAACAATAGAATATTAGAACAGAAAAGAACGACAATACAATAGAATACAATGCCATAGAATACATTAGAAAACATAATTTTACCTAATACAATGGAGGTGTACAATGGAGCTGACACCCTAAATGGGGCATCATATGTAGAGACAAACAATGGCATTGACATCAATTATTATTGGCAATCTCAAGGTGACCTATTGCATTGTTAATTACTTGACAATGTTGTAAAACCATTGTAATTTCACCGAGTGGAACCACGGCCATTTTGGGGTTTAATTTAAGTTACTGATAACCCAGAATCCGAAATGACTTGCAGTTAAGTTGTAACATTGAATTTAAATAAGCTTACCTGTTGAAATAAAATTCTGCAATACAAAAGTTATGCATTTTTTCATTGTTCAGAATAATAGTTGCACAATATAACTGTGAGTGTGTTAATTATTTGCTCAACACATTATGCAGGAATTCCCATTTAAACTATTTTGATTTTCTGCCTATATTTTAGTCAACTTTTGTCCTCTTGCAAGCAAAATTTTAATTGATGTGATCACAGGGGTGCCATAACAATAATATATTGTGATGTGTTGTCTTCCAAGCAAAACACATTTGTTTTGCCAAATTCAGGTACCCCTTTCTTGATGGCACAAATTTAGCTATTTATTTTAGGGGGCTTTCATTTATTAGTGCAGGGGGGGAGGGGTGTTGTCAAAATCACTTAGAGTCCCTCCTTCCTTGGTTGGCAAAAATGCCCCCCCCTGTACTTCATCCAGTTTATTTGTTAAAAGGCAAAACTTTACTGCACGTATCGAGAAAATTTTCTTTTATTTAGATAATATTTTGTTTTTAATGAAAAGTCATTCTGTATTCCTGGTTTTAGGTACGCCCTTCAATTTTTAGGTTCTTTGCTTTCCTCAGTTCTAAGAACCTTTTTCAGTTTCTTGGACTGTTACAGCTTCTAATCGCATTTCCCATCTTTTGTCATAGCGCGAGTGTATTTCTGTCCACGTTGGCCAAGCCGGAGTTCAGATTGGAAATGCTTGTTGGGAGTTGTACTGTTTGGAACATGGAATTCAGCCTGATGGCCAGATGCCGAGTGACAAGACTATTGGCGGAGGAGATGATTCTTTCAACACGTTTTTCAGCGAGACTGGAGCAGGAAAACACGTTCCTCGTGCTGTGTTTGTTGACTTGGAACCAACAGTTGTTGGTGCGTTATTAAAGGCATCTTAATGAAGTTTTGATTCTCAAATATATATTACAGATCATATTCCTCAATTGGTACTCTTCTTTCAAACTCTCAGACAGACAAGATGAAAGTTAAGCCATGTTTTGATCAGTCTTGGTTTAGTTTGGTATTTTTTATAGCTGAGGTGATGATGATAGCCTGACATATTCTGCTTGCAATGGCGATGTTTTATCAGACATTGCTTATATTCCTCATTATTTTGCATTAATCAAAATAAATTAGGTACTTTGGTGTTAAAGAAATAATAAACATTATAATAGACACTATATTGTTACTAAGTAGAATGCAGTGTTCAAATAATGTCATCCTTTTCATCCAGCTAAAAATGGTGCTCTGCAAGCACAAATACTTTTATGCCATTCAGTTATTGATAATTATGTTACTGTACTTTGTTTATTTACCTGGTAAAATGTATTTTACATGTTCTGTTTAGCTCTGATTTACACCTTTGCATGTGTTAAGGTAAATTACAACAATTGATGTAGAAATTTTTATCAATCTTTTGCTCAAGGCTAAGGAATTAATGGTGTTAACCGTAGTTTGATCAAGCGAATTTGTGAATTTCCAACTGCGTGCAGCAGATGACAATAGGAACAAACCAAGTGAAAAAGTAACTTTGGCCATAATGTTTGCAGTTTCTCACTCAGATTCCTAATAAATCTTTTCATGTTTGTTACAGATGAGGTCCGTACAGGTACCTACAGACAACTGTTTCACCCAGAACAGTTAATAACTGGCAAAGAAGATGCCGCTAACAACTACGCTCGTGGCCACTACACAATTGGAAAGGAGCAGATTGATATTGTTCTAGACAGGATCAGAAAGCTGGTAAACAAAATTACAGATTGTATTAGTATTCTGAAATAAAGCGGTTTATCTTTCCAGGGCCGTCACTATTGTTTTAAATAGGCGGCAAGACTGCTCTAATAGTCAACATCAGGAGCCCAAAGGGAGTCCAACTAATGCCTATAAAATTTAGGGTGCCCAGAAGTAAAGCTATATGCAAAAAGGATTGTTTTTCTTGTCGCCTGAAGACAACAGTAATAGTCGCCTGTGGCACTCAGTGACCCTACAATACAGCCCTGGTTTCTGGTGTTAATTGTCAATGTTTTGTTATGAAAGTATAGTACCCATAATACCCGAGAAAATCCCCATCCTGTGTATCATACTGACAGCCTTTCACTCATGATTACACCATGAGTCATTCCTGCTTGAAAAAAAACTGCTGTTTTGTGTGGCATCATGTATTAATTGCTTAAATTGTGCTTCAGTGTAGAAAATTAAATTTCAATTCATACATGATCCTGGGCTCACCAACTTATTTTCCCTTTTTTTGGCTCCTGCTTCACAATATCTACGTGTATGCCAACTGAAACAATCTTTTCATTGATTAGTACAGCATGTTTTTTAACTGCATCTTTATTTTACTATAACCCACCCCATTCTCTTTCCCAATTTTATCTTTGAAATTGGTCTATTTTGCCTGGCTTTATCCGTAATTAAATTTAAAAAACTATGCCCCTTAAGCGCCATTTTTCTTTACATTTTTCTTCCTTAATGTGCCCAAGCCTAAAATTACAAACTAGTGGTTATTGTTCACCTAATACACGTGTTTTACATAACACTTCTGTCTTTCTTATCAGGCTGACCAGTGTACTGGCTTGCAAGGCTTCCTCATTTTCCATTCCTTTGGTGGAGGAACTGGCTCTGGCTTCACATCACTGCTCATGGAGCGTTTGTCTGTTGACTATGGTAAGAAATCCAAATTGGAGTTTGCCATCTACCCAGCACCTCAGATTGCAACAGCAGTGGTGGAACCTTACAACTCCATTCTGACCACTCACACCACCTTGGAACACTCTGACTGTGCCTTCATGGTGGACAATGAAGCCATCTATGACATCTGTCGTCGTAACTTGGACATTGAGAGGCCCACCTACACCAACCTGAACCGACTGATTGGTCAGATTGTGTCCTCCATCACTGCTTCACTCCGCTTTGATGGTGCACTAAATGTCGACTTGACTGAGTTTCAGGTAAATTTTCAATCATATTTTTGCACATTAAATGATGATGAAAGTAATTACCTTGGTTGCAAATAATTGTCATTTCACAGTCTACTTTAACAACTAACCACTGTTTTTTTTTTAATACTGTAGACCAACTTGGTGCCTTACCCACGTATTCACTTCCCACTGGCCACTTATGCTCCTGTTATCTCTGCTGAGAAAGCCTACCATGAGCAGTTGAGTGTTGCTGAAGTCACCAATGCCTGCTTTGAGCCAGCCAATCAGATGGTCAAATGCGACCCACGTCATGGCAAATACATGGCTTGCTGTCTGTTGTACCGTGGTGATGTTGTACCAAAGGATGTGAATGCGGCAATTGCAACAATCAAGACCAAGAGAACCATTCAGTTTGTGGACTGGTGTCCTACTGGTTTCAAGGTTGGTTAGTTTTTGTAATGCATCAAATATATACTAACTTGTACTTCTGGCCTCGGTTGTTCAAAAGGTGGATAGCACTATCCACCGGATAAATCACTATCCAGTGGATAAGTATTAACAAAACCCATTGTGTTATCCGCTGGATAGTCATTTATCCGGTGGATAGCATTATTCTCCTTTTGAACAACCGGGGCCTGGTTTTTAGTGGATCATACATACACGCGATATTGCAAAAGCATATAACGTAACAATAATTAACAACTATTCACCTCAGTGTAGGTGGGCAGTGGTGGTAAATATCCACCACTACCCACCTACACTGAGGTGAATAGTTGTTTTAGTATATACTGAAACAGTTAGATAATATAACGAAAATGATGCTTTTTAACTCATTTATTCCTGTCAACGATTACAATTTTCGCGCGCAAATTGCTGGGAGGTGAATAGCATTTGCTATTCCGAGTTTCAGTAGCCAATCAGAGAGCGTGAACAATGCTATCCACTGTTTCAGTATATAATAAAATGAAATAACATCACTTTGATAATAATTCGTCACATAAATCCAAACATGATGAAATTAACTTGATCATTTGCATTAATTTTACAAAATTATTAGGCAATGAATCGTCACAGTACGTTTGGAGATAAACACAGTCAATCAATACATATATAAAAGACGACCTTTAGATAAGCAAAACCACTGCAATAAAGTCCTGTTAAAAACATTTTCGTCTTTCAGGTTGGCATCAACTACCAGCCTCCTACAGTTGTTCCTGGTGGTGACCTGGCCAAGGTTCAGCGTGCAGTGTGTATGTTAAGTAACACCACAGCTATTGCTGAGGCCTGGGCCCGTCTGGATCACAAGTTTGATCTGATGTATGCCAAGCGTGCGTTTGTCCACTGGTACGTGGGTGAGGGTATGGAGGAAGGAGAGTTCTCTGAAGCTCGTGAGGATTTGGCTGCACTGGAGAAGGACTATGAGGAAGTTGGTGTTGATTCTGTTGATGCTGAAGGCGAGGAGGAAGGAGAAGAGGAATACTAGATACAATACTTCCGTCTTGTCAGCAAATCCGAATTTGAAAAATTGAGTAATAAAAATGTGTGCACCCTATATTAAATTTGTGTTATATTTTTATATAGTTCGTCTGGATCAGCCACCAAATATTTGTCCTGCGCGCACTTAAGCGATTTTGAAAACGTGACTAAATTTCCCGCGAATTCTATCCTTTTGTGGTTGACGCGCTGGGCATTCTTGTCCCCAGCACTGCTATCCTTTTGCCTGGCGCATAGCGTGCAACTTATCAGCGGTTTCCCACTCATGGCTTTCCATGAGTGAGCCATCAACCAGGAGCGTTTACCATTTGTATGGAAAACCGGTTGTTCCGGTGGTAAAACAAATGGAACGGTTTATCCCAACGGAAATTTTCCGGTGAAAAGGTAATACCTTTCAAAGTATTTCCTCGCTTTCATCGTAAGACCGGAATTTTCTGTACCATTTGTTTGTATCACCAGTACCAGGCAGGCAGGAAGCTCGAAGATGGCGGATCACTTTGATGAAGGAAATTTACTTCGTGTGAAAATTGCCACTTTTCATCGGCTACATTTGCAGATTTCCTGCAGCATGATTGCGAAATTTATACAGGTAAGAAAGGTGGACATTTTTGATTGTCGGTAGTTTTAACTATTGCGAATCGTGCTTGCTGCATGAGCGATTCGCAAAAGTGAAGTAGTCGTACGTAGCAAAGAATCAGCTGGAATTCTAGTGTTAACTTGAGCGAATAAGTGAATAAGTGATTGTTCTGGTAAAATTGGAGAATTGTAGCAGGGCTTGAAAGCGTACAATCGCGTTTTGATAAAAGTATTTACCCGTCAATTTTTCCCGCCGTCGTTTTGTTTTTCTCCCCAGTGCCTCTTCAGTACGGTGGCCCAGAACCCGTAATAAACGGCAAAAGAAAAGGACCCGCGGCAAAAGAAATAACTTCACGGCAAAAATGAAAACCTCACGGCAAAAAGAATTAACTTCACGGCAAAAGGAAAAACCCGCGGCAAAAAGAATTAACTTCACGACAAAAGAAAAACGCAGTGGCTATTCGTACGGCACCTGTACGCGGACTTCGATTTGCTGTACGGGAGTCCAAAACTTTCGACAATTTTCGATGTTATTCTTCACTTTTGTTGGTCCACAATATTAAATGTTCGTTTAGTTTTACGAAGCGCTTCTGGTAAGCGATGTTGATTTGGCTCAGACTAATTTCCTGAGTCTCTGTATACTACGCGAGCGACACATTTCGTGACACTTAGAAAATTTTCACGAGATTCCTTCGCGTAGCTGAATAAACATCGCTCAGAAGAAGCGCTTCGGAAAACTAAACTTGAACATTTAATATTGTGGACCAACAAAAAGTGAAGAATAACATCGAAAATTGTCGAAAGTTTTGGACTCCCGTATGAATAGCAAATCGAAGTCCGCGTACGGGTGCCGTACGAAGAGGGTGGTAACGGGGGGTCTAGATCACGTTTCACGAAAAATAAAATTGTCATTTCACGTTTCACGGAGAATAAAATGGCCATTTCACGAGAAAAAAGATTCCTTACTTTTTGCAAATTAAATTACATCCAAAGTACAACTTTGTTTGCTGTCTGCACCGACCGTCCACTCCTCATTCTTCCTGATGTAAAAAGAAAGCCGAGTTCTTTGTTTTGCCGATGTTGTGTTAAATTACCTAACCTTGTAGAGTGACCTGGGTTCCAGAATGACGATCAGTCACGGTCATGCATTCGTCACGCAATTTACCACCGGCGTATTTAAACGCTCGCTGGATAATTTTTTGGGAGAAAGAAAGAATCACGGTTTACAGTCGCATTTTACGTGAAAAAAAACAACAGTCAGTTTGCAGTGCTCATGAAAAAAAAGTCGATTCACGGTTCACGGGTATGTAACCAAATCACGTTTCACGAGAAAAAAATTGGCCATTTCACAATTCACAGGTAAAAAAAAAGGCCTTTCACGGATCACGAAAAAACTCTTTACCACCCTCTACGAATAGCCACTGCGTTTTTCTTTTGCCGTGAAGTTAATTCTTTTTGCCGCGAGGTTTTCTTTTTTACCGTGAAGTTATTTCTTTTTGCCGCGAGGTTTTTTCTTTTGCCGTGAAGTTAATTATTTTTGCCGTGAAGTTATTTCTTTTGCCGTGAGCGTTTTTCTTTTGCTGCGAGTCTTTTTCTTTTGCCGTGACAGTTGTGGGCCACCGCACCCTCTCGGTATTCGGTAAAATACAAATGGCACAGGTCATTCCTGTTCCATTTCCTTCAGTATCCAAAGTCCAGTACCATTTGTTGGAAAATTATAACCGGAAATTCCATTCAAATGGTAAAGCCTGGTTCACACTAGCGACATAACGACATAACGGCCAGGTCACGCAAATTCAAAACACGACGTATATCGATGTTTTATGTCACCAGTGTGAACAACACAACATAACGACATAATAGGAACATAATAACATTAACATAATGACATAAGGAAAAAACTGATCTTTTCTTTATGTCGTTATGTCCATGTTCTTATGTCGATATGTCGCTAGTGTGAACCAGGCTTAAGGTTACAGTGTACCTTCGGGGGTGTCTCCAGTATAACAGCTCTAGCGTGTTAAGATTACACTTAATTTACCTAAACCCAGATATCAAATTAAAGCTTATAGAGCTGGCTATCTAAATATGGAAACCATTTGGTAATAAAATGAATTGTCGAATTTTTTACGACGTCTAAATTCGAACGTCCGAATCAGCTTTAAAACGCTATAACTCAAAGCGATTATTGTATTTTGCTAATTTGATTTGTTCTCGGGTTTCCGGACACGAAGCGCTAAAAAAACGTGTCGGCGATTTCCCATATTCAATTTCAGTGAAAAGTTACAGAATATTTTCGAAACAGGGAGAAAAAAAATTGGAATGATCGCACGGAAATGGCTCTTGACGAAAAAGTTTTCGGAAATAAGAAATTCGCCGACACGTTTTTGTTGATTATATGTTAGCCTAGCTTCTGTCCAAATTTGAGGAAAATCGAACAAATTTCCTTTGAGTTGTAGCTCTTTAAAGTGTCCCCAACAAGCGAAAAATGAACTTTGAGAAAACAGCGCTTAAAAAAACATATCGCTTCATAAACAAACTCCGCCCACAAAAGTTATACCGTCATTTCTCCGTCAATTTTCGCTATTTGTCGATAATTTTTTTTTGGATGAAAGTTCATTCTGTAAACTTTATTTTGACGCCAAAAAAAAAATTTCGATAAATTTTCGATCTGAAGGTACACTGTAACCTTAAGCGATCCAGTTCACAGTCAGAAACAAGAGACAAACAAGTTGAGAATTTTTGAAAGAACCTTAGAAATTTTTAAAAGAATTTTGTCGCGAAGACAGAGAGATAATAAAGAGATATCAAGGAGTCGACAAAGGTTCCGTTCAAATCTATATTCCAGAGAATGAGCGTCTCGCAATAAACTGTAGAAAGCGGTCATAAAAGTGTTCAGAGAACCATGTGTTTCACGCGTCACACGAGCCCAATCGTAATAACAGAAACCGCTGACCGCATTCGCAACGATCACAAATTAACAAAAAACATGAAATAAATGTTCAGTTCTTATTCTTAAAGTCTCTTCGACAAATTTTAGAGCTTTTTTGGAGACATTCTGGAAAGAATCGTATGTAGAGCCGCCCCTGGCCATCGGAGGAGGCAGATAGAGGAGGGGCGACTTTTTTTTAACCAGACACTGATTGATTTATCGGCGAATGAGATCGAGGGTACACGAGTTGTTATGGTGATGTCAATATGTCAGTCAAATATCAATCAACAAACCGTTGCTATCGTTATAAAGAGCGTGTTTTGGCCGTAGACCTGCATATTCGCAACAGTCATCTTCGAAGGACGTTACGTTTTGAAAGAAGACTTTTTGCTCAAGTTTAGTCGTCCTAACTGTGCATCATATCTCAAAGTTTAAAATGGTAAGTGTAGAATGTCGTGTGTAGACCCCGGAATTATCGAAAGAGTTCGAGAAGTCCGCCATTTAATTGATTTAACATGACGATTTCTCAATTTTCACTCTTCATTACGTTTCGATTCGAAAACCCTGGTTCAGTTTTTCGCGTTCTTAAGAAACCACAAGCACCTCTAGGGACCTTCAAAAAGCCATTGCGTGTTGAATACTTTTATCAATATACTATCGTAAGTAAAACTTTACAATGTTGTTATTAAAAGTTGCCATATTTTGATGTTATTACAAGCGTGAGTGTATTTCTATCCACGTTGGCCAAGCCGGAGTTCAGATTGGAAATGCTTGCTGGGAGTTGTACTGTTTGGAACATGGAATTCAGCCTGATGGCCAGATGCCGAGCGACAAGACCATCGGCGGAGGAGATGATTCTTTCAACACGTTTTTCAGCGAGACTGGAGCGGGAAAACACGTTCCTCGCGCCGTGTTCGTTGACTTGGAGCCAACAGTTGTCGGTGAGTAACGAAGACCTCTTGAGGAAATTTTGGATTTTATATTTCAGACTAAACCATCCCTGTTTACATCTTTATTTTATTGTCAGTATGTACTTGGCCCAAGGGAAAAGTAGGAACTTAATTGTCTTTAATAGCGATCATAGCGCGCTGTTTGTCGATGTCGAAATTTCGAAAAATCTCTCGGAATAATGGCGCGCGCTAACACTGATCAACACTGAATAATTTATGTACTTGAAAAGTTACTCAAATAGTTTCAACAGCTAAATGATCCTAATTAAATCGTAAATTTCGCCTTTTAATACGATGCATATATCCTGAATGTAAGTCATATATTTTCTTTTACTTTTTCTCACTGCACTTTGTCGTTTGTGTTGACTCTCTGTGCTTTGTCGCCACGGAGATGCATGCGAAAGTGTGGGTCATGTATACAAAAGGTGCTTTTGTTATTCTATGGCATTCAGTTTTGTAAAGCCTTTGATCCTCGGTAGATTATTGCGGCTTTGTGCAAGAGCAGTTCATTTCACGTAGTCATGACACCAATACTTCAATTATTTAGCCAGACATTTCCAAGGGTTCAAAATAAAGAAGAACTCATCAACATGCATCCAGTAGGGTTGTGTGGATATGGCACAGAGCAATTGTTATTATGGTTAATTACAATTACCAGTGATCTTATTTACATACTTGTTGAAAGATATTTCTCTCAATGGCTTACTCCAGGAAACTATATATTTATTTCAAACTTTGACTGATTTTAAGATGTTTCAATCTTCTTTTTTGATATTCTGATTGATTTTTTATCTCGTTAATGCGCTTGCGCATTAAGCGAGATTTCGAAGTCGAGTACTAAAAAGGGACAAAAGTTGTTAACAAAATTTTGTGGACTTTTGTCCGGGGGGGTTTCTTGTTCCTTCTTTATAGAAGCTATATTAGGGCATTGAGGATATGGTTGGTTAAAGCGGTTAGGATTTCAAGAAGGGCGTCACATACTGCCACTAAAATGTTTGGGGAGCACCCCCGGACCTATTGTTAATTTCCCTAGGGTATTGGGATGTCAGAACTTGTGATGAACTTGTCATATCTCACATTACGTTACCGCAAAGGTATTAGTCCTTCTTAAATTTCGATATCTCACGTTACCTATCAGTTTCAATCATTTGTCGTAAAGCCATTATAGCTACTTTAAAAGGGTAAAAATAGGTTAAATGCGTTTTCTTGGGAAACGTAGTTTGAGAATTTCACGGTGTATTTTACTAATGGAGAGGTTATAAGAAAGTTAAATGGGACAGGAAAGTTTGTGTGTTAATATGAGCGGTATGGCAGAGCAAAATAGCATGAACTTTGCGTTTTTTTTCTATTGAGTTGTGGTTACACACACCTTGGGTTTGGGGCCTTCCCAAGGGTTAATGGCTTGGGTTCGGTTTATCTCAGGTTTCATCTTACCCTTGGGGATGCAGTTACACAGTAAAAGACTCCCCAGGGTAAAATATAATAAGATATGAGTTCACTGACACTGCAGTTTACGCGCGAAAACGTACAGATCGACATGGATGACACGAATCGAGATCTTGTAAGTTTAATTTCAGTCATTCTCCTGCTTATCATTTGATAAATATAACAATCCGGCATTTTTTTTTTTTGCGAGAAGACACCGAAGAAGACGCCTTCAACTACGCTATCTTCAAGGTTTGTCGGCGTTTTATTTACATTTAGGAGCTCGCCACGAACTTGCTGGTCGCCAAGGAGGGCTTGGGTATTTCCACGACCACAGAATTGGTTTCAGCAACTTCTAAATAACAATGCACTCGATCACTGGTGGAAAGTAAGCGTGCAATTAACCAAGCGTATCAGAGGTCAACTCAGCAGCAGGCGATTTCCTGTATTAGCTGCGTTCTGCATTATGATTGGCCAAGCGGTTTGATTGTGCAATAGTATGGTAAACATGTCATAGTTGTGTTGATGTTTTGGCTTATAATGATGACGGTTGAATGGAATTGCGGCAATTCTTCAATGGCTTAAATTTTTGCGTCTTTTGCGTACTGTTACATAA
This sequence comes from Cladopsammia gracilis, assembly GCA_022457155.1. Classification (NCBI taxonomy): domain Eukaryota; kingdom Metazoa; phylum Cnidaria; class Anthozoa; order Scleractinia; family Dendrophylliidae; genus Cladopsammia; species Cladopsammia gracilis. Next base: position 390,136 of record JAJGOT010000268.1, on the reverse strand, counting down.
TGAAACTGTAATAGCAATTATTAATTGTTTTAAAATAGCACAAAAGGGAAAGTACACGGGTCAGCCAATACTACAACACGTATGCTACCGGTGCCAAGTGCGACCGGAGTCAAGCGGAGGTGCTCGTCAGGAAAAAAAGTGAAACCCTGAAAGATATCAAAGTGGCCGTTATCAACCAGAATTTTACTTCTAAAAGATACCATTTTTTTTACCAAATATGCGATGGAACAATGCGATGCGGCTAGAGTGCTGGAAATAAATAGATCTGACTATACATGGGTCGAATTCCAGCTACCATCAGAAGGAACACCGGAAGGCAATAGCGACTCGTCTTTCGCTATCAACACACTAAAAGATACCATTTTCTGGGAAAATGAGTTTTTTTTTAATCATATATTCTAAAACATACCTAGATCCCCTAATTTTAACCCCTAAAAGATACGACGAGCACCTCCACCCAAGCACATATGCGAGTCCTCCTCCGGGGTTCTGCTATACGTTGTCTACCCGGTATGATGAACAGCGAGGAGCGATTTTTTATGTCGCTTAACGAATGTCAAAGTGAAATCTCGTGAAAAGAGTTAATTTTACGATTCGTTTAAAGTCAACTCGCTTAAAGTTAAACGAGTCAACTTTTCGCGCTCGACGAAGCTGAGAAATCTCACGCTGTATTTTTGTTCGCTTTTTGAGTTGTAATCTTTGTCTGTTTTTCCAATAGTTATTAAATATTTAGGTGTCATGATTATGCAATAGTATGCAAGAGAGGGTAGATTTTGCTTATTCAGCTAACTAAAAATGTTTCGGTTTGATTATGCAAGAGTATGGATTTCGGTTTTGTGCTATTTTAAAACAATTAATCATTGCTATTACAGTTTGATTATGCAACAGTACGCAAAAGACGTAAAAATGTTCCTGATTTTGTTTATAAAAGTTATCAAGGAAGCATTTTAAACACGCAAAAGACGTAAAAATGTTCCTGATTTTGTTTATAAAAGTTATCAAGGAAGCATTTTAAGAAGCATTTTATAAGCGATTTCAGCAGAATTAAAGCAGAATTATACAATACATTTTGAACAGAAAAATAAATTCAACAATTTCCCATAAAATGTACTTCACAGATTTCTCGAATAACAACCATTTCATTATCTCAACTAGAAAATACAAAAACTTAACTTGTAATACTAATGACATGAGGTTAGGGTTAGGTAGGGTAGGCACGCAAATCTTCACTAAAAAAAAAGACCGACAACCACACGTTAAATCGTTTGGCTCACGAAACCTCGCCGTGTCACTGAAAGCCTATCTGCATTCTATTTCCTATCCTTTTTTTCCAAAATCAAAAACATGACGGTAAAATTAAATCAAATGAATTGCCACTTTTACATTCTATATAGTGAAACACTTAAAGAAAACAAACTGCTCGTAGTGTAAACGAACGTTTCTGTAACAGGCTATTCTCTTCTAAAAATCACATCTTTCTTAGTTCATCCACCACCCTTAACCCCCACCCCCCCCCCCCCCCCACTCAAAAAATATTAAGACTTTTAACAAGAATTAACTTCAAATACCAATAAAATAAAAACCAATTCATTTCTAAAATTTAAAATGATCCATTTAATCCCTAATAGTTAGGAAACAGATGACACCACAACGGCATTAGATCATTCCTTCAACAACCATACACAACTACCTAATTACTCCATTTAACAGAAAGACAGACATCGCTAATCTAAACCGGAAAAGGTAGATATTTCGGCCCACCCACAATTAAACAAGTTTCAACAAAATATTACAGATCATACAACATTTAATAACCAATCTTAAACAATTTGTCAATATTGCTAACCTTTACATTCAAACGCTATTTCGGACAACTCATCTCTTCAAATTGTAAATCATCTTCATTTTCTTTCAACTTACCAATTAAACGTTATGCTTATAAAAACACAGACCTACCCATTGTTTTATCAAACATATGCTGCTTCTCAAACATTTAAAACAATGTCTCTGAAATAGACATACAGTATTCTCACGAATAACCAGCATCACAGCTACCCTTGGCTACAAGTATAAACGCAATAAAACTTCATCATACTTCGAACATAAATTTGCCTTTGGCGCTCCGTCATAGTCCAAGCCGACGAGAGACAGCGGCGACCACAGGACCATACTGCCGACACTTAAAGATAACGTCTATTGACAGTTGAAAACCAAATTTTTGAAACTCCTTTTAACTCCTATTTCAGTCGCACACTACAATTGTAGAATTTCTAACCATCACAAAACCAAAATTACCAAAAATAATACCCTATTTAACGACTGACCATGACCTCAAAAACCTTAACATATCGACCCGAACATCACTATATACTGTACAAAACGAACTCCGCTCTCCCAAAGGAATGTAACTGCAACGCTCCGGTGACCAAAACTTACGACATTCTATTCTAAATCACGTAAACCATTCTACATAAGACATTGTAAGAACGCGTTTCGATTTTTCAACAATTTCAAGTAAAATTGGATCGCTTGAAATCCATTTTGTTGCTAGACCTCTAGCTCTGAGGTCGTTGGTGCGCGTAGAAATTCGCAGCGAACAGCACATATAGAACACTGTACAACATTCCGCCATCACCGAAAACAATTAGGGATCGCGGCACATTGTTGCCATGTAAGTATAATTACTTGATAACTACGGTAAGGCAAATTGCTAGTTGTAATAGAATAAACTGTGCGTTTGTTGTAAAGTCAAATGGCTAGCCTGCACAACAGACTTTATTTTTTAACGCGTTTCAGAGCAGCGCTAAACGAGTGGCCACCGCAAAGCGGAAGGGCATCTAAGGAAAGTGGTTTTAATGATAAGATTTGACAGTGATTTGCGTTTAAAAACACAGGTGCTGTAGTGATATGATGAGTAATAATATGCGATGAATTTGACTTTCCACTGTTCGTCCTTTCGTGTGAATAAAATTATTAGTTGTTAGTCTTCAATTCTCTTTAAACTCTATATAATATTGGTTAGTTAGATACTTAAGGATTAGAAAACAGGTGTCGTGTGCGTCGTGCCTTCCACGAGCCATTGTAGTCCAAGTGTATCTGCTGCCTACTGTGTAGGGAGCGGGGGGGGGGGGGGGGGGGGGGGAGAGAGTAGTGAGTGATGTAAGAAAAATCTGATTTTTAGAACACAATCAATAGCCTGTTACAGAGATGTTCGTTTAGACTACGAGCAGTTTGTTTTCTTTCAATGGTAAACTACATAGGGTGTAAAAGTGGCAATTTATTTGATTTAATTTTGTGCTCATATTATTGGAGGGAGACATTACGGCGCTCTGAATCGCCGCAACACCGGCAAAATAAATTACGGAACACCGCATCGCCCCAAGAAAAGTCGACGAAACACCGTCACCGCAATATATCTTTTTGTCAAGTTACCATGAAAAAGGCTTAGGATTGGCGACCAGCAGAGTATTGAAGATTAACTAGACAGTATTGTACTGTTTTTTGTTACAAATTTAACATAATGGTACCTGCTTTTCAAAATTAAGTGCGAAGTAAATAACATATAGAGGCTAAATTTAGAGTCAAACAGGAAACGGCGACACCGCAGATAATTTTGTTGCACCGAACACCGCAGACTGTAAAGTGTAAACATCGCACACCGTAAAGTTTGAGATCACCGCAACACCGCAAGCTGGGATTTTATTCACCGCAACACCGCATAAAAAAATGAGCAACACCGTAACACCGCAAATCTCCAATGCCCACATCTTATTGATTTAAAAAAAAAAGAAGAAAATAGCGTGCAGATAGTCAGACTCTGGCGGCGTTGTATAAGTGACGTTATTAAGAGCAGTGTAACGATATTGTTTGCATAAAGAAAAACCGCCAGTTCTGTAAGATTTATTTAGAACTTGGAAATTGTAACGATATTCTATGGTGATTTGATAAATAATAAATCGGGTATTTGTGTTTAAATGAAGATGAATTGGTATTTAAAGAGATTACTGGACGTTCCGTGTGTGTTTATTGATTTAAAATAGTTACATCTTATCAACTTAGAGGCGGTCCGTCTTTATTCAAAAGCTGTTAATTCGATTTCTAGAGTTGTTACTTTAGAGAGTAATATTTGGAAAACGCGTTTAGTATTTTGTATTGTGTAAGATATGTCGAGTATAGAAAAATTGTATTTTCATTTCATAAGTTTTTGGCGAGTTTAATACAGTGGCTCTTTTGTGGTTAGTAATCGGAGATAGGAAGTGTTTATGGCGTGCTAATTAGAGTTAAAAGCATGTAATGCATATTTGCGATTTTACACTTTGATGACTTGTCAACAATTTTCTGTCAAAATTGTTCGGCAAAGTGATGTCGGTTGACGTCGCTTTGCGTCGTTTTATACGACTCTATACCCATCACAGCAAGAAAACAACCAAGGGACACTGACAAATGAAATGCGCGAAAAAGGAGTCCATATAGTGAACCAGTTAAACAACAAACCTGGAAGACATCACCCGGAACCATTCTGATCTAAGAAACGCAAAAACCACACTCCCCTCGAAAACACTCCCCCCCCCCCCCCTCTCCCCCACCGCCCAGAACGCAATAAACGATCTCAGTTTCACTTTTCACAGCATTAAACTAAATCGCAGCGCCACGTGCATTTTTAAAACAATGTAAGCTGTCAAATTTTATCGTTAAAAACGCTCCGCAACGGCTCAGATGACATATCTGATCCACAACTCAAATGAAATAGCTGTTCTATATTTCAGTGAAAATATACTTTTATACAAAAATAACGGCTTCTCATACCTTTTGGTGTCTCTATTGAAATCAAGGTACTCTCGACTCTCGAATCTTCACAATTAACCAAACTCAACTTCACAAAACATATACAAACATATACATATACATGACATGACAACAAATGAAAACCACAAAACCACACGACGGAATCTCTACAAGCCGAAAACTTAATCGCCCGCGAAGCGTATTAAATTTGGATATTCTTAGCACCAAAATATGGGTATGACATAATCGTACAAGCATCGGACTACTAACAGTTCTCAAATGACTAAATACAGCCGTTTACTAAATTTCCCAAATTTCATAACACCCGTGCGAAACGCAAGGACACAAAAAACAATAAACACCTTTTACCATCGCATGCTCACTGGAGTCCGCACGATTTATTAAGGTAAAACCCGGCGTATCCAATCGAATAAAATCGAACCAAAAATCAATCGAACCCAATCGAACACCAATCGTTCGATTGGGTTCGGTAATCGAACAAAATCGAACATCTATTTTGCTGTGAGTTCGATTTTCGAACCAATCGAACACAATCGAACCAATCGAACACAATCGAACACAATCAAACTCAATCGGATTCGATTTTGTTCGGAATCCATGTCTTGATAAGTAATTCACGCAGGACTAATCATAATCAACTTTTATTGAATGGAATAAATAAAAAAACGTCCAAATATCGAACAATATGTCCGCAGTATAAACAGACAGGAGTTCGGTAATCGAACGTTCGATTGAGTTCGATGGTTAGTTGTTCGGTTATCGAACGTTCGATTTTGTTCGATTGACCAAATTTTATTGTGAGTTCGATTTTGTTCGATTACCGAACCCAATCGAACGATTAGTGTTCGATTGGATTCGATTACCGAACGTTCGATTGGATACGCCGGGGGTAAAAACAAACTAAATCGTTACACGGGAAGTGACAACAAACAGAACTTTGGAGAGAACGAACGAGCATCCATAGCATGAAAAAATCCCCATACCGCTCGGTACGAAAAGACAGAAGAAAAATCCCCCACTTATAAACAATTGTCTCCAACTTGCCGAGCTCAATCGAAACAGAACTTTACAAGAATTTGAAATCCTAAATGACTGAGAAACTGACAGCTGTGATAGATATTGTCTTTAGCATAGCCATCTTTAGCATTTTAACTCGCCCATCGACCGCGACCCTTAAAAAATCTATCTTGAATGCCAGCGTTCGCTGCAGCAGTGGACCCTCCGGCTCAAATTCTATGAACACTGGTAATCAAAACGTCTATAAACTCTCTAAAACCGTCCATAAGAAACTCCATCGTTCTTATGTAGTTAATCCCCTGGCAATCGCTCTGAACAGCGGTAAATCTTCAGAGAGATCAATATACGCAGCTGCGATGTATTGCTCCAAGGCCTTCACAGGACAAATAGGAATGGCTATCGTTACAATCGCAATCCACGCCCCATCACGAAACTGGTCAGTCTTTGACGATTCTAAAAATATGGAAACATAAGAGCAAAAACTTAGTATCACAAGGTCTTACAACGCATAACTCAGTGAAACGGAAAAACCCGCCAAAACCCTGTAGCGGACATTAAGCACCGAAGAACAAGAACTGACTTCATTAAGCAGCCACTGCAACTAAACTGCAAATTGAAAAGGGTTGACACGCAGGCAACAAATGTGATTACACCAACCCCACTGTTTCCATCTTTTCAAACCTCCTAGGTAAGAACACATACTAGTCCGCTCTAAAAGCGAGGGAAAGCGGAGAAGACCCTGGGAACCTGGTAGGCCTGTGCAGCTCTACTAGCCAATCGTTTCTGAAGATTTATTTTATCAGTGGATATTCGGATCAATATGCTTGCCAATTACTTCTTTAAGTTCAACCAACCTACTGGTTTGCCTCCGCAAAGGCACTTAACATTCACGTTCTACTCACTAATGAAACCTAGTAAGGCCGAAATAACTTTTCATCGCTGCCTCTCCAATGGCATAAATTTAGCTGTACAACATGCGTATCGCGAAGGTAAAGTTCAAAATGGCGGCTCCGAACCGCCTGGATAATACTGTTCAACTACTCTAAGAATCAAGGAGTGTGTTCTCTTCTAGCCTGCGCACAGACGTGTAATACAGTGTGTTGCCCAGTTTCCGGCCAAAAAACAATTACGTCGGTTATGTTCGTCGGAGTTTTAAATTTTCGTCCACCGAAGCGTTCCGAAAGAAAGACGAACATTTCCGCTACTCATTGGTGGTTTTGGCGTTCTTTTTGAACAAGAAACGGCCGAGGAAGGAAATGTTTTGTCCAGGTGATTGAACGTTTAGCGATTAATTTTGGCTCGTTTCACTGCACATCAAAACTACCGTAGATAAACAAATAGCTCGTTTCACAGGAAATATCTCAAGGAGCTTCATAATTTTTGGACAAATGTTAGATAAAAGATGAAAGTGATTAGGGAATCTATCATCGTCAGCTGGAATAGGGCTGTTCCTGAAATTTTAGCAGTCAAACTCTCAGCGAAGATTTCGACCTAGTGTGCCAGTTTCCGGCCACTAAAAGACACATTGCTCAAAACCTATTTCTTATTAAGTGAAAGAACCGAGTATTAAAATTTCCTGGTCGAGAAATTAAAGATACATGTGTTAGTGTAACAAAGATTACGAATTAACAACAGCTTATGCATGTATAGCGTGACTAAAAGTACGTAAGTCATGATTTGTTTTAGTAGTCGTCTGTCAACAAACTGCGGAAGACACGCTTCCGGGTCACTAAGCTCATACGTATTTTGAATACTGAGTAAAACGGTAGGTGACAAAGCTTAATATTGAAACTTACCTGATATTTGTAACTAGGCGACCACTATTATCAAGGGATTTACAAGTCGGTTTACGTCAAGCGGTTTCAAGGAAAATTTACTTTAAGTCGGTGGCCGGAAACTGGGCTAGCTGTCCGGAAACTGGGCAACTTACTAGTTTTGCGAAAAATGGTATAATTTCTTTAATACTTGGGGAAGGCCGCCAACCATTTAAAATTTTAAAGGTAAGTGAATGAACTGCCTTTGAAATGAAATTGAGAAATTTTCCGTACAAAACAAAGGAGTTATAGCGATTACAAACTAAAGTGGCCGGAAACTGGGCAACATACTGTATTTCCTTTGTGAGCGAGGAAATCGGAGACGGCTGCACACAGGCTAGTTCTCTTCACGCTAGTTTCTATTTATTATAAGCTTTATTTCATTCGCAGAACCCACGTTTATCTTATTCAGGTGCACTTGCAGTCGACACTCCGCGCTCATTTCTACTGCGCATTTTGTTACGCATGTCACGCAAATGTACTTTAACACATACGTCATGCATTGTAGAGCACGGAAGTTAACAAACATGGCAAATACATGGTCGCTTTGAGAACTTCACAGCAATTTTACTCTCTTGGATGCTCGATGACCCCCATTATAGGCTGCTAAGAAAAACTATTTTACCTCTCAATTCAATTTAAATAAAAACTGTTTAAAGGCAACTTGGAACTTAATAGGCACGATAATAAATAGGAAAAAGAAAACCTCACCCCCTATAACCAACCTTTTTCGTAACAATAAATGTTATACAAATAAGAAAGACATCTGTGAACAACTAAATTCATATTTCGTTAATATTGGCCCAAAACTTGCTGCGCAAATACCAACGCCTGATGCACAATTGGCCTCTCTCTGCGTCGACACAAAACAAATTCTAAATTGAAATAAAGTAAATAAAATAAATATAAATAAATAAACAACTAAATAAATAAATAAATAAATAAATAAAAATCAACCGCCTCCAGCGGAGAGCACCAATAGAAGGAATTAACATACGACAACTCCTTAAATACACTTACCAAATACCTTGATACTACATAACAACAAGACCATATTTTTCAGCTAATTAATTAAAAAACGCAGAAAAATCTTATCCTCTAGTCTCAATTCCACAATGAATTGACAGCTTTTTTTTTTTTTTTTAAAAATATAACACGCGTTCTCTAAATCTTCTCCTTTCTTGCACCTTAAAAAAATCTAGCTGTAATCTAACGCATTAACGAGATGCCTTTAAGGGCCCTTTGATTGTGGCTTCGCATCTTTCAGCTGTTGACAGATGGGTCAAACTGTGGGGCAACAAAACAATCTCACAGAAACAACTAAAGTGAAACATTTCACGACTTTTTGTCCTTTGTTGACACTTTCTGCTTTTTCATTCTCAAACAAATTTCTTCATAAATATTTTCATGTTACAGATGAGGTCCGCACAGGTACCTACAGACAGCTGTTTCACCCAGAACAGTTGATGACTGGCAAAGAAGATGCCGCTAACAACTATGCTCGTGGACACTACACAGTTGGAAAGGAAATGATTGATCTTGTTTTAGACAGGATCAGAAAACTGGTAAGCAATACAATAGGGATAAAGTGAACTCTTTCTTAGTCGGACACCCTTGTGACCAGATCTATTTGTTTAGCAAGGCTGCCTTATAGAAAGTTACAGGCAAACAACTGAAATTCAGCCAACCAGTGTTGTGCCATTTTGAGGGGTGTCCACTAATAGTTGACTGTATATCCTAACTGATATTGTTCATTAAAATTTTTTGTCAGGCTGACCAGTGTACTGGCTTGCAAGGCTTCCTCATTTTCCATTCCTTTGGTGGAGGTACTGGCTCTGGCTTCACATCGCTGCTGATGGAGCGTTTGTCTGTTGACTATGGCAAGAAATCCAAATTGGAGTTCGCCATCTACCCAGCACCTCAGATTGCAACAGCAGTGGTGGAACCTTACAACTCCATTCTGACCACTCACACCACCTTGGAACACTCTGACTGTGCCTTTATGGTGGACAATGAAGCCATCTATGACATCTGTCGTCGAAACTTGGACATTGAGAGGCCCACCTACACCAACCTGAACCGACTGATTGGTCAGATTGTGTCCTCCATCACTGCTTCACTCCGCTTTGATGGTGCACTAAATGTCGACTTGACTGAGTTTCAGGTAAATTTTTAATCACTTTGCACATAAAATGGTGATGAAACTAATTACCATGGTTACAAATAATTTTAATTTCGCAGTCCACTTTGGCAATTTAACTAACCACTGTTATGTTTTTACTGTAGACTAACTTGGTGCCATACCCACGTATTCACTTCCCACTGGCCACTTATGCTCCTGTTATCTCTGCCGAGAAAGCCTACCATGAGCAGTTGAGTGTTGCTGAAATCACCAATGCCTGCTTTGAGCCAGCCAATCAGATGGTCAAATGCGACCCACGTCATGGCAAATACATGGCTTGCTGTCTGTTGTACCGTGGTGATGTTGTACCAAAGGATGTGAATGCAGCAATTGCGACAATCAAGACCAAAAGAACCATTCAGTTTGTGGACTGGTGTCCTACTGGTTTCAAGGTTGGTAATAATTTATTTTGTGAGTTTGCTTTGGGTACATCTTCTTGGTTATCTTGAACATGTAAGTTTTTCAATTTGTAGTGTTTCTTTTGCTGCAGTTTTTGTACTGTACATTGGTCATTTATTACAGTATATTTGAACATATAAACAATTTACCTTATTAAGATAACCTAAGATCAAAGAATCTATTTCAAGAAATCCAACATTAATTCTTTTGTTCAGGTTGGCATCAACTACCAGCCTCCTACAGTTGTTCCTGGTGGTGACCTGGCCAAGGTTCAACGTGCGGTGTGTATGTTAAGTAACACCACGGCTATTGCTGAGGCCTGGGCCCGTCTGGATCACAAGTTTGATCTGATGTATGCCAAGCGTGCCTTTGTCCACTGGTACGTGGGTGAGGGTATGGAGGAAGGAGAGTTCTCTGAGGCTCGTGAGGATTTGGCTGCACTGGAGAAGGATTATGAGGAAGTTGGTGTTGATTCTGTTGACGCTGAAGGCGAGGAGGAGGGAGAAGAGGAATACTAGATACACCATTTCAGTCTTGTCAGGAAAACCGAGTTTGAAAAATTGAGGAATAAAAATTTGTTCACCAGATTTAATTTGTAGTTTATTTGTTAGTTAAACTGTGAAAGGAGCCCTTTTTTGAACCCCATTCCTCTCCTTGTGCTTTTCTCAAGTTTTTGAAATTCATCACAACTGATCACTTTCCAAGCCCTCTTATGAGGATGTCAACCCGTATGACAGGGTGGGTTAGGAGGAAATCAGAAACATGTTAACTGTGACCTGTGACGTCCAAAGTGACCTAATGTATAAAATTTCACCATAACATAGGTACAATTCTGTCACTATGAAGTAATATGCAAATGACAGATAGCTCTGTCAAATATGAAGTATTTTTTAAACAGTACTTACCTGCAATCCTGGACGTAAGTGCTGACATCATGACATTGCTCAGAACATAGAAGGGCTCTAACTCGGGATGGAAAACTATCAGAGTGTACTGGATTTTGATAAATGCAGGCTTCCGTTCAAGTTTAAATTTATGTGCATCTCTAATGAACTTACCTGCCCGCCCGTCCCGAAGCAAGGCGGTGGTTTAGTCAAGGATTAATTAATCTTGGATGCCATCCCGGCGTGCAATGGCGGAACTAGGGTTGTCGGCCCCCCCCCCCCCCCCCCCCCCGGCCGAAAATTTTTTGAAACCCACATTTTCAATCCGCTAGCCTTATTGTCAGACGGTTAGAGGTCTCGCGGAGTGAGTGTAAGCCACCTCAATTTAAAACCTGAATTTTGATTTCAATAATGCAATCCGTTCCCGATTAATGAAAGAAAGTCATTCCCAAATATTAAGCGGAACGCGCTGAGTATTTTAGCCTGCATAACAGGCGTTATTGGGGCGCTCAAGCGGGTTTTAGGGCGCGAGCGCGAAGTGCGTGTCTCTCGCTTCGCGCTCGTGTCTCGCGCTATGCGCTCCCGTCCCAAAACTCGCATGAGCGCCCCCAATAACACCTGTTGTGCAGGCTATGAGTATTTTTACCGTAATCCGTTTAACATATATAAGTCTCAATAAGGTGTCCGAGGTGGTTATATGGTGGATGGAACCTAATTCTGACCCGTTGTTTCATTTGACGCGCGTCCGCACAGTTTTTAATAATACTCTCGTTCGACTGGTGGGGTCCTGGTTCGACTGTCCCTTCTGCATGTTAAAAAAACTGAAGATGTCAATGTTTATTTACTACGATATTCATATCCCTAAGTTTCTTTACATTGATCAATTTTCACTTACTTTCAAAGCGTACACAACGCCAGTGTCTTAAACGAAACACTACGAAATCACTAAATTCCTAAATAGGGGTCGCGGGACAAAGATAAGCCGAGTATGAAGTGGAAGGTGCGGTTACACACACCACGGTAAATGGCCGTTTCCCATGGTAGATCATCCCGCGGTGCATGACACTTGGGTTGAGTATACCGTATCGTTCTAACCTACCACCCTAACAACACGCCCATTCCTGCTGAATGATAATGACACTAGAAACTTATTCCAGCCAGTGCGTGTTTTGTGTGCGTATCGCCGAGACTAGAATGTTCAGGACACCCTAGTACACAGCTCACTCAATGTCACTACAGAGGAAGATCGTGGCACCTTTCCTTGCCAGCACCCTCGATGTAAAACTTGTGCCCACACCAACGCATCGCCCACCATTGACACCCCAGGAGGACGTATCACCATCCAACACAGGTTCTCTTGCACCACCAGAAACCTTGTATGCCATCTCCTGCCGAGTGTGTGATAAGGTCTACATCGGTGAAACTGAGCGGCTATTGGCAGAAAGGTTCAGAGAACATCGCCTCTCGGTGACCAAAAAAAAGGAGAAAGACGCATCTGGCAAGGAACTTCCGGTCGCGCAACACTTCATATCAAACGGACACAACGTTGATGATATGCTGGTTTCAGGGGTGGATAGGGGGGGTTGCAGGGGGTGCGCACCCCCCCCCCCCCCCCCCCCGAGATGACCTGCATCTTTCTGATATAACTAGTATTCTGCAAAGAAAAGACAAAAAAAACGTGGTTACGTCATTCCTTAGAGGTGCACCCCCTCCTAAGAAAAATCCTGGATCCGTCCCTGGGTTTTGGTCATCGTCTCTGGACCCTGGAGTTTAAAAACCAGACAAATGTGGCTACTAAACATATCTGAATTTCGTAACTGTTCATCAGTAGGATGCCTAAAATGTGTGCAATTCCACAATTGGTTTCGGTGCCATTAAATCCTATACCAATTGCAGAACATTTTAGGAGGAGCCACCCACAGTGTGAGCACAGTTACTGACAAGACATATTTGTAAGCTTTTTTTTCAGTTGTTAGGGATTTTAAATTTAGCACGCGCATACATTTTTGACAGTTGCGTTCAAACTCACTGATGAAGAGGCAGCAGCCGAGCCTCGAAACGTCTGAGAAATTGAATTTTAGCGCCATAAATTTAAAAAATATTGTAAGTCTACAATCAAAATGCAACTCACCACGTTACTGTCATGGGCGCTTCGTGTGATTTTGGTACGCTGTCTACATGACGTATATCCAACGATGGCGGTAAATTTCGCATTTTGACAAGAGAATGCAAAAATGACGGACCGGCCTCGATATTTTTTCTTCAAACTGTAACTATTATAGCGCGAAAGCGCGTGATATCGCCTAATTCTTCAGTTTCCCGTGGTGAAAGGGTCATTTAATACCATGGTAAAAGTGCCCCGTGTAACCGCATCCAAATATTCTTATGATTGGTTAAGGGTGTTTTTTGTTGTCTCCCACGCAGCCGTTGTTTGCCTAGGGCTTTTTTTGCGTGATCGTTAGTTCGGCCACGTGCACACTGCGTGATGGAATGTCACGTGAGGCTGGTTATAAGAGCGGGCTGAATACCAAGCCCGCCATTTCTCGTTGAATCTCTTCTTTGAAAGTCGTTACATTTCGAAAGAAGTTTTTTCGTCCCCAAAGGATTCAAAACTCAAGCTTTTTAAGTCGCTGTTTAATAACCAAGCTATCTCAAAATGGTAAGTGTCGAAATTTTCGTACTGATTTGGCTTATAAGTTATTAGCTTATAGATCCCAGAAATATCGAAAGAGCTGAAGAATTCCGCCCTTTTACAGAGCGTTTCGCAAAACTTTTGACGAACGGATTCCGAAGTTTGTTCGGAATTTCCGAAGTTGGCGACGAACTTGGCAATTTGATCACGTAGTTGCCGGTCAAACTGCGAACTTCGAAACGAACTTGCGAACTTAGTTCGGAACTTAGTTGCGAACTTCGACTCGACATAATTTAAGTTTGTGAAGGTAGTTTATACGTTGAAGGCGCAAATATTATGAATCCTTTTACCCAGCAAGGAAAAGCTATCCCAAGCACTGTTAGGGAGAGAATTGTAGACCGCTGGCTAGAAGGTAAAACACCAACAGATATTGGAAAAGAGCTGAGACTCAGCAAACAGACTGTTTCAAATATTGTTGACAACTTTGTTCGCAAAGGACATTTCGAGGCAAGCAAAGGAGGAAACAAAACACGCTTAGCACGAACTGATGATGTGAACTACTACGTTGAATACTGCAAAAAAATGCAGCCCAGCATTTATAGCAGTGAGATCCAAAAGAGGTTGGTGGAAAACAATGTTTGCTTTCCTCAAAATGTACCATCGCGTTCATCGATTAGCCGTAGTTTAACACAAGATCTTGGCTATTCTTACAAAAAAATTACCCCGATTCCGCGTGAATCAATAACACCAGAAGTTGAAAACAAGCTCATTCAATACTTAACGGTCTGTGCGGGAACGGACCCGAAAACAATGCACTTTTTTGACGAGTGTTCAGTGGTGAAGACGACTGGAAACAGACATTACGGAAATTCAACACTTGGCCGTCCGGCTATTGAAGTTCAGCGATACGCAAGCAATGCTACCTTTACCGTTAATCTTCTGCATAATATGTATGGAGTTGGACACGTTAATTTACTACCAGGTCCATCCAACGGACTTGAGCTTCTTAATTTTTTCGCAGAAGCTTTACTAGAAGAAGATATTTTTGGCAATTTCCTTCTGAAAGATGGCGATACCGTCATTATGGACAATTGTGGTTTCCACCACGCTAGACACGTTGAACCAGTATTGAGAAACATGCTAGCAGTCCGCAGAATTGGCTTGATTTATCAACCGCCTTATCACCCCGACTATAATACCTGCGAACTTTGTTTCAGGCAGTTGAAAGGTTGGCTTCGCAAGCACACGCAGTTTGCACAAACCCATACAGAGATTGCAATTTTCCACGGCCTAAGTATAATCACGGCTGGAATGTCAAGAAATTTCTTTAAACATTGCGGCTATATCGAGTAATTCTAGTAAAATGTGTTTGTTGTTGAGTTTTGTTTTTGTCGAGTAATCAGGAGGGTTGAAGTGAAGATTGTTTGTCACACAACATCGCCAGATGTGTTTACTGATCACAATCTGATGACATGTCCAGTGCGCATTTGTCGGCAATTATTACTCATGCACAAAAACTCTGACAGGAAACATATCCCACGAATGCATCTGTCTTTAACAACGTTAACATTAACTATCTAAGTGTCAAGAACGAAAAGCAAATTTTGGGTATTTAAGAAACGAATATTGCGTGTTCTTGTAATTTGCAAATAAATTTAGTACGGGCGACAACTGTCTCGCTTGCAGTTGCCAGTCGTCTGTAACATATTTACCCTCCCAATTCCACGATCATCAAACACCTGTACCCTTCAAAACTAAAAAGTAAGTCGGTAACTTTACTAGTGTAATCCGAGATATTTACATTTTAAACAAGAAAACTGACTGAAAATATTTGGCAGTTTTTCAAATGTAGATAACATCTGTTCAAAGACTTGAATCGCCGTCAAACAAATAGAGATGTTCTAATTTTCTTTTAAAATACAGTAGAATCCTCAGTGGAAACGGAAATTGTTTCGAAAAACCGAGGGTTTGGAAAACTCGGGATAAAATTGAACTGAAGCAAGTATGAGTTTTGGTTCGCCTGTATCGGGAGGTTCGAAAATTAGGGATGTCGCGTGTGACATGTTTCTATATTTAGGATTTACGCTTGTGGCCGATTTATTTGGTATCTGGCCTGGTAGACTACATGCACAAAGTTAATTCTTACAACTAAATTTTATTACAATAAATCCAACAGTTGTTACATTAATCAGTTCATATTTGATTTGTTTACTTGTAATTGTTTGAATGTCAATAAATCTTGTCTACACTGTAAAAGTCAAGCAGTAAAAATATTATCAGTGTATTTTAATATGCAAACCATTCTAGCGGTCTCGGTATAAATATTAAAATAACTAATCTCAACATCGAAACGCAACTCTTCAAGGACAACCAGTCCGCAATATTGTGCGGCCTAATTATTTATCAGTGTTTTTTCTTAACAATTTTAACCGGACATCCAAACACTGTAATATTCACTCTCAACAAACGCAACTCATCACAGGGTGACAAAGTTCATTCAGTACAAGCTATCTAGAGGACTGATAAAAATGTCACTTTTTAGGACTTGAGTCCGCAAATTGCGTGGCAATATTAACCAGTGCATTAAAACTACCCCACTGATTTGGATCTTGCGTCCTTTCACTCTCGGGTCTCGTACTACAATTCACATGTAACTCTTCAGCATCTGGCGCTTTGGGACTTGCAACGCTATGGCCCTCTTGCGGATGAAAGCTACAATTAGAAACTTGAAAAGGCATTGGAATTTGACTGATGGGCGGATAATACATATTCGTGAAATTGGGAGTTTGGTTATTTTGAAATTTCATGCTATGCATGTGTGCTGTATTTAGGGCGACATTATGAACATTTCCAGTGATACCTGTATTGAAAGGAATATGATACTGGGCGTAATAATTAGGTGGAAGATCTGGTTGTTGATATGAATTACTTCCGCGGGAACACCGTCCACTTTCACTGTGAGAACTAGAACTTGAGGAATGGTGTCTTCTTCTCCTTTTCGCCTTTTTTACCTTTTTATTCTTGCGTTTTCGTTTCCTGTGTCGGTGATCATCGCTCTCGCTTGAAGAAGAAGCGGAAAAGCCAGTGCTTTTAGCGGTAAATTGCGATGCATCTTTCTCACGAGATGATTTTTTCATTTCGTGTTTTGTTACAAAATTACATTTCACAGGTGAATTATATTCCCCATCAGCGGAAGTTTCGCCTTCGAAAAAGTTTGGCGCGTCAGGAAATTTCTGCAGGTTCTTTTTACAGTTTGCAAGGAGGATTTTCAACTGTTCGGGATCATTGGTTTGAACTGGTGGAATTCGTCCATCAAATGAGCTCCGTAGCAGTCTGATGTCTCGCATGAGTTTCGGTTTATTTGTTTTATAAGAGGCATCTGCTGCAAATAAACGTGGGGTCAAGTTTTTGATGAAATGAAATTCATTATTGGAAGAAAAATCTTCCATGGATTTAGATTGATTTTCTAATTCCTGGATCTCATTTTTCTTTTTCTTGAGATCGTGTTTCAAGGTATTTAATTTATGAAAATATTCGGGGTGCTTGTCCTTTATTCCGCAAAACGTGTATTCGCAACATTTTTTCAACTCGCACGGTTTGGATATTTGGTTTCTGTGTCCTCTGTGATGACAATGACTGCATACTTGTTTCGAGCTACCCACAGCCGGAGGCTCTTGGACTTGGATCTCCATCGACTCAATGTTCATTTCGATTTCTCTATACTGCCGTCTTTCCGCTTCAAGCTGTTCCTTGATCTTGTTCCCTTGTTCTTGCAAAGCCGGAAGAACACACTAGAATCAAATAAATGTTATGAAATGTTAGCAAGAGGCTGCCCGGATTGCAAGAAACCATCGAAAGCACGTGCAAACTTACTCTGCGAGATTCTGGCGCCGCGGTCGACTGATTTTCTCCTTCCTTTGACGGCATTGCCCTTACTCTTCGATCCTTTCGAACTGGCAGGGGTGATTCATCCTTCAGCAATTCTAGCTGATACATAAGTAAGGTTTTTGCACCAAGTGCGAGATCTTTCGCAAACATCATGTCGATTTGCTCTGCCGTGAGCAATTTCAACTGAAGTCTTGAAGTAAATTGGTTTGCGGCAAGAGTTTCGTAAATCAATTGGTGAGTTTTTTGGTCAAGCTTATCCCTGAAAAGGGCCAACCAGTTTTCCAAATCTGCCATTGTGAAGAAGAGCACAAAGGTGAAAATCGTTCACAAGTTCCCAAGTAGCGCAACTAAGTTCCGAATTAAGTTCGCAATTTCGTTTCAAAGTTCGCAGTTTGATCGACAACTACGTAATCAAATTGCCAAGTTCGTCGCCAACTTCGGAAATTCCGAAGAAACTTCGGAACCCGTTCGTCAAAAGTTATGTGAAACCCTCTGTAACGATTTCGCAATTTGCATTCTTCATGTGGCTCTGTCCTCGTGAACCGGGATTTCACATTGTATTCCCTTTTTTGTAGGGTATTATGTCCGTGTAGTGTATTGTTTAGTCTTTTGTTTTTGTCCTTGTGCACCGGTACACCAGGACAGAACCCTTCATGTAGATGTCATTTCATGTTTTGTCGTAGCGTGAGTGTATTTCTGTCCACGTTGGCCAAGCCGGAGTTCAGATTGGAAATGCTTGTTGGGAGTTGTATTGTTTGGAACATGGAATTCAGCCTGATGGCCAGATGCCGAGCGACAAGACTATCGGCGGAGATGATTCTTTCAACACGTTTTTCAGCGAGACTGGAGCGGGGAAACACGTTCCTCGCGCCGTGTTCGTTGACTTGGAGCCAACAGTTGTCGGTGAGTAACGAAGATCTCTTGATGAAGTTTCGATTTTATATTTCAGACTAAACCATCGCTGTTTACATCTTTATTAAATTTGTGAGTATGTACTTGGCCCTAAGGAAAAGTAGGAACCATTGTCATAAATAGCGATCATGGCTACATGCAACGACCCGCTTAGGGAATTCTGTGGTTCATCCTTTTTAACTGATCAGAGAAACAGCGTCCAAAACCGAGAAAATTAACGCATGCCGAAGCAACTATTCTAGCAGATCATCTCGATCATTACTTAAATCAAAATAAAAGCGTTAAGACTGATCTGCTGACAACACTGAATAATTTTCAAAATCACGCGAAGTGCTTCAACAGCTTAAAATTTTCAAAACAGCTACTATTGATCCCAGACGTCCTTTCAAATGGCTTGAATTTTGCGTCGCTTCACGGACCGTTGATTTCACTCTGCAGTTTCAAAAATATTAATCACGTGACTCAAAATTTATGCTCGCGCGGCCGCCAGAATGAAACCCGGCGGCAACGAAAACTTAGACTGGCGGCTAACGAAAAACTGCTCCAGTTGTTTACATTTTAGTCAGATAATTTCTAGGATCTTGGAATCTGCTTTCGTGGTCAAGCAAGAATGACAGTGTCCAAAACTAAGCGACTAAAATGTAAACAACTAAAATATAAACAACTGGAGCAGTTTTTCGTTTGCCGCCGGTCTAACTTTTCGTTGCTGCGGGTTTCATTTTTGCGGCCGCGCGAGCTCAAATTTTGAGTCACGTGATAAGTATTTTTGAAACCCGCAGAGTGAAATCAACGGTCCGTGAAGCGACGCAAAATTCAAGCCATTTGAAAGGACGTCTGGGATCAATAGTACGACTGCATCATCCTAAAAATGCTAGCTCGACAATTTCGCCTTATGTGATAAAAGGCATCCTAAATGTATTTATTTTCTTTCCCTTTTTCTCAATTTTTTCATTTGTGTTGACTGTTATGTTTCGTCGCTACGGAGATGCGAAGGTATGGGATCGGTAAACAAAACCATACAATAGGCGCTTTTGTTATTGTGTAAAGCCCTTGATACTCGCCAGATTGTTGCGGCCTTCAGCAGTTTCTTCCCAACTGTTCAGTTTACACGGTGGAAAGTAGAAAAATAAAAAGTAAATTATAAGTTATCAATTGAGTTATTTTCTTTTGATATTTTCTCTCGGCCCTCTTGCAATTTTCGTTTGTGTTGACATTAACATGTATCTACCTTATTATAGGAAATTAACAATGCACTTTATTAACGCGATTATACAAAATTCGCGTTAATTTAATGTATCTTAATTAATATCGATGTAAATTTAATGCAGGCTATTTTACAACATTGTTATTTTAAAGCACCTTTATTTCATTACAAAACCTTATTAGTTCATGACTCCTCCATTGGCTCTTCAGAGTCACATTTCACGGAGGCTTTGAAAGATCTTTTGAATTGATAGGGTCTAGTTAGGCTTCAAAACCAAATTTTCGGCTTAAAAAAAGCTTAGCAACATCCGTGCACTTGCCTTGGAAGGTTTTATTGACGGAAGCCAAAACGCAGTTTGGCGTTTAGAAATGTAAAGTGCGAGTTTGCAGAATTATGAAAATCGCAGTAAATAAAGCAAGATGCTTATCGAAAAATTCGCGTTCATTTAATGCATGTAAACCTAACTTTTGAAAAATTCGCGTTAATTTAGTGTAACGTAAATTTTCTTCGCGTTGTCAACCTGCATTGTTAATTTCCTATAATAAGGTATGTAGTGTTGCCAAGATGCATTGATTTTTTTGTTAATTAATCTTCGCCATTTTGCATTGATGAAAATAAATTGGGCCCTTCGGTACGCTAGAAGTCATTTTAGGCCCTATTGTTCAGTGCAATGCAATTTTCAAGTTGATCCTTTTTCATGGTTGAAAAAATAATTTTGAGTGCACATTCGGCCAGCAGGGCCAGTCAGTGAATTTCAGAATGTACTCCCGAAGATAAACTTTTACTTGGCTATTCTGTCCTCAGCCCTCACTAAACAAAATTCTTTATGACAGTCAATAAGAATAATGTATTGATGTCTATTGGTGTAATGGGTAAATATTAATTTCAGTTAGGCTTTCCCAACGGTCAGGTTTTTAAGTTAAAATGTTTTTGTCTTAAGCGAGCAAGTTAGAGGCCATCGACATATTCACAAGTTCCCCCATGTCAGAACCTGTCTTTTTATTTTATCCAGTTTATATTAAAAAAAAAAAAAAGTTCCCCGCGTCAGACCCCCTACTCCTTAACGTCCACTTAGAATTTTCACCGTCCCGACATCGCCTGGAGCAACGTTTTTTAATAGTCGGGTGAATACAGTTTGCGAGACTACCGATGTGTGAAACAACAAACATTACTGGTGACATGTTTCTTTGTGATTAAAGCGAACATGAGAACGTTGACATGTGTGGCACTACTAGGATTAAAAACTAACAATTTCGTACTTGCTCCAAATACCCCGCGCTAACGTCCAAATCTTGACTCTCCCAACGTTTACCTATCGTTTACAGTTTTTTTGGTCAAATTTCTTAATAATTATTTTCATGTTCTTTGTTACAGACGAGGTCCGTACAGGTACCTACAGACAGCTGTTTCACCCAGAACAGTTGATGACTGGCAAAGAAGATGCTGCTAACAACTATGCTCGAGGTCACTACACAGTTGGAAAGGAGCTGATTGATCTTGTTTTAGACAGGATCAGAAAACTGGTGAGAATAACAGAAGATATTCTACAAAAACACTCAGTTATGATGGGTGTGTCAAAAACTCAAAGCTCTGATTACCTCAAGCCATGTTTATGTTTGTTGATGCATTTTTCTGGTGAATGAAATCTGCGTGAGAAAAAAGCTACTCGTGGCTGAGAATGTCTAGAAGACACTGAACATACTTCTGATCAAGAACACATAATTTTTTAACATTCACATCACTTCTACAACAAAGCTTTAATCAACAATCAAGTTTAGGAGCCATTTGATTGCATAAGATAAAAATGTAATGTTGCATTACAAAATCAGATATCTGCACAAATGTACTTTTAATAATATTTTCTTTTTCAATCCATCCTAACAAATTCAGGTATTCCTTACCTTGAATTTTATTGGCAATGTGCACGTGGCTGATTTGCAATGGCTTTTAAGATCAAAGGTATACTGTCCGACCACCACGAGGGATGATTGTGTGACTGAACATGATACAGTATTTACAAAACACCAGTTGAACTCATTTTCAGTTAACCTGTGATTGGTAGTATAATAACCCAGAAACTCTTCACCGAGGCTAAGTTTTTTGATACATCCTGGGGTCTGAGGGTTTTTTTTAGAGGGTTCAGGTTTGTCAAGTTTTTGACACACCCATCATAATTTCTTTGTTTTGTGTTATTCTTATCAGGCTGACCAGTGTACTGGCTTGCAAGGCTTCCTCATTTTCCATTCCTTTGGTGGAGGAACTGGCTCTGGCTTCACATCACTGCTCATGGAGCGTTTGTCTGTTGACTATGGTAAGAAATCCAAACTGGAGTTTGCCATCTACCCAGCACCTCAGATTGCAACAGCAGTGGTGGAACCTTACAACTCCATTCTGACCACTCACACCACCTTGGAACACTCTGACTGTGCCTTCATGGTGGACAATGAAGCCATCTATGACATCTGTCGTCGTAACTTGGACATCGAGAGGCCCACTTACACCAACCTGAACCGACTGATTGGTCAGATTGTGTCCTCCATCACTGCTTCACTCCGCTTTGATGGTGCACTAAATGTCGACTTGACTGAGTTTCAGGTAAATTTTGAATCGCTTTGCACATAAAGTGATGATGAAAGTAATCACCATGGTTACAAATAATTGTCATTTCACAGTCAGAGTCTACTATGGCAACTAACCACTGTTATGTTTTTACTGTAGACTAACTTGGTGCCATACCCACGTATCCACTTCCCACTGGCCACTTATGCTCCTGTTATCTCTGCCGAGAAAGCCTACCATGAGCAGTTGAGTGTTGCTGAAATCACCAATGCCTGCTTTGAACCAGCCAATCAGATGGTCAAATGTGATCCACGTCATGGCAAATACATGGCTTGCTGTCTGTTGTACCGTGGTGATGTTGTACCAAAGGATGTAAATGCGGCAATTGCAACAATCAAGACCAAGAGAACCATTCAGTTTGTGGACTGGTGTCCTACTGGTTTCAAGGTTGGTAATAATTTATTTTGTGAGTTTGCTTTGGGCACATCTTCTTGGTTATCTTGAACATGCAAGTTTTTTTGTTTGTTTTGCTGCAGTTTTTGTACTGTGCATTGGTCAACTATCACAGTATATTCGGACATATAAACAATCAACCTTATTAAGATAACCTGAGATCTAATATTTATTCTCTTGTTCAGGTTGGCATCAACTACCAGCCTCCTACAGTTGTTCCTGGTGGTGACCTGGCCAAGGTTCAACGTGCAGTGTGTATGTTGAGTAACACCACAGCTATTGCTGAGGCCTGGGCCCGTCTGGATCACAAGTTTGATCTGATGTACGCCAAGCGTGCCTTTGTCCACTGGTACGTGGGTGAGGGTATGGAGGAAGGAGAGTTCTCTGAGGCTCGTGAGGATTTGGCTGCACTGGAGAAGGATTATGAGGAAGTTGGTGTTGATTCTGTTGATGCTGAAGGCGAGGAGGAGGGAGAAGAGGAGTACTAGATACACCACTTCCATCTTGTCAACAAAACTGTCCGTGAAAGCAAAACAAAGTGTAGTGATCGAACAATAAATATATGTTCATACTAAACTGAATTTGTGGTCTCTTCAGTTTTTCTTTTGGGTTTAGTTGGCATAAATGTGTCTTGTGCTCATAACGCATCTTTTCAGAAATCTTCAGCTGAAAATTTTAAAAGATAAAATGGGCTTTCCAGGCCTTGCCTGCAAGCAAGCTCACCCACTATAGTTAGGAGAGCTCCGTGATGCTTGGCAACGATGCCAACACATGTTAATTTGTGCTTGCGAACGAAAGTGGGAAAACTGTTATGAGGGTGAGTGCAAAGAAGGGGTGCGACCAATCTCAGACCGTCTAAGAACTGGCTTAGTATCAAATGGATTCACATCAGTTGACGCAAATTTACAATCGATGACCAAGTTTCAGAAAAAGTACGTCGTCTTGTAGCAACCACATAAATAGCAGACACCCCATTCTCTCCCGACCGATTTTCCTGGAAATGAATTGGAAAGAACTTGTGTTTGAATTGATACTCGACGAGATTCATATGCAATTATCTTTAGACCTGGATATGGTTAATCTTTATGAAATTTTAGAAACAAAAATAACTAAAGAAATTCAAAAAATTGTGCCTATTACGGAAATTGATACCAACCTCACAGGTGGGTAAGTCGCAACAATCTACACAGTTGAGCTTGGTCCTCACTAGTCTGATTCTCAGACGGTACGAGGTCGCTTGTACTGACTCACCTCCTCTCCCCGTCGGATGTTCTTTGTTTGACGGCTTGTTCTTGACGTCATCTGACCATTTGATATTCCACCAATCGGAGAACGTTTAGTCATTCTGAAAATAACCGATGGAGAAAAATTACCCATCAGAACAAGCACTGTGATTGGTGGGAACAGGTGCCAACAGTCAGATGACTTTTAAAAAAAAAACCGTTGAGTATAGGACATCAGACGGAAATCTAGAATCGGGCAAGATATGAAAAATTGTTGCGCGAGTAGGTGGTAATACGCGCAACAGGGCTGCAACCAGCAACAACATTTTTGCACGATTTTGTTGCCCGTATTAGTATATCTGAAATGGCACCCCATCCTTGAACCTCAAATATTAACCCTGCTCTCAGTCCTTAGATTAAGTTTATACCCCTTTAACTCAACAACGTTTTTTGGCGACCATTTAAAACTTTACTAGCAAGGAAAAGACATCCCTTCAGGCGGAGCCTCCCCGTAAAGCCCACTATTCGGGGATACCCCCCGCCCCCCTGTGGGTGCAGGTGGTGATCTTACACTATGATCGACCATTCATAAAGCTCTGAGTGATTTCCAATGGTCCTGTATTGTTTTAACAAAGTTAAAAGTTTGGATTTTTTTGCTTTATTGTGATTTAGGCCGGAATCGCAAAAAAATTTAAAGTGCCTCGACGATTATTGACCAATTCTCTTCCCTGTCACTCCTCGGTTCTTATCTCTTGCTTGTTCGTCCCCTGTCACCTTCATGGTGGTTTCACGGCACGTTTTCGGACTGACTCCCATTTACCTCTTGCAAATATACACTCCAAATGCCATTGCATCTAATTCCGATAGCTTTCATTTCCGGTTCATGAATTCTGATTTTAAGGGTACTTAGCAAGAAGATGATAAAACAAACATCGTGATCTCACTAACCGACGACGTGTTTTGATTTGTGACTGAACGTGCTGTAAAACCGGTAGCCTGCGAGAAAGATTTTGTTGCAGTTGGGGTGCGAGGGGGAAGGGGAAAACTTCTGCGACGAGGATCAATTGAAAATCTTACAAATGATATATCGTGATTGAGCCTTCATGTGGATTAGCCTTAAAGAGAGGCCCTGTCTCCGGGGAGGGGGCAGGAATCCCATATCGCTTGTCTCTTTTCTTATTTAAATGTATTGTGGTGTCGCTATTTCAACGTTAATGGATTCTAGGTCATTCTAAGCCTGCTCCGCCAGAAAGGGGTACCTTTTTTAGACTGAAGGTAAATAAAAGGGCGGGGATTTCACGAGTTGAAGTATAGAACAGTGTAATGTAACGGCAGGAGGCATAAGCTCCTGGTAACGGCTAATTCAGACTATTAAAGTATTTTAATGTTAATACTGAAGTGAAAAGTGAGTAAACGTTGCTCAAATGTTAGGCAAAAACGTTTCTTTTGTTTTTCCGTTGTCATTACATCATGTATCAGGGATGTAAGTTAACTAGGTATATGAATGGGTTACCTTTTCTGTTAAAAACAGTATATGAAAGGGCCGAAGGGTTTGGACCTCGGACGGAGCATCCCCGAACAAAACTTTGTTGAGTACCCCCGGCCCCCGGACAACAACCCATAAGGAATGTTACTGACCACGCTAACCGACTAAACACAATTGGTTTCCTATTGTCGCCAGTGCTACGAAGATTAATTTTTTTTTTTACTTATCGTGTAACAATATTCCGTCACTACACTGGCTCGCGAGACGAATGATGGGCATGACTAATATCTGAATAATCAGACAAGTACCTTGTGTCAACATTTTTAAAAGAAACGGATATTAAGACCGAAGAAAAACGGGCTTGCTTCCTCGTTATGTCATTTTGTGGTGTTGTGGAAGTACAGACATTCGGCCAGTTGCCAAATTGTTTCTTTTTTGTTTGGCTGTTTGTTTATTGTTTTGTTTGTCTAGCCTTCAGTAAACACCTTGCGCCAAGAGTGTTTAAAACTTTTAGAAGATAAAATCCCAAGGAGTGATCCCTTCAAATGACGGCTGTTGAGCAGTGCTGAGTTTTCTCTGGTGCTGTATGTAATGCTATACAAGGTACAAGTGTAAAACCATTAATACGAGCAACGTAGGGGACTTCGCCTGTTCCAGGTTTTCAGATAAGAAAATGACGACATGAAAGATTTTTCGTGCTATCAAAAAAGTGGTCGTTAGTAATTAACTTCTTCTCAAAATATTAGTGTCTGTCCTGTTCATTTCCGGGACGTTCCTAATGAAACCGTTGTTTATAAAAGTTTGTCATATTTTCACGCAGCCGTTCTTACGAAAGAATGCTTGTTGCACTTGAAACAAGTATATTTGTATGCTCCACGCCTGCATTACAAAGTTGGGTGGACGCGTTTTTGAAACGAGCTGTAGATAAAAAGATGATGCGTTTAGTAAAGGCCACTTTATACACTCTAACTATCTCAGGCGAAAATAATTTTGTTACATTTTCATAATTTTCTTCATCGATTAGCTATTATTTTATTTAAATGCTTTTTCTCATGCCCGGCATGAAATTTTCTCTTATTCCCCGAGATTCGTACGCAGGCTTTTTACGGTCGCGCGAGACAAGTCGGAGCCAGCCACCAATAAAGGCGCTATGGCATGTAATTTTCGCCGACATGCCATCACAAATCATTTCCTCTGTAAGCCCACCCTAAAACTACCTCGGAGAATTACAGTTCACAACAGGCATGGTAGAAAACCCTTTATGCCAAACAGGACGGAAATCGCGGGACCCGGTATAATTTCTTTGCTTCTTTAGACAGGCCCTTTGAGCTGCAAAGAAAAGCTCAAGCGTCAGTGAGGAGGGGGGGACTTTTTTTGCTGAGGAGGCAGCTAATATAAAAAGAAATATAGATAGAAAGCCAGGCAGTCACTCCAAAATCACGTTATTCGACATCGGTTTAATTTTAACAAGTGATTAATACTGATATAAACCGGTGAACAGTGCTTTAAAGCGTAAAACCTAACTCCGTAAATTAAAGGAAAATGAAATCGTGACCATTCATGACGCAACTTGACATCCGTGCTTTGTCCTCATCATCGGTCCTTTTTAGCGCCACGGGATGTATAAGGCCTCGCTCGCTGATAAATAATTAAATTGAATGACTTTGTCAATGTAAGTCGTCTCTGAATAACTTGAATAGAAAAGCCACCGTCTATGTTTACTTTATTAATTAAATGCCATAAAATTCTGCCAAAGAATGCACTCCAGCAAATCAGTCAATCAGACAGTTCATAACCGTTCATATATCAAGGTATGTTCATTTCCCGCCCTTCCACAAATACTAAAGAGATTGCTCAGCATGACATGGCATAAAGAGTTTGTGAAAAGAAAATTAAAAAGTATCTGTCTCGTGACAACATTCGACCCAGCGGTTAGTCCATAAGTTATTTGTTCAAGAGGCACGTATTGTTTAAACGTTCAGCCAAATTGATTGAGCAAACCTTAGTTGAATTAGATATTCAGCCTTATTGTAGTGATTCCATTTAAATACATTACGCACTTTAGCCTGTTCCAGGCGTTCAGATAGTGGGAAAAGCGCTAATAGTTGGGGAAGGCGCGAAGAAAAGCGAGCGAAAAAAATGCGGGGAGACGCTTTTTTTCGCTCACTTTTCTTCGCGCCTTCCCCAACTATTCACGCTTTCCCCACTATCTGAACGCCTGGAACAGGCTATACGCACTTCTACCCCTCTTCTACCTCCGTTGTGAGGCCCAAAGTATATATATGTATATATATCACCATAGTAACCTTTCTTAACTTTGTGTCAATTTACAAATTATGTTGTCAAAACAAACGCAAACTTGAAAAGAAGCATGTGCAGATAACCAAGTTATCCAGTCATGACCAAGTTACGTAACTGAACGTGACCGGGTTCGCGCGCGTGCAGCTATACACGCGCGCTTTCCTCATACAATTACAAGGAACCTCATACTAGGATATGTGCAATCGGATACAAAATAAACATTATTTCGTTTTTTAGAAATCGCCTGATACGCCAGTTTTCGTACTTCCTATAATACTGAAGATATAAGCTGAGTATTATTACATAACGATTAAAATTGAAATAAAGCTGGAGGGTCACGTTTTTGTGGCCAGATAAAAAAAAAACGGAATTCTCTTAATTGATAGGGTGTTAGGACGTGAACTTTTAGTATTCACAGAGAAAAGATTCAGTGAATTGTAGCGGCAATTAAACCATTGCGGCGTTTCGTTGTCCCTCTTTTAAACTGCGGTGTTAAGAAAACAATCATACGTCTATCATAGAACAAAAGAAGATATCACGGAATGACGTGCGCGCTTGTCAACACCAATAATCTGTTTCCTTCATTATCACGCCATGTCGTGACCAGCCATCCATATAGACTTCAGTCCTCATAAACGACTTATTTTACCTCTGCCTTCACAGAGAACAGAACTCTGCGTGACGTGAGTAGCTGTTTGTGGTGAGTGCAGAAGACAAATACCATGAGGAACCTTAGGTCGGCAACACCGGTACCACGTCCTTTACATTTAGACGTTATTTGCCGAGATGTTTCACCTTCGAGACGGTCAAGCTTGTTAACTCAGCATTTACCTTCATTGACCGAGGGATCACAGGACAGCAACGGGCTGACAAAGATTGTATCACCGGTTTTTTCGTCGTCTGAACTCGGAAGAACCGAGATTGTAGAGCTTGTTGGGTCACCTTCCAACCTCAGAAGAGGGCGACTGTTAAAATCACATCTGGAAAGGAGAAGGAAATCTGAAGAGCCGGCTAGGCTTCCAACCTTAAATAACAGCGAGTCAGCCAAAGAAAATGTTCATCCCGGCAGTCCACAATTAAACCTTCGAGTGGTAAATAAAAGTCAACTGGCAAGATGTTATTCGCATCCGGTCATTTCGAAGCCTAATAATTTGCCAAGACTTTCAAACTCGGATTTACACTCGCAAGCGAACCTTGAAGACGAACATTCAGCTGAGATAAGAAGGCATATCCAACAAGAGGACTTAGACTATGATTTCTTTTCGACTAAAGCAGTCATTTTAGAACGATATTTGAATAGCCAAAGTGCTGCTTAACTTGATCAATCTACTTTTTTTTTAATTTTGACAATATTAACGGAATAACTTTTGAAGCCAGGCTTTGTTCAGTTCTAACTTATTTCAATGAAGAGAATTTCTATTATAAAGTTGCACAAAGTGGGACATATGCCATGTAGATAAACAAACCTTTATGTTGTTTGAACTTTCTGGGCCTTTGTAAATATTTTTTTTTATTATACTGTAATGAAAATGAACGTCATCAAGTTGGATCATTTCTGAAACCAGGATTAATGGCAAATTTTGCAATGAGATATAATTGTAAATTTAACAATGGGATGTGAAAAGATGATCAAGAGTGAAAAGCAAATATTGTAAAGTTGAGTTAAATGAAAATCATATCATAAGGATTTGTTTTCTGTAGAAATAAGCGCTTTTACAAAGGCACATTCCTTTACAGTTCACAATGTTTCCGTAGTCTTACGGTCACGGCCAAAAAACATAAATTATTTTCAGTCCGATTGGACCAACAAGGGGAGACTAGAAGATAAAATTTAACACTAACTCTTAGTTTATAACTCATAAAAAGTTCTTGACATATCAAGAGCCGGTCTTGTTAAAAGAGCCCGGCTACTTGAAATAAAAAGTCTTTTCAATGTCCAAGCCGTGGAACCGATAACCAGCCCAGAAGTTCGTAGTAATCCGACTAGCAAAGTTATCTTTTTTACATATGACGAAAGAATGGGGGTATTCATAGTACACTACGAATTCTGCAACCATATGAGTTGAGACTAGAAGTTAAAAATCGAGTCCGTATAACTATCACCTTAAAATAAGAGCCGTTTTGCGGCAATTTCATAACGGGTGCTACTAACAGAACGCTCGAATTAAACGACCAAAAAATAAATGTCGTCCTTCTAACGAAGAGCAATTTGTCCCTTTCTTCGAAAAAAAAACATGCTATGTCAGAATTTAGTAAGTGTCATGTGAAAGCATTTGAAGGAAGTGCAAATCTGCACGTTTTAAGGGGTACGTGCTCTTAAGCTTGCCCAAATAGAATCAAAGGTCATCCCGCCTGACAATGTATCTTAAAAATAATACCTGTCATGAACGCTATAGGTTTTCATTCCGGCCATTGTTATACGAAGGCCATTATTACCAAAATAAACGATGGAAGTGAATTCAAAACACCTGGAAACAGTTTAAACAAACTCCTCAATGTCTGTAAATATTTTCCAAGCAGAAAGTCTTTCTGAAAACCACCCTTACTGGCCACGCGTAAAATTTCCTTCTCTCCCTCTCTCACTTTCCTTCTCAGTTTCGGCTCGTTTTACTGAAAAATCTTATTAGTGTTGATTTTGGTAACTTTACCCTTCTGTTCTAGAGTTAAACATTGAGTCTCCTAGTGAGCAAGAGTGCTAAATAAAAATCGATCAAGAATGAGAATAAGGTGGATGAAGTCCAAAGAGAAGGATGGCGTCAATGAGTTCGCCGGGATTTAAATGAACTGTATTGAGCAGTACTTTCTTTTACCCCGGGGGGGGGGGGGGGGGGGGTACTCCCTATAATGGGCTATACGGGGATGCTCCGCCCGAAAGGGGTACCTTTTTGAGGCTAGAGGTATATGAAAGGGTCGTGATTTCACGAGTTGAAGTATATGAAAGGGTAGGGATTTCACGAAGAATAGGAAAGGGAAGCGAAGCCACGCCGTTGAAGCATAAAAAAGGTAGGGAAAACTGCCATTTAAGTATTATAAAAATGGCCTTTCAAAATATATCAAACAGACACACGTAAAGGCTCTCAAAGGGGTACCATTTTTATTGAAAGGTATACGAAAGGGGTACCATTTTCAATGAAAGGTATATGAAATGGGTACCTTTTCAGTCAAAATCGGTATATGAAAGGGTAAGGGTTTGGACCTCGGGGCGGAGCATCCCCGTACAAAACTTTGTTGAGTAACCCCCACCCCCCCGGGTCTTTTACATCGGTGGTCAGAAAGCTAATACTGTAAACGTGAGTTCCGTAAACACTGAATAACTTAATATACACAATTAGGTTTAGAAAATCCAGACATTTTGAAGAGAGGCCAAAAATATCAGTTATCCAATTTACAAAACCAATCAGTTTACGATTTAAAAAAAAAACGCTGAATCACAAAGATTGGGCTTTCATAATTATCGTGAACCACTTTATATAATTAGATTGTATCAGTGCACTAGACTGAATAGGATATGAATATGCCATGACACTGAAGAAACTTGTCAGAAGTTGCGAAATTTTATTTTAAATAAGAACAGACATTACTACTAAATAAGGTAGAATAAATTTATTAACGTTAGGAATTAAAATATCGTGACATTGGGCACGCTTTTGTATAAAGCCCTGAGGCGAGAGTCAGGTTTGTTTCGCAACAATTCACGAACCAGTGGGCTTAAAGTAGCTTGCCGATTAGGTTTGGTCATGTCTTCGGGTCGATGCTCAAAGTGTAGTTACTGTAGCTCATATAAAAGCTAACAATTTGATAAGGTTTGTTTGAAGATGTACACAGCAAGACATAA
Organism: Cladopsammia gracilis; assembly: GCA_022457155.1. NCBI lineage: Eukaryota > Metazoa > Cnidaria > Anthozoa > Scleractinia > Dendrophylliidae > Cladopsammia > Cladopsammia gracilis. The sequence goes on along the minus strand of JAJGOT010000268.1, from coordinate 358,541 downwards.
AAGCACATTATAAGAATTGCTGATGCCGTCGAAAACGGCGCAGGCTAAATGAAGGCTGTAGCGCACAATTATTTTTTTAATAACTGTTCAGTATCGAACCGTGTTGCTCGTGATTTTTTTCAATTTTTTTAAACACTGTTCAGTAAGCATGCAACATAGAACATTTACTCAATTTCCGATAGAGAATATAAAGCATTCTACTAAGCAAAACATAAATAGAGCTATTCTTCGGCCTCGGAAATCAGACGTGATGTGACAGAGAAACCGGTCATGAAACTCTTATCACGCCAGATTAATTAAATCCTGAAGTTTGGCCATCCCAATTAACGCTATTGAGCAATACTTGAAATCCTGAATGTGGTGTCCATTGTTTTTCAGTGTTTCCGGAAAATTTTCCACTGTAGCAGTACTTTGAGTTTGTGACTCCAAAACCGCACTTGATCATCTTCCCTTTTACAGCATTATATTGTTCGAGTAAGTAAACTCTTCTTCATTTTTTAAGCTGTTAATGGGCCATAATAGTAGACTCTAAACCGCGTTCTATTTTATCTTTATTGCTATGCATTATTGCCAAACCATAGCAAATAGTTCAAAAGCCGCCACAGAACCTCCCAAGGCCCAAGCCAGCCAAGCCTCCGGAGCGATGAGAGCGACGGAGAAAGGTGGCTGTATTCGCAGGCCGGCCGTACATAAATTATATATTGAGTTGTTGGGGCGGGTTTAAAACGAAAGTTTGCCATCCGTACATGTATGTGTAGGAACTGTGCATGTAGCAGGAATATATAAATATATTTCTGCTTTTTGAGGCTTAGAGTTTCTTCGTCTTCTTCTAACTAGTAGCTGATCCGGGTTATGAAATGGTATATGAAGAGGAATAATGAAACATTCTGTTATCGATCCGTTTCTTCTTTCAAAAATCCCCATTATTTAATATTGCATTCGTTCAGTTAAATTCATCGCGAGATTCGTTATTCCGTTACTCCTAAAAATGCAACTTATGCCATGATCCCATTATTCTACCACAAAAATGTCGGAGTTTCATTTCAAAATTCGTCCGTCGTTTAACATAAAATTTCTGCTCCGTCTGCTACTTTTGAGCATTGCTCAATAATGTACATTAATCCTATTGCACATAGGGATTCCTGAATTCAAGTCGTGGCAATCCGTAGCATGGCAACTATCCGGCGGCTTGGATCAAGTGCTGCACGAGACTTACAACTCAGACACGAATCGAAACACTGCTGCAACTGAGCAAACCCAAGATAAAACGTTAAACGCGCGCCGCGTGGGCTTATTCAATACCAAATAGGCTTATTCGGAAAAACTAAAAAGACGGAGTTTGCATATATGTAGTAGTCAAGGTTATGTTTTTACTCATCACAACTTGCACATTAGGCCAGAATTACTTTAAATTTCATTTAAGCCTTACTCCTCCACTGTTCAGTGAAGCAGTTGAGTTAGGAGGTTCATAAACCAGTTATATTTCATCTTGTCCAAACCATTTAAACCACCTCATCTGCCTTATTCACGCACAGTACCACTGTGTTTTGCTTTTAAAAATACTGATGAGTTAAACTCAAACTCCGCAGAAGTGTTTTCTTAAAATTACGTTAATATCTCCGCATTCCATGCCGTGACCTATGTTGAATTTAGTCTGCAGCCGACAAAAATATCCATAAATATCGAACATATTATTTTAAATCCTTTCACCGGCCCACTCAGAATTAATTATGAAGACACTTAATGTAGTTCTAACTTTTGAGTCTGTCGGCAAAGTCCTATGGTGTGACCTTAGGTGTGACCATTCAAATGACCCGTCTTCGACAGACGTACTTTTGCATGGTACCATTTGTTTTTTTCAATATTTTTCAAAATGAAATTTGGGATTTTTCTTGAATTTTTATTTGGGGCGCACTTGGAAGTCAGTTATAGAGTTATTCTTAATACGTCTTATAACCTTGCGTGCATATCGAGAACCCGTCTGAAAGATAAGTTCAGTGGTGTATAGCCCGGCGGCGTGTTCAGTTATGTAGCAGACAGTCTATGAACCATAAACAGTTATTATTGTATTATTATTTCTTTTTTTTATTACACTTTGTTTCCAACGCTATTAAATCATCATTGTCTTAGGTGAAAATTCCATCCACGGTGTTTGGCTTCTTGCCAAAAATAGCTAAAGGTTCATCATAGATCAGTGAAGTCCCGGGAGTGGAGTGCCCGCATAGAATATAACGAGAGACAAGTTCTTTTTCAAAAGTTGACATCCAAAGCACGTGATCAGATCTGTTAACAAACCATGATGTAAAGCCTTTGCATGAAACACTGAATGGTAGTAATCATTCCTCTACAATGCAAAGGAATCGTTTCTAATGCTGTACATGTATCTCTAGCAGTATAAAACAATCTCAGAAAAAAATCTAGAATGGTCGTGCAATTTCGCACGGCTTTAGTTCGTGATAGTCACTGCATGGTCAATTTAAACTGCATCAGACAGTTGAGTCTGCAGAAAAGAATGAGAGGGTCAGATAAAAAAAAAGAAACATTGTTCATCATTTCCGATCACATGCATTGTTCATGCATTCGTGGATGTCACGATGTTGTAATACTAAAGAAAATATCGAGACATATAGTCGATGATGTTTTGAGTCTATGCAGTGGACGAAATCCTGTGGTGTGACCATTCATATAAAACCTCTTTGGCAGTACTTTCCGTTGGTTCTATTTGTTTTTCAGCATTTTATAAAATGAGAATTGGGATATTTCTTGAATTTTTAGTTTTGGCACTCTAGAGAGTCGGGTAAACGAGAAAACTGCTGTCATGTTGATAAACCTTTCTCTGCACTTGTTTACCGTGCAGACAGTCCAACCGTAAGCTTTTGAACCTTCGCACGTTTTACACTTCATGCCCTACGCTCTCAGTTGAATCAGTGTGTCTGTAATAAAACTGCCACTTTTAAACGTCACACTTGTGTTTGCCTGCTTCCAAAAAGGTTGAAAACGTAAATAATATTCAGTACTGCCCTCAGTGGAGGGCCGCATACAGTTATATTAAAGATTATGATGTGAATTTTTTTTCTTTACCATTTTTCCCCGATGCGATGAAACACCCAAAGCATGCTATGACAGACATTAACAAACCATAATGAAAAACCTTACTACGAACCACTTGATATATTTATTATAAATGGAAATATACGTCTCCACGTTGAAAACGGACATTTTCAACTGCTAGCTGTATTTTACAGCGTGAGTTCGGCTCCTGTTACAGTAGAACCGAAAATAATACATGGCTAGTGGAGATATGAAATTTCTCTTGGAATGATCAACTCGACTGAACGCGAGAAGAGAAATTTCAATTCTGCAAGCAGCCATGTACAATACGTACGTTTATGATCATTTTTCGAAGATTGCCGGAACATTTCCGAAGATTTTCGATTTTCGAGAAAGACTTAAAGACAGATTTAACGAACACCGAAGACCAGTTGACAGACCCACCCCTACCTCGAGACCTACTACGGTTTCAGACCATTTTCTTTCCGACAACCATTCCCTCACTGACATGGAACTCATCCCATTAGAACCCATGCATTCATCTCGTGACGCTACACGCAAAGCAATGGAGGGATTATTAATAGAACGGGGTCAAACGCTTGAACCCAAGGGTATCAATAAGCGCGAGGAATTGTAAACCCCCCTATTTTATATTTTTAGCACATGTCATCTTTTATTACTTATCTTGTATTATTTGAATTTTGTAACGTTTTTGCTTGTAACCTTATATTCCATTGTTTCTTGGTTATTTGAATTGTAACGATGTTGCCTATAATCAGTACCCTAAAGAAGTCAGGCCGTGCCTGACGAAATATTGGAAAGAATATTATAATCCCAGTTGTCTAATCAGCCTTGCTTTATTAGTTTTCGTATTTATATTAAATCACAGGCGGCCCAAGCTCACTTTTTCAGATAACCGGTACGTGACCCTTGCTTTATGAGCGGTATTGTGTTACAAAGATTCGATTTATAAAGGTTTGTATGGGAACGCAACGGTTTTGCTTCAAAATTTAAAAATTCGCATCTTATGTGAATAAAATTGACTTACCCTGTTGCTGTGTTGTATTCTTTGTTGTTTGCTTGCTCCTCGGGGCGATTTACCGCGATTTCGGCGTTATTTCGGTGTTCCACTGTTTCAGAGGATTTATTCGCTTCGATCGGCGGGCACTCGGGAAATCGGTGTTCGGCCTTGTCTTTCTTTTAGCAGTGGAACACCGAAATAACGATAACTCGCCGAAATCGCGGTAAATCGCCCCGAGGAGCAAGCAAACAACAAAGAATACAACACAGCAACAGGGTAAGTCAATTTTATTCACATAAGATGCGAATTTTAAAATTTTGAAGCAAAACCGTTGCGTTCCCATACAAACCTTTATAAATCGAATCTTTGTAACACAATACCGCTCATAAAGCAAGGGTCACGTACCGGTTATCTGAAAAAGTGAGCTTGGGCCGCCTGTGATTAAATTTGCTGACTAGATCCACCAGGATCCGACGCTTTTGCAGTTGTCCGTTGGCTCCTGCCATTCATGCAGTGTTTATTTTCGATTATAGGCCAACGCCTTTTAGCTAAAGTAAAGAGATATTGATATCTTCACTCTTCACAGTGAAGATAAAATCGATATCTTCGGTATGTGTCGAGCTAGATATAATTTTTCCGCAGTTGGAGAAATCCCTGTATTTCAATGAAGTTCATATTAATAAATCAAGTTGCAATATGCTGTCAAATCTTAATGGTTCTCGATGGATCCTAGCCCGCGAATCCAGCCGCCTCTCATCGCTAAGGCGACTGTATTAACCTGCGATCAGGCGCTCTTTTTCTTTCGGAGGAAAAGTCGCTCCGACAAAAAGAGCGCCTGATCGCAGGTTACGGCTGTATTCGCAGACCAGATGGATCCAAATGTAGTGGAATAAGCGAAAGCATTCGGAATTATGAAACAATAGTCCGGATGTTGACTTCAATTGTAAACTGCATGGTTCTACGCACGTCCTTCTCTACTGGTTTTTCTGACTCTGGATACCTACTTTGTTTTATGTGTTGTATTAGAGCTCGCAATTTTTTAAAGTTAAAGCTACATAAACTGGTTAATTGACATTTATTATGAGAATTCTGTCTTAACTGGTTAGAACTGAAAATCGGGTGTGATTGATGTCAACTCAAAATACTGGTTCTTCATTCATTCCCGGCATAGTAAATCGAACGTTCGGAAATCGAACTCAATCGAACTTAATCGAACTCAATCCGTGGATTGAGTTCGATTGAGTTCGGCAATCGAACGAAATCGAACACCGGACTTTCAGTGAGTTCGATTTCCGAACAAATCGAATTCAATCGAACAAATCGAACTCAATCGAACTCAATCCATCTGATTGTGTTCGACTGAGTTCGGAAAACCGAACTCAATCGAACACAATTAAATGGATTGGGTTACTTTTATGCAAAAATACAAAGACTGACGTCAAAGCGGCATTCCTGGTAGCCTTTTACTACGCATTTGAAGCTTACAATCCACAGCTCATCTGAAGCCATTTCTGCGGAATTTCTTCGTTTACGAAAAACACGTGCGCTACACTCCGGGCTGAAGTAACTCGAGCTTCCAAGATCTGGTTATGGATTTTCAACGCCTGTTTTACACAAATCACGACTTCGAAAATTGAACGTTCGATTGGATTCGATTGATTTTTTTTCTTTTCGGTGAGTTCGATTTCGTTCGATTGCCGAACTCAATCGAACTCAATCCATGAATTGAGTTCGATTGAGTTCGATTGAGTTCGATTGAAATTTAGTTCGATTGGGTTCGATTTACTATGCCGGGTTCATTCCATTTCTTAGAATTATATCCGAATTTTCGTTTTTTGATCACCCGTTTGCTTGACAAGGCCTGACGTAGAAAGGATCTGAATCGTTTATCAGTTTCTTAGACTATTCACAGTCCCCTTTTTATCCGTGTGATCAGTCGAGTTTGATCGCTAGTCCGAATCAGCCGCCATTTTTGTTTTTCATGGCGAGTGAAAGCTGGGGAGAGTACAAAACATACGGGAAAATAGGGGACTGTGCAACCTCCGCCCCTCTCTCGAAGGGAAAAGCCCTGGGAACGAGGTTGGGGACTGTGAACAGTCTATCAGTTTCTTAGTTTATCGCTTTCTCAGTTTATCGCTTTGATCAGTTTACCAGGATTTTTGGATCCAGCAACTCTAAATTTCTTATATGTGGTATTTGAATTATTTAATGAAAGTTATCAGGTCATCGATTATTATCAGTTCAGGAGAATTTTCAAACTGAATGGATTCTGTGGATTTTAATTAAAATTTCGCCCGTGCCACATGTTGCGATTCAAGCGCGCAGGATAGCTTTTCAATAAAACAAATTCGGAACGGTAATGTCCAAGGTCCTCTCTTATTGCATACATATAGAGTTTGTACCAGTCAGTGAGGTACGCTTGATTAAATATTGAGTTATTCCGGTAGTGGCTGGTTGTGGTGTAAGTCACCTGTGTGTGCTGAATTCTTCAACTGTTTCCATTCAAGATCAAGTGAATGAGAGATGGGAGCTATATCCCCTCCCCCTGGCTGAGCAGTATGATTATATTAAGCTGTAATGAAAAGAATTAAGAAAGTGATTTTTTTTACAGTGTCAAATTTCCGTTCCCTTGGGTGCTAAATTTTAAACCAGACCCTTATCAGTGTTTATGGAAATTATGGTATGGTCACGTCTCGGGAGCCACGACAACAATGAAGGTTGTCGGCCGATAATTACCGGTATGTGTGGCGTGTTATATACTGTAATCATCATAACTGCTCAATGCAATGGTTCCTTGTTGGTTCTTTGTGCATGCTAAGGTAAGTTGACTATAGTTTAAGATTTGATGAGTGGCCATTTCTGGATCTTTTTTGTGCCTTTCATCCTGTTGGAGCTTCAGAGATAAGCAAAAAAAATCTAAAAGCGGTTAACTGGAATGTGGAATGGAAGACATTAGAAAGAAGCCCAAGAAGTTAGGAGAGCGTTTGTAAAAGCCGGTTAACATCTGTGATCACTGTTCAGTCATAGCGAAACAACACTCGAAACAAACTATACTCGAAACCAGGAGGGGGTAATAAGCTCCTGTCGAAACACCTTATTGTGTGATCTACCTAAAATTGTAAGTAAAATTGTAAACAATTGAAAACAGACTAGAATAATAATGAGATCATTGATAGCCACGATTACTATAAACCTGTGGAGTGACTTGCATAAATAGAAGTGCTTTGTAAATGAAATGTGTTCTTCGCCGTTACACCCAGTGGGGGTATGAGGGGACACCGGTTATTACACGCCCGGTGGGGGGTAATGAGGGGACGCCGGTTACATGGATCGCGTCTTGTAGTTGTTAGTTAGTCACTCAAGTGTTCAATTTTACATCAACCGTCTTCAACCACACTGATATCAGTTATATATTATGTTATAACTGCAAGTTCAACATTCCACCTTCGCTTGATAACTATACTCCATTTTCATAAAAAGTCAGTAGATTATCGCATGTGACATGTTGCGGGCCTGAACTTTCCGCGCTTCTAGTAAAGCACTAGGGTTCTTGAAGCACTTAAAGCTAAAAATAACAAAAAAACCCTCTTTTAACATTTTCACTTTGTTTTATCAGTCACGTTTCAGTTTTTATCAGATTGCTCCCGGGGGGGGGGGGGGGGATACTCAACAAGTTTTGTACGGGGATGCTCCGCCCCAAGGTCCAAACCCTTACCCTTTCATATACCGTTTTTGACAGAAAAGGTACCTCTTTCATATACCTTTCATTGAAAATGGTACCCCTTTCACATACCTTTCATTGAAAATGGTACCCCTTTCATATAGCCTTGACGTGCGTCTGTTTGATATATTTTGAAAGACCCCTTTTATAATACTTAAATGGCAGTTTTTCCTACCTTTTTTATGCTTCAACGGCGTGTTTTCGCTACCCTTTCCTATTCTTCGTGAAATCCTTACCCTTTCATATACTTCAACTCGTAAAATCCCGACCCTTTCATATACCTCCACATGCCTCAAAAAGGTACACCTTTCGGGCGGAGCATCCCGTATAGCCCATTATAAGGAGTACCCCCCACCCCCCCCCCCCCCCGGGGGGATTGTTACCTCAACTCAAAAACTTCGCCAACTTGTCAGGTACAGAAAGAACGCATGAGTTTTCCTATCATCTTTTCAGTCTTTTACCCAAATTCTTATTGCATTTTATGGTTTAATGTTATCTAGTTTCATCATTGACATTGTGTTATCAGATTTTTTTGGGTCAGCCCATTCAATTCCAGAGTCAAATCTTGTATGGGTCTGCATGTTGGTGCGAAGTGTAACCAAGCAATTTTACAAATGAAAGCTATCAAGTACTACTGACTTTCCTGCGATGTTCGGTGTTTTAATTTTAGTACGAGGTTGACCTAGCTTTAATTTTTACTAAGTGGATCTAGTAAGTGGGTCATCAACTGAACTGTGTTGTACAAACAATACAAGGTTGTTCTAAAATGCATTTGTGGGTAGTAAAATCCTGTAAACTGTGAAAGCTGTAGAGCTTAATCAGCCTAATAACCTCGCAGCACTGATTATTTTCTAATGTCAAAACAAATCAAACTGTATATATGTTTTAACGATACACATTTGCACGCAGTAAAATTTCTGAAAATTAAGTCTCGTTCCTTCCAACACTAGAAAGCCGTTTCTTTAGACACTGTCTCTTTGTTTGAAATACTGTTCGTGTATGAAATGCGTTTTTATGGCATATAGACATAAGGTCACATAAGGTAGTAGGCTTAGTTCCGGCATTATGTTTTATAGATGAATTCATATCATACCACAAAAATATCCTTAGTATTCCCAAAATAGAGCCGCACAATAAGGGCTTTTTGTTTGTTGACTGAAGAATAGCTATTCAGTCTATTCACTCAGCTCTTTTAGATCTACAACTCCCATGTCCTTATGTTAAGCTTGACAATACGATATCTCAAATTATTTCTGGTGATTTATCTGCACTAATCTCAAGAAACAATTATGTGTGAGGAGATTTTGATCTGGAGATTGTTTTCCCTGGCCCTGGCTAAACGGAAACATAAATTTAGAAATCTCAGCTTACATTTGGTGGCCAACAGGAGCTGTGATAATATTGCCTCACAAGTTGCTAAAATAAAAGGCCATTTTATCATCGCAGCCTTGCGTTAGGTTGCGGTGAAACACTTTGCTCTTGATCAAAGTAAAAAGTGAAGACAAGTTATCGCAAGTAAGAATTCGAACGCAGGTGCATCTAAAGCCTGTGATACACAGTTAAATATTTGTTCATTAACAGATGTTGCTACGGCTCCGCTGTTGGACCATTCAGCATGTTGAACGTTGTTGAACGAAAATAGAGACAGGAGACAGGTTCTCTTCCGTTCAACAAGTTGCAATTTGTCAGTCAATCGTTTTAAAATGTTGGCCGAATGCGTTTTCTACTCATTCAAAAAATATTCAGCAACAAAATGTTGAACGATGTTGGACAATGCTTCATTCACTTTAAGAGCTCAAGGAACCACCTGCGCAATATATACTCTCCGGGGGGGGGGGGGGGGGGGGGGGGGGGGTTAAAACGAAGGGACTGATACACAGTTCAACATGATACAGCATTTGTTGCTCAAAGCTTGCTCAACAAATGTTGAAAAATGTTGCAACTTGTTGCATGGCATCGCATTCAACATGTTGCAGAACTTTTCTCTATTTTCGTTCAACCGATGTTGGATGGCCTATTTCAACATAGAACATGGCATGATACACTGTCCAACATTTGTTAAACTGTAGTTGTAACATCTGTTGGTCAACAAATATTGAATTGTGTGACACTGTTTCATAGGCTTCTTAAACCAGTACAAAGTTGGGCTCAAATTATCCCGATCTCTTTTAAGTTCATTCCACCCCAGTTCCCAACCCACTGGATTTGGATGGGTGTAACATATCCCCCCGGAACATGACTGGTCGATTTAATTATATAGGGGCATGGCATGGGGGATATTATTGTAATGGTTATTTTGTAAATTAGTTTTTATGATTTAGGGGAGGGCCATAGGTTTGTCAGTTTTTAACTGTAAAGTGTCACCCTCGTAAAATAAAGTTATTTATTTATTTATTGTTTATCAAATCAAAGCCTTTTCCGCTAGTTTATATGCTCGATAGCTCCAGGACACTGACTGTTCAAAAAACGGTTCAGTGTACAGAAAGCATTGGCTACTAAATTTCTTAAGTGTGGTGTGTATCCCTGGGAGGTCGAGGTATCTTCAATTGGTGTTTTAAAAAGTTGAGCAGCTTATCTACAGACGATCAAACCTACTCAAACTTGCACCCCGGGAAAGTTTTTAAGTACACAAATCAATGAGACAATGTCTCCAGTGGTGCTACCATTGCGTGCAGCAACATTGAACGTTTTTCATGGCACGTTTGGGCTGGGATATCCCACGTATGGACGCTTTCATGAAAAAAAAAATCACTCATTGAAACCGAGGATAGTGAACTTGTTGTGGACGAGTTCTAATCTGAAAAACATCCCACATTTCATTTTGCAACTGAACAACTGCACCCTTTGAAAGGCCGTAAGTACTGTCATTCTTTAATTTAAATTTTCATGTCAATGGTCATGCATCCTGACAGCAGGATTTCCGATACACAGACTTAAACGTTTTGACTACTTCCTTGGATGCTAGGAGTAACTCTAAACTATAAAAGTATCATGTTCTTCTTTACCTCAAGTGCACTGATAAGACTATAAAAAGTTTCGGAATTTTACGTATTGGAGTTGAAAGTTTTCAAGCTATTTGATTTATACCATACACGTACATACGAAGAGGGAAAGGAGAAATTCATTTTCAACACTACATACAGTCAATTGGGAATTTAAAAAAAGCCAAAAGCTGCCGGTGTTGTGGCCAGGCTTGTTCACATTCACTCAATGTAGACTTTCCTTTTTGTTACACTGTCATCTCAAACTTCTCCGATGACACTTCTCCGAAACACTCAGAGAGATCAAAAAACGCCCCCTGTCTGTTCTTTTAAAACAGTGCCAATTGTTTCCATGGTCATCTTAGCTGTATGGCGGTAATATGCAGCAAATCAAAGTAAAAAGAAGACAAAATCTGCAAAGAAAACAATTGACAGTGTCTTGCCTTAAAAGGTTTTTAAAACATCACTTCAAAGCAGGCGGAGCTTCATCCGATTGACCCTGCGACCTTCAATTAGTTATCTGTTCAGTTCCTGCTACATAAAAAGTCAAGGTTAGAAAAGAAATTAAAAAAAAACCTCCAAGGCTAAGACTGATATATTTACACATTTGTCTGCCTTGATAACCTCTAATGTGCACACCATTCCATCTTGTCTGATTTCATTAAATTACACAAAGCGCCAAAGCCGGATGGAAAGGACTGTTCGAGATCTTTTATTTGAACTGGTGTGATGGCTGGTCATGTTCACCCTTTAAGGTTTCATACACAAACTCGCTACACAGAATTTTAGACGGGAGAAACTACAATGTCTTGCTAATTCTCTAGAATCCTGATTACTATACTAAAAGTATCAGTAAGTTCAAGGTGAACGTAAAATGCAATGCTGCCAAAATATACGACAAACTGTGCCGAAAGACAATAAACTAGTATTACTGTCGCTGAGCTGTGCTATTTTAAGGGCAATGATATGAACACCATTATTGTTCTCAAAATCCTTTTATTCAAGCCTAGGAGGTACGCATAATATTTCGGATAAGAGCCATAGCAACATAAATTTTGTGGTTACATCATTTATCTTTTTTCGCAACAAGATGTTTTATTGTATTTAGCTCATGCCGGCTCGCGAAGGGAAGTTACACACCGCCGGTTTCTTCAAAGATATTTTATTGACGTAATAAAGTGTATCACAGGTTATAGCTGATTAACTCCAATTGTTCTTTTCATTTACATTAATCGTAATGCCAACAGCATTGTCAAATATCCAATTAAATAGCCTTAACCTCTTGAGTAAAAAATGAATTGCAAGGTCACGTCCGAAGTTAAAACAAAAGGCTGAAACGTAAAGTTACAACAAGTTAAACGTTACCTTTTTTCTCAAGCTTCTAGCCTCCGATCCCAAGCCGTCCTTTTCTGTGATGCTATTTTAACGATATTATGCTATGCAAGGTGGGTCTAACTTTTCGCAGTCTACAGATAACCATATTCGTATCAGGACTATCAGGTGATTATCTAACAATTAAATGATAGTTGTGCTTTTTGTCTTTCGTTCATCAGATTTTGCAGTCTATGGTGAAAATGATATATCGTTTATTTTTTTTTTTGATGACTTGAACTTGGGCACTTAGAGAGAAACGTTTAACTCAGTGGGTTGTCTTCTACATTGTTCCCTTTCTTTTTTGTCTGTCTGCAAATTTTGTTTATTTATTTAATTAACCGATGCTTTTTCGATTATGTTTTATAAAAAAAAAAAAAAAATTTCAATACAGTTCCACAAAAATGTTAAAAATTAGTTGAGACGTGATAAAATTTACCCTAAATAAAATCAAGTGGCCGTCTCGGAATGTCATGTCCTGTTCATGTGACAAAACATCTCATAAGATAAACTTTGCATATCACTGGTACATTAAATTTTGTTAACGTGGCTAGAATTAATTAATAATTGCATAAAGCCACAACAGTACCCTTTACATATGTGAATGGCATCTCATTTGCTGTGGACATGACTAAAAACTACACAAAAATTCACCGTCATTTCCTCTTTCAGTGACCGCAGACATCAACGGCGAGTGACAGCAGAGGCGTTAGTGTATTGGCTTGTTCTTCTTAGCCGGGAGTGACCTGTTAAATTTCGGCGAGTTTGTAAGTTTAGTATACATACCATTATTTACTAGATATTGCTGTTATTATTATTGCAATAGTTATAGATAGTAATATAACCCTGGCTTAATGAAACATTTGATAAACATGGCTCATTGCTATTCTCTTACTTATTCTCTGTTACGCTTTTCTATATTTCCTGTTCTTTTTAAGGGTTTCATATTTATATACTTTGGACTCTTCTGTTTTCTTTACTTACTTGAGAATGCGAGTGACTTGATTTATTCTCTCGCATCAAGGACCTAAATTGAAGCACCGCATGTTTGTTCCAGGAGGGGTTGGGGGGGGGGGGGTACTCCCATATATAAGCTATAGATATGTGTCGTCCCCGGGGGGGGGGGTACTCCTATATATAAGCTATATTGGTATGTGCCGCCTCCAAAGAGTATCGTGGTTTTTGAGGTGCTCAATCCTTCAATACGTGATCTTTTTTCGTATTTATTGCTGTCCTTTAAATTGTAATAGCTAAATTGCAGTTCTGACCTAAACGCATCAACCGCCCAGCTTAATAACGAAAATTATATGGTCTGTTAAGACTAAACCGTGCTTGATCGATGCTTACAGAAACGAAATAAACGATCTGTACAGACAATTCTGAGTTATCGTCTTTTCCTTAAATAGAGTGTCATTTTTCGGTTTTGAGCCATAAATAGGGTATCAATTTTTGATTTTTTTATCCTTAATTAGGGTCAGGGTTTTAGAACCTTTGCAGCACACACCTATACTAAATAACGTGAGTACCCCCCCGGAATGTTTGTCTACCAGTTTTGTTTATTTATTTAATTAACCGATGCTTCTTCGATTAGACTGTATGAAAAGAAAACTACATTTCTATACAATTCCACAAAAAATGTCATATCAGTTGAGACGTGATAAAATTTGCCCTAAATAAAATCCGAGTGGCTGGACATTTCAGAATTAAAAAATAAAACTGCAATATTTATAAATATTAAATAAATATAACACTGGCTTAATCAAACATCTGATAAATGTCGCTCATTGGTTTTCTTTTTAATAGTTATTCTCTGGTACGCTTTTCTATATTTCATGTTCTTTAGGACTCTTTATTTTTAATTACTTACTTGAGAATGCAGGGCTGGGTGACTTTTGTTTTCTTCTCTCGCATCAGGGACCCAAATTGAGGCACCGCGAGTTGGCTCGCGCGGGTAGTATGTTCCACAATTGATTTGATTTGATCCTGATTATTCTAACTTTCAGGACGCCCAGCCAGTTCAAACCTTAATTTTTTTCATTAAAGATTTCGATCAGTCATTTCCAGGGCGAAATTTTTAAGATTGTGAACATTTAAATGAAAGCTGTAGTACTCGCTGCGTATGACAGCAATTTTGAGTTTAGTTGCTTTTGCATGAGTTCGCTTTTATAACCTTGAAATACAAGCGATTTAATTTAGTCAGAGAGGATGAACGGTCTCAGTGCTCTCTTACTGCTTGCAAGGTTCGGTATAGCCTAACTTTGAAGATGCTTCGATTATTTACTGAGATATAAAAAAGACAACTTGGGAAGTAGTTTTCTGGGTAAGTGAGTAAGAAAAAGAAGGAAAGAAACAGTGAGATCACAAGAAAATCGATGGAAAAGGAGTTGTGTTTATTTGATAGGGCGTTTAAACGAGAGCAGACGTTTATAAGAGTAAATAGCTGGACTCATGAAAACATAGCTGGAGGTAGTGAATACTAATAAATTAAATATATCAATTTGTTGTCTCTGCTGGGTAAGGACCCCAAGACAGTCTGTATTTGTTTGTTTTCTTAGAGCCGATTTTCGTATGACCTTGAAAAACGGTTACCCTCAACCTCGTTCCCAGGGTCTTTCATCTTCCCGCCCCCTAGGAACGAGGTTGCGGTTACCCTAAGCGTTCGCGATTTGTTTCATCCGCCATTGCTCGTTTTCCCGCTAAAACTGTCCGTAATATAGAAAGAACCTAGTTTCGATTGACCGATCAGAATGCCGAAATGCGAGTGACGTCAAAGAGAATAGTTATTCCGCTCGTTTTGCTTTGTGTTTGCTAAACCAACTGAAATTGAAAGCCGCGCGCATTTGCCTCCGTTCGCGAAATCAATCAAATCGCTTCTTTCTATTTCGTTTGTTGTCATACTTGTGTTCACACGTAATAATTTCAAGGTCATACGAAAAATATCTCTATTATCTTCCGGAAACTGAAAAAATGGTTCGTTTCAGCCGGAGCGGATGTTGTAGGCTCTGTCCTCTGGGTAATTAGAACCTCACTGTTGTGTTTGTTTTGGCGACGAATGCGGAAGAAACAGCACTTGTGGATCTGTTTCACCATGGATACTGGTTATAACCCACACGAAGTTTGAAACATTTCATTACAGTTACAGTCATTGTTAATTTGCACAGTGTGTCGACATAATTATTCACTGTTTACCGATGTTTTGTGTGAATATTCCCGGGGCAACATGGGACAAGGCAAGAATAAACGGTTGCGGGAATGGAATATTCAAGGTTCCAGGTAGGTTTAACGTGCTCTTAATGGACACCTAGTGTCTGTCAGTACTGTGTTTCAATTCTGTCCAATTTTATCTCTCCCTTTATAGATGGATATCTTCCTAAGATGGACGTGTAGTTTTGGTTTTGCGGTATTTCAATCGTTTACCGGCTTTTTCGCCGCACTTCAGTGACCTCTTCGCTTCAGTTCTTTACTTTGTCTTTATCTCCTGACTTTGTCTTTCTCTTAGATTCACTCCTCTCTCAGACGGGAAGTCGGACCTCATGGTCCGGCCGATGCGCTTTCATTTTTAATAGATAATAGAGATAGTCAGTGTATATTTTGCAAAATGAAATTTGCAGTTGTTAGATCAGTATTAAACTTTAGTTTAAGTGTGCTAGACCAGGTGCAAGTAGGCGCGATTTGCGCCGCTCACTCCGATCTCTCTTTTCCCGAAACTGAGCGGCTGGTAATCGAGTCTACGGGGTAAGTTGTATTTGGAGTTCGGTTTTCAACTGAGTGTCAAAAATGTCATGATTACCTTAGTTTTGCAGTGCTACGCTTTATGATTGGCTAAAAAGTCTCGTGTCACTTTCTCAACTAATTGGGGGTACTGAAACCAAAACCAATCGTGACTTGCTTGCACGCGTTTTCTCGATCCCCCCCCCTCCCCCCCCCCCCCCGCCCCGCCTTTGGCGCCAGCTACATGTATTTGCTACGATTTCTGATTAGTTCATTAAATTGTCTGCCTCTAGCTGTTATTACTTTGCTTTTGGCTCTACAACAAAGTGGCAAAGTTCAAAGTATTGAAAATCAAATTCTCACTTGATGTGCCTTTATTTATTATGCTCTGCTTCAAAGGTCATAACTGTGGATCAATCGTCACGATCCGTTTTCAAATTTGAGCATGCACTCCGATCAGACACAGTTGTTGGAACATGCGTATTTCCTTAGATCTGCTCCCCCGCACCATTAAAACCGACGACTTTCAATTCCGAATTTGGCAAGAATCGAGGGAAAGGGAGAGCCATGAATGCATCTAGACAGGTGATCACGAATTCTCATCTTTAGCCAAGTGTTCCTAGGAATCGTGTACAAACTGATGTAATAGGGCATTCGACAGAGACCCAGAGTCCAGTCTGTGTACAACTATTTGGATCTGATCAGTTGCTCTCCTTTTGAAACAGATATGTTTTTAAAATAGAGAATAATATTGAGCACAATTAACTTAATCCCGGATTAGCGTCTACTTGAGCTTCATGCATTTTACACCTGAAGCAAGTCATGGTCTCATGGCAACTGGTTTTCGATAGAAATTTATGCCTTATTAGCTCAATCGCAAAAATAAGAATCTGGAACGGCGAAGACGCAGTACTAAAACCTTAAAACGTCTTTGATTCTTCCTATCCTGTTCAATCAGAATTCTTTCTCGATGTTGCTTTACTTTGAGTAAAGACGTGACTTGATGACTTGGGTCGTGTAATTCGTTCCATTGTCAGATTCCGAGCGCGACCCATTCGACTTAAAATTCGATTACAATTTCTGAAAATTTCGGCGGCAAATGGAGAAGTAATTTTCGGTTTTACCTGAATTTTCGGGAAAACTAAGAGGACAACTTCGCGAGGTATTCCCAAATTTACGAAACATTCTTGACGAAAAATTCCGTTCCATTTGCCTTTCTTTTCCGAAATTTCCGGTAAATTTTAGTTAAATGGTTTGCAGTTCGGTAATGCAACAGTTTTTGAAATTTCTGAGCACTTTTCAAGAAAAATTTCCGTTCTTTTCCATTCTGTACCGGATTTGGTCGAATGGATCGCGCCCCCGTTTTTCGCCATGGTATCAGTTATGTCCCATATGCCGGGCTCGTTTTTTTTTATCTTTGCGCATCCCGTCTCGATCAGTATTAAAGTCCCTTCCCGCATCCGACAAACCTATTGAGCTTGACATAGGAGTTCGCTTGTTTCAGACGAACTGTTGTCAACTGGCGTAGCTAATAGTTCAGGTAGATGTTCATTACGACTCGTCCAAGCAGAACTTACACTGTCTACACTGAAGCTAAAAAGAAGCATGCTCACTTTGTAAAATTTTATCTTCGTTAATTGCTCCAGACGCGGTCTCTTCGCAGAACTAGAATTTCCCACCTCTCCAGCCATGTTTGCTTTTTTATATGCAAGTTTAATTGCAGTGTGCTGATCCATTGTTTTCAGATAACAATGACTTAAAAGTATTGATGTCGCTGTGTTTGAAATGCTTTAATTTTATTTGCCTTTTTATTAAGACGCCGGATGACTCAGTTGTCTATAGTGGACAAAGGCTATGATAATACAATCCCGAAAGTGTACAAAATCTTCTGTTACTAACTAAAGTGTTTATTAGGGCAAGAATACTGAATTTTTTGAGGTGTGGCAAGTTTCCCTCTTGCTAAACATGGTTCTGCTAACAAAAAATAAAATCAAAGTTTAACTGAAACCCAAAGCACTAACCCAACCTCGTTCCCAGGGTCTCTCGCTCCACGGGGCGGGAAGAAGAGAGACCCTGGGAACGAGGTTGAGCACTAACCGTGTACGATCATAAGATTTACTGACTAGTTCAGTGCCTTCTAGTGAAAAACACACTTACACTGTAATAAGTGCAAGCATAATAACGGAAGCCGTGATCAACGAACTCGTTCCCCTAGATCTAATCATTGACAAGTTAAGAATAGATACGTTCTTCATCTTTGCAATTGTATATCAGATAAATTTTCAAAGATAGGTTTCATTTGTCAGTCTTGACAATTCAAATAAACTTTGATTTTTAATTAGTAGATAAAAGATAACCACGAATGAATCATGCTTTGTCATCATACCACGCCTCCTTAAAAAGCATCACGGAAAGAAGATTATTACTGAAATCCGTTAAAGAATATTATTAACCTTCACCCAGGGTCTCAAATAATTTAAATATTAAATTCAAATTCAAATATTAAGCGCAAAAATTATACGCATTTTGGCTTTCCTAGAGAGACCAGCTGGCTATGTTTTTAAATTACTATGGAAATTTAATAACAGACATTGGACTTTGGTACCAACTTTCAATGTGGTACAATGGCATACAATATGTAGATCGTACACTTTCATATCATGTGACGACCCTCCATGTGTAAACTTTGATTGACAATCTACAAGAATATTGTCTTTGGTTCGTGAGTGTAATTTTATTTACTTAAAAAATCTTTTCAGCCGGAGAAATGCCATCACGCCATCACGCCATCACGCCATCATGAAAATGGTTTTGAACCACAAGAAAGCTGGCTCAAGTTGTCATCTAGACGATTTATTCGTCATCAACAGCTACTTAACTTAGTTCTCTGAATTCTCAAACTATTTCGAGGAGAATTCTCTGCATGAAAATATGTTCTGGTTTCATAATTTATTTAATCCTGAGCTCTTTTGTTGCGCTTGTGTCCGGTATTCAACTCAAAAACGAAGTGTTTTGATGCGAGATTATTAGTCCGTGAAAAAAATACATGTATCTTGCTGCTCAATTAATAAGACCATTGTCTTAATGGATTAAAAAAAATTCTTCTACTAACAAATAATTATAACAAGTCTCCCATCGCTGCAGTAACTAAAAGTGTTTACAAGAGAATTTTCTCAGTTCTTACTTTAATTGAATTGGGTGAATTAGCGAGTTAATAAAATTTGCCGGCTTGTGAAGTTGTCTCGTGAAGCAATTGAGAACAAAAGGCGCATGGAGCAATTTGTTTGCTATGCCGGAATTGTTTTAGCCTCTTTATTTGATGAGGTCTCGCCTACTGAGCACAGCGAGATCACGCGAGCAGATTCAGTGTTTTGAGTGCTGATGCATAGCTCTTGTCTTCGAATCTAACGAGTTAGATGATGACTCAGATAGAGTATCGAATTGCTTTGGTGTGTTTTAAAGTAGGCTTAACTCGACGGATTTGAACCGGAACCTAGAATTATATAACATCAGTTTGGATGACAATGCCATGCATTCGTGAGTAGGGGGTAATTTACTAAGAGAGGTAATCGATACGAGACACAGTGACATTCCTAACGCTTGAGACTCGCGCTGTTGTCTTGACCCACAAGGTGACAACAAGTTACATTTTTCTTCTATTCTCAGGTGATGTGCCCTGGCGGCCGGCGAGTAGCATTTTTAATCACGAAGAAGCCTTCCTTGCACCACATGACCGGCCTAAAATGAAGGAAACACCGATGCAAAAGTCAGAAAAAAGTTTACTTCCACTGCGGCGTAAAGTATCACCTCCCACGATTTTGAATTGTGAATATCACGCTACAGAACAGCGAGATGGCGATAAGGAAATCGCGAACGCTGTGGGTAAAAGAGAACGTTTGTTTTCTGCTTCTTCGAGAAGCATTTCCAGCTCAAAACACGATTCAAGTTTGTCAGAAAGATGCCTAACCCCGCCATTCACACCACCGGCAAATTGCTATGAAATACAAGAAAGTGGCACTGAAAGCTTCCACTTAAGAAGACCTTCAGAGCATTTCCTCGAAGTTCTGCACAAAGGTGGTCAGACTTTACCTAAAGTGCTATCAGCAACTTCTCTGCCACCATTGCGAAAACCGAATCAACGAGAGGATTCATCAAAAGGGACGCCTAGAGAAACTAAAATTGCATTTAATGGGAGCCTTCATAATGGAGCCTTTTCCCGCCCAAGTGAGTGCTGTGATAGCCAATTGCTTCTCTTGTCTGCGACAAAAAAGGAATTTATTACACCAATCCACGCTAATGGGAGAATTCTTCGAAAAACGAACTCTCTTCCTTTAATAAAAACATGTTCCTCCCTGACAAACGGATTATGTGACATGAACGTTTCCTCTCTTGAAAACCGCACATATTCTGCGATGAGACGGGAAAAAACGCTAAACGAGATCGAACGCGCTTGTACGCCCTTTGACGAAAATTTAGAAGAGACAAACGACGAAAGCGAAGTGTTCGATGATGACGAGGAAGAGCAAGACTCAGAAAAGTTTACCATGATTTGTCATTGGTTAAAGGAGTGCGAAAAAGCCAAGGTTTCATAACAGTAAGATTTCACTGAAACAGTTATTCAGGAAATGTGTATATAAATATGTTTTTGTGTACTTCCTTGCATGCCTAGCACACGCATGCGCGGGATATGAATGACCGGTTTCTCTAATTACTGATATGTTTTTATTTATATAACGCACGAGCGTTGCTGGGAAAGAATAGACAATTTGATGATTTTGTCAACACCTTTAATGTCTAACAGAGCTTCTTTACATTAATAACATTCTCAAGTTTGACTGGATTTGTAACTTGTATAAAAGCGAAACTATTTTATAGATCATGAGCTGTTCGTTTATATAGCGAGTGGGATGCAAACAGAGAACATAGAACCATTGGCTACTCTTGACTTGGTCTTTGCTTTTCATATAAGTTACAACTTCAGGCTCCGTAGACATCGACGATTTTTCTACGGGCGACATCAAACGGGCTGCTAAAAAAAC
Organism: Cladopsammia gracilis; assembly: GCA_022457155.1. NCBI lineage: Eukaryota > Metazoa > Cnidaria > Anthozoa > Scleractinia > Dendrophylliidae > Cladopsammia > Cladopsammia gracilis. The sequence goes on along the minus strand of JAJGOT010000268.1, from coordinate 337,646 downwards.
GTGAGAGGGCCAAACGTAAGTCGCAGATAAATTCAGAGTTTTAAGTTCTATTCCCTAATTTAATCATCTTTTACTGATATCCAGCGTAACACACTATCAAAAATATAAGACGATCATAGTTTAGTCTTTCTTGTTTAGAAATTCGCTTGTGACGATGTGTGTGTAATCACTACCGTCTATGTACCGAACAACATACGTAAATATACCAGTAAATCCGCGCGGCTGGCCTGCTAAGGACGACATGTTGTTACATATCACAGAATAATATTCTATCTAATTAGGATCATGCGTTTTTAACATTTCATTGTTACCCAGTCTTATATTATTGCATACGAAGTGTACAGAATTGCGACAAGGAGATGGTGGCCACCCTCCGCTTAAACTATTTTATTTACATGCCGGCCGCTATCAAATTTGGCCTTTATTTGTTTTGGTTCTGTCCACAAGAACTGACTCTTTACTTAAATTTCCGTCACTGGGTGGTCTTACGGGTATTTACTTTTTATACAGTGAAGAACAAGAAATGCCGTTGTATTTTAATAGAGTGTTTATTGCGATCGGCAATGATGTGTGCATTTCGTAATTTTTGTATATAAAAGCAGCCGATAAACGAGTGTGTCTAAAAGATTTAAATATGAAGAAATGAATACATTATTGCGTTTATTTGGTCACTGTAAAGTGCTAACATGGCTAAATGCGTTACAGTTGAATTTCAGTGAGTGAATAAAAAAGAGGTCCAAAAAAATGTGCCAATGGTGTAGTTTGATCAGTTCTGACTGATGTGTTAATGAAAGTATGTGTGGATCATTGGTTTGACGCGTGAAGCCGGCGAAAACTTAGAAACTTGGGTAGGGTTCCCCAAGGGTATTGACAAAACAAATTACTCTGAATTCTCGGTCGCAAAATATCTATTTTAGAGGGAAAGATAACGTATATTTATCAATTCGCAAGTTCCCTTCTTAGCTATTCATATCGCGAAAGAGTTTACAAAATTCAACGAACAAGCTGAGAGAAAAAAATGCGCCGGAAAGAAAGTACGGCTTTCCTTGACCTTTTGCGTGTCCTGCTAACAGCCTGCAAATACATCCGCTTCCGGCGTATTCAGTCGCAGGCCATCCTGCTATTAAATAGCTAGCTAGTTTTTCTATGTTCACATTTTTGCCGCGGTCGATCATGATCAGCAGCTGGTTAGCGCTCGACACTGTTGCTTCAAATCAAGTGTCTCTGATAAAGAGATTAACCTGACAAAACTATTCGCAGTTGAGGTGTCGCTCCAGTGCAAATCGAACAGGCTCAGTGTCAAATACATTGTGCAGTAAAGATTTACGATCATTTACCTACTCAGGAATCTTTTGCTAACTTACAGGTACGTGCAGTCAGTTGACAATTTCTTTCTCTTATGAGCTTTCCTTCCGCTCTGCAGGATCATGAGAGGGAAGGGAAACTTTTCCAAGTACACCGATCCTTATAAAACGGATTTACTCCGATCCAATATATGCCTTTGTTCGTTAAATAAGCAAGTAAGTATATGCGATGTATTATTCCGAATTTCTGACTCCTGTAAAAGTTAAATTGGGAATTCTCACACTTCTACGTAATATGTCCTCGATATGTCTACAAATTATAAGACACAATATCATTGGGGAACTGACAACGTCATCGATCCAAAGAATTCGGCAAAGCATTTGTTTTTCTACAAGCAAGAATTTTTTTTTATCAGAGTTCGTTAACTAAAACGTTGAAAAGAAAAGCTTGTTGTATTCACAACGTATCGCAGGATACTCCCATAAGCTAAAGATTTTTTAAGCTCAGTGTTTTTCCATGAAATTGGGTCTATTGGGGAAATTGGAGCCGGAATACCTCTAAGAGTCGGGATACTTCTATATAGACGGACAGTTGATTCATCTGTGGTGGTCTCGAGAGTCGGGTCCTTCTTGTGACAGTTCACCGAATGTTGCGGAAACAACTTTGGTCTGGAACAGGCTATTTTCTCTGGCATATTTTTGCTTATTATGATTACTTTTATGTGATAAAGGGCACCATATGTTTTTACCGTTTGGGGGGGATTTTGGATGCGATGGAGGTAGAGACGAGTTATGAACTCCAGCCAGCCCAGGCACACCTCATTCAAAAAATTCCCAGGAGTTTCCGAAGAGGGGGAGGGAAGGCTGACCTCTACGTCGGAGGTGGAACTTATAAGTTACACTTAAGGGTCCTGGTATTTTCGAAATACTTTGAAACCAGTGGCGTGAGCGAGACAACGATCTGAAGGTCCATCTTTGTCAGGGAGCGGATCGAGTTCCAGAGGATTCAGTGTAGGTTTGTCTAGACTCCACTGAAGAAAAAATATGATATCCTTAAACCACTAATTCTATTCAATAAACGAACTTCACTTGTAACATGAGGATGTATTATACACTAATGCTTTTTGGAACATAAGTTGCATAAATACGAATAATAAGTCTTCTCATGAATTCCGAATTTTCTTCTGTTTGCAAACATAAACACTAATAATTAATTACACCGCTAAAGGTTTAATTCAGTTTTAGAGGTTGCATATCTTGACGAACTTCCTTTAAAAAAAGAAAAATGGTTCTTTCTTTTTTAAAAGAAACTATCTAGAAACAACCTTTTATATCATTTTTTTTTTTAATTTGTGAAAACAATACATCATTGTAAAAGTTAAATAAAAGGACAACTCACAACACAAAAAAGAAAAAAAAAGAGAAAAAAAGTCTATGATAACTACCCTGTATAAGCTACTTATCAAAGCTTCCTATACAATATTTCCAATTAAGCTGATTTATAAATTCAGTTAAATTGCACGATTTAGAATTTAATTTCTGATGGTACAGATAGTATTTTGCAAACAAAAGACACTGATTAAATTTAAGCAAATAGCTTGTAGATGCGTCATTTTTAGAAGTAATGCCAAATAGTTCCTCTGTAAGAGAGGGTTGCAACCTGCAATTATGAACTCTATTAAACCAACTAGTTACTTCATTTATAAAATATCTAGTTTTAGGACAGTTGACAAAAGTATGCAAAATAGAGTCTGGTTCATCACAATAAATACATTTGTTACTGTTTACTATACCATAAATACATAGTTCTTTCCTAGTTACAACTATTCTATGAATTAATTTAAAATTAAACTCCCTTAATTTATTCTCACGACATGTTTTTCCAATTTGGATGAACTTTTGCTCCCAGTTAATGTTTCCTACATTAAGTTCCTTCTCCCATTTTTTTTTTTGTATCATGTTATATCATGTTTTATGATAAAACGTGCGCTGATCGGTCGAGTACTAATCTTTGCGTGATGAATTAACCTCGTTGAACTGAAAAGAACCTTTTTTGTACCGACCTGTATCAGCAAAAATATCCGGCAGGAAGGAAATACTCATTGAACCTTGACCTCGCTGAAGCTTTATACAGTAATCCGGTGATGTATAAATCATTCGAGTAAGTATGAAGCAAATCTGCAGTTTTAGTTCAATTTTGTTTGGAATTCAATGAAGAAAAGATATGGAGATTGCCATATTTTTCTGCAAGAAATTGTCTTTGCTAAATCTTACGTCTCTTCTAGGACTTAAAAACAAAACACAAAGATACTACCGACCTTAGAAACGCAAATTATAAATCATAAACAATCAATGCCGAAATTTGAATTCCTTGCGACTTTCAGATGTTTGTCAAATACCCAACTCATTGAAACATAAAACTAACATTTTAATCAAACTCGAGGAAGACCAAGATATATAAAGAGTTAATTACAGAGATTCAGGACGTGTTTCTAAAATTCAGTGAAGACGGCATTTTGAATATTGTAACTTCAGTTGAGCAGTATTGCAAACAGAACCGCAATTTGCCGGATCAATGAAGCGATAGGCATCGTCTGATCTGGTGGAATATCTTCGTTTTTTTATATTTTAAATGTTTTTGATTAACCCTTTGACTCTCCAAATCAGGCCAAGTTCAAAACTAAATAAAGCTACTGACAACTTCCGCTTTACAAAACATTAGTGAAAAGAGTACTGTTATGTGGCTGTCATTTGAATGGTCACACTCAGTTTTCACTTTCAGTAGGACTTTCATCCACAGACTCAAAAGTTAGAATTTCATTGACGAAAAATTAACTTGGTTTACCTGCAGTAAAAAAAATATCCGGCCCGGAAGGAAATGCTATTAGCGCGCGTTTTTCACCAACCGAAGCTTCCAGCAGCGTAGAATAATCTTAAATTGTGTTATTTCTGAGATAAAATTAACCGTCCTGTGTGGCAGTCGTTTGAGACAGAAGCAAAGGAGTCAGGAGTTGGATGGGGTAACGGAAGAAGGCATGTACTACGTATAACGTAAAGACACGTGCTTATCGTCCATAAATTCTTTCACTCACAGAATCAATTATAATTATGGAGACATGTAAATAATAAGTACGTTCTAACTTTTGAGGCAAATGACACCTCTTTGACAGTACTTTTGCATGGTACTTTTTGTTCTAACTTTTGAATCTGTGGACGAAATCCTATGGTGTGACCATTCAAATGAAACCTCTATGACAGTACTTTTGCATGGTACCATTTGTTTTCAGTATAAAATTTGGAAGTTTTCTTGAAATTTGAGTTTTGGCACTCTTGGAAGTCAAAAAGGTTAAAACACTAGACGAAGGTACTGATTGTATAAATGTGGTTGAGGGATATTCTAACCTATTATATTTATTCTACTTATCGAATTAGTATGTTGCAGTACTTAAATTTGATACCTCTCATGCATAAAGATCACGATTTTCAACAGCAGTCATGACTTCTCTCAGCCTAGCCAAAAAACACAAACATATTCCATACAAATCTTGTTACTCAGTTTTCGAAAACCACACCTTATTTACAGAGCAGTGTCCGTAACTGCAGCTATTGAAATGGAATTGACGACTAGAGTTGCTATACCGGCATTGAAAACATAAAAGACCCAATGTTTTCCTAGTAAACTCTCAAACCAAAGTAGGCAAAAAAATGCGGTTTGATGAAAATAAAGCTGAAAATTTTAATCCTCTTATGCTGATGGGTCTATTTAAAGGATTATTGAACCGAGCCTAGTTCATAAAAGCCTTTTGAAATGAGATACTTCATTTTGCAGTCAATCAAGAGAGAACCTTATTTATTTGTACTCGTGTGTATGTGGGAAATAGTATGAGTGAGAATCTCTCTGCATGCTCTTGAGGCTAATATGCACTGAACGCATGCACGTATATTATGAGTAAATATAGACCCCAATACGTGAACAGATACATGCAGTATATCCTGATGGCGAGAAAAAAAAATAATCCTTCTCTGTTGTCTGCAAAACGGATTTTCTTTTTATACCAGATTCTTTCTAAGATAACACGCCTAAAATGGTCTTCAGCCAAGAGTACTAGAAATGTATGTCATGCATGAGGCACTCAGATGATGGACAGTCGGAAATATGTGCGCTGCTTGGCACGCGCAAACGTCCACTGAATACACTCTTTTTTATATATATAATATAAGAACCTTTTTTATGAGAATGTTGAGGCTAAGATTGGCCTGAAATTTAAGAACGTGCCAAGAACGTATCCAGGCTGAGATTTTGTTAAGAACGTATCTATTTACCATGTTTTACAAATGAGATAAGAAACGTAATACATTCAAGTCTTTTTCCATTTTATACTAGAAAGCGTGTCTAATAATTAGCAAATTTCATTTGTAGAACTTCACCTGTAATTCTTTCTTCTTATTCATGACTATAATTTACTGAACTACTGTACCATGTATTCTGAGAACGTGCTAAGAACGTTTTCAGGCTTAAAACGCCAAAAAAAAAAAAAAGAACATCTCGTCCCAGCTCATTCTCAGCCCACCGAATAATTAGATGTTCTTATATAAAAATCAAAGTGCCCTCTGGGCTCTCTCTTTTTCCCCATCATGCAATGCTGTCATATTATGTCCGAATATTGTTTTTGATGTTTCAATTGGACATTTAGGTTAGAGTGCGTGGTTTCTTGAGTTCAATTTCTCTTTTGACAATTTTGTTTGCATGTAATTGGTAATGGTTATGCAGTCCTCTTGTCTTGTGTCTGGAGCAAATTTCAGTACTTTCACTGAACTCGTCTGGATTTTCACCTGGTTTATTATCAAGAGCCTCATACAAACATTGTGTTACTGTTGCCTTCCCTAAACCCGCGCCACTATTTAAAAAGTGTCAATTGCTTGTCGTCGTTTTTAACAGAGAGTAACATATGGTAAAAAAAAAACTCCATTTGTTCTCTGTTCAAAGATTGAACAAGTTCTCTATAACTGTTATCATCCATACGATTAACTGCCAGCTTTTCCTTATCATTTGCTTTAAAAAAATTCCAGCATTATTTAAAAGATTGTTCCCTTGGTGATTATTATCTAAACATGGGTTAAAACAACCAAACAGTTCACTGTATCGTGTTTCTTCACTTGTATCCTGCTCATCGCTATGTTGAGCAGACGGAGCTACAGTATCTAACTGATCACGTTCCTTATTTTCAGGATCTCCCATAGCTTTTTCTAAGACTTCTCCTTTCTTTTCTTTCGAATATAACATGTTTTACTTCCTGAAATCTCATTTCTACATGGGATATAAAGCATCAAGAGCTCTCTGCAATTAATCTTCAGCATCCTTTTTATTAAACATAACTGAATGAATGATTTAGCCTTCATTCTGATGGGAAGAAGTTTTATTCCTCCTTTCAACTAAAATTCTTCACAACTTTGTTCTCTGTTTTCATTATTGGGATCATCATCAATCTTATCGTCAAAATCTGTTTCAAGTGGAAATCTAGTTCTTGTAAAATTACTCAGTATTCATCCCCTCATCTTAACTTTTGTTTGAATGTCACTGTTAACAAACAGTTATACCAAGAACAGAAATGAGCTAAACATAATTGCTAGAGCTGTCGTGGTCGTCTTTGGCATTTTTATTCTTGGATCTTAGTGTCATCTCAGTGTGACGAAGAAACACTCTTTCACAAGCCTTGCACGTCGCAGACTTAGACACTGCATCACGAACTCGGCTAAGAAATTTACTGATCCATACATTTTCATAGCGATAACATACACTTATTTATCTTGCAACACGACTCTGAGCCAAAGAAACCCTAATATATGCCTAATGGTAATCTAACGGGACAAATATCTCGCAGGTCTACTCGCTATTCTAAAGGCTACTTAATACATTTTGCGACAAGTGGAAGTCGTGTTTGGCCTCTCTCTTTTTATACTTCTTTGTGATTATTTTTTACAGAGACTATACGTAACCGTAAAATGCTGCTTATAAGCCTTGGGCTAATGTAACTTCGTAAGGGTTTTTTTGGCTGGCAAGCAAACAATATTGCCATAAAGAAGCGTTCTTTCAGTTAATTTCATTTTGGCGTAAACTTTTGTAAAGAATTTCTATTAAGGAATTAAGAAAGGAATAAGGAAGTAAAAAATGGGTATAACCGGAGTAATGTTTTGTTACTGATGGGCCTATAACTGGGCGGGCTTTCTTTATTTACTCCATTACTCCATTTACTCCATTGTTATGGAATTACTCCATTATTATGGAACGCATGGAGCACAACATTACTTCACGCTTGTTGTACAAAAGATACATAGTGTAGTCTCGGGTATGTCTCAATGAATTCGAGATACATTGGTCAGAGGATATACTATTGGATGCAGTGATCGTAATGCCATGATAAGACAACAGAAGTTCTGTCTAGCTCCAAGTCACTACTCAACAACAGAATAAACTAAAGAGCTAAAACTAACTGCAAGAAGTTGTGATTCCAATATAGGAACATGACAGGAGCTTATTACTCTTGAACATGATTGCATTTTCATTCTTGGATCTTTAATAGACACTTACATCCGTGATCAACACTTCAGCCGATTGCCATTTATTTTGCAACACGAGTCTGAGCCAAAGAAACCCTAATATATACCAGGACAGTGCAGCGAATACATAGAGAAATAAAATAATTATAATCATGGCTATGGCATGAAATCCTCCGGGATCCTGTCATTAGAGAAATTATCCAAATATTATCGAGCAAAGTAGATAGATATTTGCAACTTGTAACATCCTAACAGTGATCTATAGCAAGGGACAAATACCTCGTAAACCTACTTGGGAAAGCTATTTTAAAGGCTTTTAAATATTTCTTGCGACTGGTGGGAATCGTGTTTGGCCTGCCTCTTTTTATACTACTATATATAAAGAGCTTATGAAGCGTAAATAAGCCATTTCACGGATTCGAATACCAGATATATTAAAACTGAACTATCGATGGGAAAAATCTAAGGACTATCCGTATCTTTCCGTACCACAATTATGTCTTTAAGCAGAGACTTAATCGGACACGAATCTTCTGACCAAAACAAACCAAAATGAGGCCTAAAAAAGTAAAAACAACAATGAACCAAAACCCCGAACCTCACTGAAACTTAACTGTTTGACACTGGTTTGTTTGACCTGGAAAATCAACCTAATGACAGTATTGCAAAACTCTGCTTAATCATTTCTAATGATATTGCTCAAGAAAATAAAACAGGTTTGTTTAGTAAGATTAATTCTTTCTGTACAAACTTCAAACGTTTCCAGTGAGTTTTAGTTCCATTGCTTTTCTCTCTATATATCCTTTCATAGAGAGAAAAGCAATGGAACTAAAACTCACTGGAAACGCTCTTAATCGCCCCAAAAATCACACAGGAGACAAGGAAACACACAAGCGAAGTAAGGTAAGCAATTTTTATTGAAATCTTGTTCGTATTTTTTAGCTCCTAGAATGGACCGTTTTTTCTCATACAAATCTTTATAATTTCGCTCGTAACAGTTACTGTGACACATATAGCTCGGGCTACCTGTGATGAAATGCAATCATTTTCAGCGCGTATAGGAAACTCAAGTCTAGTACACTAAGTATTAACTAATAATACTCCACAGGAGACTCGCTCCCGTGGAAAGTTATTAGTTAATATTTAGTGAAACCCGCGACGTTTTAGATAGACTTGAGTTTCCGGCGCGATGATGAACGATTGCATTTTGAAATCGCACGGAGAAACCGTCTTCTCTCTGATTAGCCTGTGAACAGGCCTCCTTGTGGGGGTATGACGAAAGTAGATAGCGGCGAAAAGAAAAGTCGGCGAGCGAAGCGGGAAAACTGGGGAGAGGGGAAGAGGCCCGTGCGCAGTTTTTTTTTTTTTTTTTGCCCTATATCCCACCAGAGAGCCTGTTCACAGGCTACTCTCTGATGCGAATCCCTTCTAAACCTAAAGAAAGACACGGACACGCAGGTAAATCATTGTTTTTATTAGTATAATATACCCATAAACCGCTCGGATTGGTTGAGGTTCCGTGTGGTTTGTTTTTCGCTTTGGTTGGCTCGTTCTGGAATTAGAAACTGAGTGAAAGAAAGTGAATCAAACAAAGATACATAAATGAAAGACGCACAGGATAATTTGTTAAACGAAACGAAAAAAGGAAGCTCGAAGACATGCCATGACATGCCTAACCACTCCAGAATTAGACGCTTACCTTACCTAATAGACGTTTATGATGGCGAGTACGAGACCAACATCTCGCAGGAAGGAGTTATCGACACCGGCTCCCGGGGGGGGTACTCCCATATATGAGCTATATAGGTATGTACCGCTGTGAAGGGTATGGTTTTCAGGCAGTTTAGTCTGGGATAGGGTATAGTTATCAGAGATTTTTGGTCTAGAATAGGGTATCATTTTCCGTGAAACTGATCAGTTGCGTGAAGAAATTAAGTCTAGACAAGGTTTACCGGCAAATGGCATTTAAAAATCGGTACGGCGGGCAGTACGGCATTTTTACTGACCCCTGTTAACTAATAACTGTGATAGTGAACGAGTTTCTGAAAAATAGTGAGTCTGGAATAGGTCTAGGATAGGGTAGGGTTTTTTGGTGTTTAGTCTAGAACAGGGTTACAAAATGCAGCTAAAATGGTCTAGTATAGGCTACGGGTCTTAAAGTCCCAGCGGCACACCCCCACCCAAAAATTTACAGAGTACCCCCCCCCGGGCACCGGCTACAGCGAGTCCGTTATGGATGGACAAACAAGTAAAGGTACAATTTCTCCTTGCGACTCGCAAAGCAAGGCTGACGAGAGCTATAATTGCAAGACAAGGTGCAGATTACATGCTACGCGCGCACAACTTATATCGCAACGCTGCGAAAAATAGAGACCTTTTTCTGCTACTCGCAACGTAATTCTTCGTTGCGAAACATGCCCGGGGGGGGGGGGGGTACTACCACAAAATAGCTATACGGGTATTTGCCGCCCAACAGGGTCGTGATTTTGGGACTCCTGATCTAGAACAGCGTATCTGTTTTAGAGACGTTTCCTCAAGACCCTGAAGAAGAAAGGCTGTGCCTCCCCCTTTCGAAATATTGGAAAAAATTAAATATAGTCGTTTCCGTACCGTTTATCAGCCTTGCTTTTTTATCAAATCGTTTCATTATAATAATTCGAACGCACGAAAGCTTCAAATCATCAGCAGCCATTTTTTCTAGAACGAGGTATCATTTCGAGCGCAAATTCTTTCTACGAAAACGGGGTCCAAATTTGGAGATTGGAGACCCGGCCGACACATACCCACCCAAAACATACCCGAGTACCCCGGGGGGGGGGGGGAGGGGGAACAAGTGCGAACAGGGGTGTTTCACGCGCATTTTCATCCGCAACTTGTCCCACAAAGACTCTCGTCAGCGTTGCGTTGCAAGTTGCCAGGAAAAAATTGCTTCGTGTAACTGTACCTTTAGAGGGCTTTAAACGTTACGAAATGGCACAGCGATTTAATTTACAAACTTAAGGCAAACTTATTCAAATGTAGTTGATCGGTCCCTGACTAGAAGCGTTGAGTCCGAGTTGGGTAGAATGTCCCAGGCGTTCAGATAGTGGTGGGGTAACGCGAAGAACAAACTGAATTGCGAGCGAACAAACAGGAAACTGAAGAAACTGGGAAGAGAGGGTGCCTTTCTTTCCACTTATGCCCATATTTCCGTTCGCGCGCTGCCTTCCTTCGATACGCTCCCACTATCTGAACGCCTGGAAAAGACCAGCATGCAATTGGTAGAAACAGAACACGTCTGTACCACGAGAAGAGGTGATCTTGTGTTATATACCGAAATGGACATGAAAAATGGAAAGAGAAAGTTCGAAAGGATACTAAACTGTCCTCAGAAAACAGTACCGAATACGCAAGGAAACGTTTGAATGGGTTTTTCTTTCTTTATCTTCGTGATATTGTCATATACGTAGCTTTTGAGAAATATTCATAAAAACGTGTCTAATTTCAATAGAACTAAAGCTGGATTACCTTCAGAGCATGAACATCGGCCAGATGATACGTGCATTGAGATTTTATTGATTTTGTCATTCACATTTATCTTGTAATGATCAAACATCAACCACTTAGTTTCAATCATATTTTGCGGATTAAACTTCGCCGCGCTCTCTGATTGGATAGCTAAATTAAAAAGATATCGGTGACTATTTGGCTTAATCTATCTGTCCATAGAAACATTAAAAAGCCAGTTATTAATCATTATTTCCTTTGCTATATCTAAATCTTTGCAGCCATTACATGCGAGGCTATCAGTCAGTTCAAGGTTTTCGAGACTCAATTTCTCGCTCTTCGCCTGCATCCTCCTCGCGAAACGGTCAAGGTGATGATTGACGCTCAATCTTTCCTTTTCCTTGTTCAGCTGGCAAAGCTGGGTCGCGGAAGAGACAAATGACATTAAAGGGTCAAGTTTTACAGAAGACTCTACTTGTCTTCTGTTTGTTAATCTTCTTGTCTCGTAAGAAGAGGCCCGGGGCACTTTGCTAACGTTGGAAATTCTGTGCCCAATCTCTTCCTTCATTTTCTCTTTATGATCTTCGTCTTCCATTTGATTGACATTGCATTTTTCTTTATTGCAATCTATAGACAACCATTTCAGCTCCTCGTGCTCATCGCCTGTGAAATCGTTGACAGAGATCACACCTGTTGAACGATTCTTACTATTTCTATGCTTCTCAGTTGTGTTATTGTTTGAAACTCTTTTCCCATAAAAGCGAGAGTTTTCTTCCTTTTGGGTGGACCCGTGATGTTCACCCCTAAACATTCGCCGTCGGAAAGCAAGAACCGCATCTTGACATTTGGGCCTAGTGGTCGATGGTGGACAAGGCAGCTTGTACAGTGAAAATTGATGTCCATCCGTTCTTGCTCCTACTGAATCATGATCCGTCAGTTTGTTTTTCTCGTCCTTTCCCAATGCTTCTACTCCTGTCATGTGTGATTCTTGTACGTCAACCTTTTTGTGAATGCAAGAGTTTTCTTTGATAGTCGCAGTTTGCTTCATGGCAGATCTGAACAGGTTATTTCTATATTGTCAAAACGATTTCCTTTCTGTGATAAGGAGCATGGCCTTCCGATTGCTTAATTACAGAACAAAATGAAATATCAGTTCCAGTTGAATGCAAATCTTTTCACCCTAGTGACGGTGACGCGATTAAGCACTGCGTTCAAGATCGTTTCATTCTTCAGTAAATAAAGGCTCTTTATTTACTATGACAAACAACAAGACTAAGTACACTTTTACTGACCAGCTGAGTGGTAATGCTTTTTGCCCATGTTATGCTAGTCAGCGGTAAAGGATTACATGGATTAGCAGAAACAATAGAAACTCTATTTCGATTTTCTCTAGTCAGCTCAGATGAAACTACCCGCGACCAATGGCATTGCAGTTGACCACAGATACGTTATAGTGCTATAGCCTCTTCTAAAATGTTGATACTGAACTCAAAAACACAATTCAAAAGAAGAGTAAAAACTTCATAATGAGATTTCCTTTTCGTCTTCTTTTGTGTAATTCTGAACGAACAATTATTCTCAGCGCAACAATTTTTTTGGACACAGCCTACCGTTGCCAAAATGTCGCGTTTATGAGGTTTAGCACGATAACGAAATTTCTCTTTATTAAGCCTCCTTTTGTCATTTAAATTAACACAAGTTCCAAGGAACCTTAACTTCTGAAACAGGAAGAAAAAAAAACTAACTTCATTTCTATGATAAGAAGCACGGTTACGACTGCATAATGTAGTTACTGAATTGAATCACTGAAATATAAGTTTCCGCTGAATATGGAATGCAAATGTTTTCATTCTATAGTCAGTGGCGCAATTCATGCACTGTTCAAAATCGTTTTAATTGGCTTTCGCAAACAAATGCTCTTTACCATCACAAACAACCGGACATAAGAAAAATCGGCTTTCAATCGACGCTGTCTTTCCGCCTGGTACATGTACCTAAATATGCTTGCCAGGCCGGCAACTGGCCTGCCGCGACGATCAATTCGTAAATATAGCAATGCATGCCATATTTTTTTCGAGCTGGCCCGTTCAGACAGGTCAATTCACAGGCTTCCCAAGCTCAAAATTCGTCTTTTTGATGTGTTTTTGAGAGCCCTTCGGGCGGCCGACTCTACATACGTGGTGTATGCGACAGCTTGTGTATATAGAGAAATGTATGGGAAAATCACGGATTCTCTAAAATTGGGTAAATAACTATCTATTTTGAAATAAAGTTTGCCTACCTCAAAAGTGTCGCTTACTTGTGTCTTGTACCGAATTTGAAGCCATTCCGACGCCTTTTGGCGAAGTCATTCGAAGTCGTTGTCTCCCAGCTTGGGAAGCCTGTGGTCAATTCACAGATTGCATGTATCATGTTGATGGACTTGCATGGAAAGGTCTTAGAAAAGGTGCGAACTGACCAGTGTGGCCAGCCAGTTCTGACAAATGGCAAGTGCCCTTTACAGTCAATGATAGAAAAAAGAATGCGGTTTTTTGAAATCTTGTTCCTACTAGTCTATCAAAAAGGTGTATACTATTCCCGAATTGATCAGTCCAGCCGGCCGGTTCTTACAAATAATGGCATGATATTTACAAATTGATCAGTCCGGCCGGCCAGTTCTGACAAATGCCAACCTCGTCCCTAGGGTCTTCTCTGCTTTGTTTAATTCAAAATGGCGGGTCGGGCGGAGAAGACCCTGGACAAGGCTGCCAATCACTGGAAATAACCTCCGAAAACTCCGTTTCATCATGTGTCACGTGACAAAATACTCCAAGATTCTTGTCCAGGGTCTTTAAAAATTAAAAATTTAAAAATTCTACCTACGTTGCATCCGTTTTTGCTTTTATACTATTATTTTCACTTGTTAAACCGATCAGGCCTCGGTTGTTCAAAAGGTGGATAGCGCTATCCACCGGATAAATCACTATCAAGCAGATAACACAAAGGATTTTCAGTAACACTTATTCACTGGATAGTGATTTATCCGTTGGATAGCGCTATCCACCTTTTAAACAACCGGGGCCTATTCACTAGTTTGATCCAACGTACACCAGCAGGATTGTCGTCCACGGTTACTTGCTTGAACTTCTCCGCCATTTTGAATTAAACAAAGCGGAGAAGGTCCTGGGCACGAGGTTGGACAAATGGAAAGCGCCCTGAGGCTCCGCCGGGGACAAGAATGAAAAAATTGTCAGAACAAAATAAGAGAGACTCCAGAAAGGCCGTGATGATTCAATCGAAAAGGAAAATCTTTTGAAAAAAGCTGAAAGGATATGCGCAAAAAGAGAAGAGCTCTGGGATCTAGAACATTGTAGCTCCGCCATTTGTCCCATTTTGGTTTTTGGATTTTGGGCATGCGTTGTGAGGTCCAGATAGCTTGATTTTGGCTACTTTTGTGCAGAGGTTCCCAGAGCCTTCCCAGAGTCAAGAAAACCGAAGGCTTTGGGAGCGAGAATGAAAAACAGATGGTGGAGTGCAGGCACTCGAGAAACGTTCAACACGGAAAGAAAGCCAGCTCCTCAGTTTCAGTCAACAGTCAATTCATAACATACGGCAGCATAAGAGGTTGATTAATAGTCCATTATAGATATTATGTAAACAGGCACTTAGGTTAAAGAGAATTTGCGTCGGAAATAAAAGTGTCTGTGCCGCGAATCACGCTTTAATAATGGATCTGTCGTGGTTTGCATAAAAAAAGTTTTCAAAATCGTTTCTTTTCTCGGTCCTTGTCATCTCAGCGCACGGAACTAAGTTCACTTAGCTTTTAGTTCGTTGTTGTGACCATTGCTTTATAGCCTCAAGTAGTTTTTTTGTCTTTTATTTTCGTTTTCTTTCCTTTTTTTAAACGGACGTACTCATTTTACACAATAAACGGGTAGACTAATGTCGGTACTTATGATCACTTAGGGTTTCAAATATATAATTTATGCTTTTATAAAATAATATATGCTCTTGTGCACGAAAAGTGAAGTATACTGACACATATGTGTTGCATGGATGGTACAGATGATAAAAACAATTTTCTCGTTTACCATCATGATAGTTACTAAAAACGTGAATGTGGACTACACCATATTTATACCAATTTTTATTTTGGAAAATCCCACAAAGCTAAGGGATTTTGTTTTGTTTCTTTGTTGTTGTTTTGTTTCTTCTTTTTTATTGTTCAAGTTTCGTTGTTGTCATTTTTGTTTTGTTCTATCCTTGAAGGTTTTGAGTGAACAATAAAAGCATTAAATTTAAGGCTGACTGGCTTGCTTTTTCAGAATATACGACAGTTCGCGCATGACCGCATAACACTTGTTTGTCTCTCCATAGAAAATGAAATTCACTGAGTGGTGTACAAACACTGATTAACTAATGGAAAGTAGAAAGAATATCGGAGAAACGATGGATCTAACTTGAAATTAAATATTCAAAATTGTTTTACCTTTTAACCGATAACCAGATTCCAACTGGTAAAACAACAGCAAAGCAACTTCCGAGGTTATTACAACACTGTCATTGGTTTATTAATTGACAAATGTAATTAATAAGCTCGCAACGCAGTACTGAATTCCAAAGTAACTTGGTGAACGTAACTCGCGGCGATGTAAAGAGCTAGTGAGTTTCCCATGGTGCCAATATTCATGTATGAATCACATAATTTACAAAACTAAACTTAGGACTTTTTATTTAGTTTGAACTCAGACCAACTCAGGTCACTAGAAGGAGCGAGCGATGAAAGATGAAAGAATTTTTTGTTTGACCGTCAGCTTTGGCACTTTAAGTCATCTGAAGAGGCATCAGTCATGATGAAGTAAACAAAAATAAGACATAATGATCTTAGCTTATCTTTCCTGACGTCATTCGCGTTTATTGCTCTATGCTTCATCCTTTCATGATAGTATTGACTACTACCATTTGGAATAGTAATTTGGGCAGTTTCAAAATAAACGTTAAATCTTCTGCTGGCGTTTATCAAAAAAAAACTGGAGTTATTTGTTTATTTCAATCATATATATCTGAAAAGGGGACAAAAACCTCCTAAGATATTAAACAATGCTAGCGTGAAATGTAATGCAAATTCTGAGCAAACAAATTAAGCAAGCAGCGAGAATATAAAACTGAACAACATTTAAAACAGCGAATTCTTTTCCCCTCTTATTCTTTCATTCTGCGCAAATTTTTCTACGCAGTTCAGTGGAAAATTTGACAGATTACGACCACAAAAAGATTGAGTCGCCGGAAGAAACTAAAATTTCCATAAATGCTGAGAATTTACTAAATAGCTTTAAAAACTCCCAGCATCAGCCATACAATTGTGATCTCGGTCGAGTGCGAAAAGAAAAATGTCTACCTAAAAATTTATATGGTTCAGTGTATACATCATGAAACAATTGATCGCGCAATTTTGCACTAAACAGTGGCTAAACAAGATCGGATTGAAATTAATATTTTCCACTGATTTAACTCGAACAAAAAACAGCTGCTGAGCAGCATTATTTCTAAAGATGACACTGTTTAGTTTCTATTTTTCAAAGTGAACCAATACGGACCAGTGGTTTTCATTGACAGTTCGTTCCACTATTACATCTCCTCAGCCATTTTTCGATCCTGTTAAAGGATTTTTGGTCAGCGTTCAGATTTTCACTGGAACAAGAACGAGAGGAAGGGAAAGCATGACTCAAATTCATTTGAGTCAAATTCAATTGTTTATCGGTTTCATGGTCATAATATTGTATATTTTCATCTGACGCGCTCCGCGGTACGATGCCCGAACCGCTCTCCGTAAAATCCACCGGGCAGTTTAATAAATCCCTACTCACCGAGAGTCCCACTGAAGCGGACAAGTCGCCGCAAGGTCCGTCCAACTCCGTATATATTTCTCTGCTTGTATCGTCGAGAACCATATGAATATAATCCATTGTTTTGTATCGGCGAGACATATTAGTGATGCGATATCGCGACCAGGCTTTTAGAAATTCCGGGCAATCATCGTAAAAGATTTCTTCTTCCAGATTACACGGCAAGCTTCGCCATCTTGGAATCCATACGGAGTGATCGCTACGATGGCTCGTGGTGAGAAACGAAATGCAGGAAAAGCGATCTGTGGCTAAGGAAGTCCGAGAATAAATTTTCTTAGCGCGGAGCTTGGTCGGGTAACTTGAACTTGAATTATCTGGAGTAATAATGACGGGAGGAGAAAGACATCTCTCGTTTTGTGAATCCATACCCGGCGATCTTGTTCTTAAAATTCATTCGAACATCGGAAATTTAAGGACAGATTTATCTGTAAATATTAACTTAACAGTTTGCCAACAGACGGTACGACGGATGCTTTTGAGTCCGGAGTGAATTTGGGAGAATTAAAATCCCTCACACCAGGCGATACATAATGTATTCATCAGCAGATATTTTGATGCGGCTTCAGTTTGAGCGCACTGGTCAAAGTCGTAATATCATAAACCAACTATTGGCTATTCCACGATTTCTGATTGGTCCTGTGTGAAACGCGGACATAAAAGAAAATCGCTCACTTTAGAATAATTTGTATGCTTTTTTGGTCCTTCCTTTTCGAGTATTACAAACACAACAGAATTCATGTTCTATTTTCTTGCTTTATAAATTTTTATTTGCGAATAATGGTCGATTTTTCACGGCCATTTTGTAAACAATGCGTCAATGGACGGCACATTGACGTATTCGTTTTAATCGTTCGCTTCACAGGAAGCTATAAAAGTGTTTCAGCTGATTTCCATACGAGGTTCTGACTGCGAACATAAATTATTTACAATGGTTCAATTTCAAGATGTTTACAAATGAAAACGAAACGGAAATCGACAAAGGAATTTTCTTACTAAACCGATTCATTTCAACTTGAATTCACAAAAAAAGGTTATTTTCCCTGTGGTTAAATTTTGTTTTATTGAGACAATACCAACGTATTTCGTCTGTTTTGCCTCTAATATGATAACAGGTTCATAGAATTTATGTTGCTTTTGAAGTAGGGTGATTTCAAATAGGCTGATTATATGTCATAGTGTTGTTTTCCATTCCTTGTTGCGCTGACGGAAATGACATTCAATACTTCCCTATAAACACAGTTATAATCGAACAAATTGCATTCAAATTGTATTCTTCTATTTTAATTTAGCCGTAATAAATGTGACTATCCTTATATATATTCGTTATCTTTTATCAAAAAGCTGATATATTCACCCTTTTAAAAAAATATTGCGACTCAGAAAATATATATAAATATATAATGTCCTTTGTGTTCACATCACATCCGTGACACAATAAACTTTGACAAGCACTATAATTGTAACTACCATGAGAGCTATATGCCGCCTGTCGTCGCGTATGTGATGTGAACACAAAGGCCAAATATATTTACAGAGCGGTTTACAATTCAAACTTGCTTTGTTTTGCATTGCTACTCTGTGAAGAGCGTAACTTTCTCAACCAATCAGAAATTAAAACATAAACAATCGTGAATATTACTTTCACGCGTTTTCCCGCGCTTTGTAGCGGCTACATGTATTCGCTTCGAGTTCTGATTGGTTAATAGTCCATTTTACAATTGTGTGCTTGGCGACCTTGCCTTTGAGTGGAAGCAGGGCTGTAGGTGACCTTGCTTTAAAACAAACCTTTACGCAACTCGTAAAATATCCGCGCGTATTACCTGTTAAACCGTCGAATAAGGTGTATGTATAGCACGAGAAAGCATTGTATAACTATTTTATCCCATGCCTTTACAACTTTGACACCATTGCAATTGAAGATCTTCCGAAAATCTATTTTCCAAAAATTACCGAAGATTACCGGGAGATACGAAGATGTTTCGATTATAGCTCACTTACATATCTACAGTTACGTTCAGACCACTGACCCTGCACTAACTTAATAAATTCAATTTACGACGCCGAGAAACTACCATGAATTGACCACCCGTGGCATACTCCCAAATACGCAACAGCTTTCCAGCCTTCTGATTGGCTGTATTCTTCTTGACATGGAATAAATACACCTTATTAGATTGTTTAACATTTAATACGGGCGGATATTTTACGAGTTGCGCGCAGGATCGATTAAAAATTCGAGCAATGAGTAAAATATTTGCGCGTATTATCTGTTAAACCTTCGAAGATTTATTTTTCGACTGGAATAACTTTCGTAATATTTATCTTATGTGTCTTCAAACCGAGATACTATGGTGTAATACGAAAACTACTCTTCAATACGCTCGGATGTTTTTGCGTGATCTCTTTTCTTTATAAGGTAACATGACGTCACAGTCAAATAAAAAACGGTGGTTCAGTCGAAACTTCCGTAAGCGACCACCAAAACTGCAAAGCCAATGTGATCGCTTAGGTCAGAACACAGGGGGTCTTAATTTGAATCATATCGACCTGCTGTGTCTCTGAATCATATGAACCTGTCTCTGAATCATATGAACCTGTCTCTGAATTATATGAACCTGTCTCTGAATCATATGAACCTGTCTCTGAATTATATGAACCTGTCTCTGAATCATATGAACCTGTCTCTGAATCATATGAACCTGTCTCTGAATCATATGAACCTGTCTCTGAATCATATGAACCTGTCTCTGAATCATATGAACCTGTCTCTGAATTATATGAACCTGTCTCTGAATCATATGAGACCTGTCTCTGAATCATATGAACCTGTCTCTGAATCATATGAACCTGTCTCTGAATTATATGAACCTGTCTCTGAATCATATGAACCTGTCTCTGAATCATATGAACCTGTCTCTGAATCATATAAACCTGTCTCTGAATCATATAAACCTGTCTCTGAATCATATGAACCTGTCTCTGAATCATATGAACCTGTCTCTGAATCATATGAACCTGTCTCTGAATCATATGAACCTGTCTCTGAATCATATGAACCTGTTTCTGAATTATATGAACCTGTCTCTGAATCATATGAACCTGTCTCTGAATCATATGAACCTGTCTCTGAATCATATGAACCTGTCTCTGAATTATATGAACCTGTCTCTGAATCATATAAACCTGTCTCTGAATCATATGAACCTGTCTCTGAATCATATAAACCTGTCTCTGAATCATATAAACCTGTCTCTGAATCATATGAACCTGTCTCTGAATCATGAACCTGTCTCTGAATCATATGAACCTGTCTCTGAATCATATAAACCTGTCTCTGAATCATATGAACCTGTCTCTGAATCATATGAACCTGTCTCTGAATTATATGAACCTGTCTCATGTAAACCTGTCTCTGAATTACATGAACCTGTCTCTGAATCATATGAACCTGTCTCTGAATCATATAAACCTGTCTCTGAATTACATGAACCTGTCTCTGAATCATATGAACCTGTCTCTGAATCATATGAACCCGTAGTAATTTCAATGAACAAAGCACCTATCAGCGAAAAAATTTGAAGTTTTTTTGTCGTTTAATTGGACGTGTACTTGTACTTTTACTTGTGCTGTGACACATAATCCAATTTGCATCTGTAACAGGGGCGGATCCAGGGGGGGAGGGTGAAATGGGTGAATTTTCACCCCCCCCCCTCCTTTTCTGAGACCCTTTCTTTCTTTTTTCTAACAATCATGTTGCTGATGCACTGACCTCAAACACCTCAACCAGGCTTTGGTTCTATTGCATTAAAAATTTCACCCCCCATTTCAAAATCCTGGATCCACCCCTGCTGTAATAGCATCGAAATGACCGAAATGTGGGCAAGTGATCGCTCACCAGAGATTAAAAACAATAGAAAAATTGAAATCACCAGCGTTGAAAGTGGTCGCGGTCAATTACAAGAGGTTTGGACTCTAGTGATTTGACTGGAAGAAATTTGGTATTTTGGAAAAGTGGTCGCTTAGGAGAAGTGGTCGCTTACGGGAGCTTTGGACTATAGTGATTTGACTGGAAAAAAATTGGTGTTTTGGTGGTCACTAAAGAGAGGTGGTCGCTTAGAAGAGGTGGTCGCTTAGGAGAGGTGGTCGCTTAGGAGAGGTGGTTGCTTAGGAGAGGTGGTTGCTTGGGAGAGGTGGTCGCTTAGGAGAGGTGGTCGCTTAGGAGAGGTGGTCGCTTAGGAGAGGTGGTTGCTTGGGAGAGGTGGTCGCTTAGGAGAGGTGGTCGCTTAGGAGAGGTGGTTGCTTAGGAGAAGTGGTCGCTTACTTGAGGTACTGTCGTACGTGAAGGTTCAACTGTATTTGGACCCCCCCCCCCCCTCCCCCCTCCACTCTAATACTGAGTTTACATTACTCTTGTTTTAACACCCCTGCCCTGCATTTTGCAAAAATAAAAATAACAAAAATTATTATTTGCATCAATCAATCTTTATTACCCTTTGAACAGTATTATTTACAAAGATGCGATCTACATATTATTATTAATAGTCTTCTCACAACAAACCTTATTGGGCTTTTGCGGAAAAGGCCCGATGTTTATGCTGCGTATAGGTTTAAGTCATTTATTTGTAATAATAAGTGAAAATATTGTTTTGATTTTTGTATTTTAAAAATGCTGAACGATTTGTTTATAGTCCTATGTCATGGTTTTATTTTCTTATGGCGGACGACAAGCTAATAATCAAAATTATACAACTTTTAAAATAACGCGAGGCTGGGTGATGCACCTCGTGTGGTTCCAGAGCCCGCAAAATTATTTTATTTTAAATAGGACTCAATTCTAAGTTTTTACCCTAACTTTAATTTACATCGGATTTAAGTTAATGTAGAGATTTCTCTTTACGTTGTCCCACTGATGTCTGATATCACATGTTTGATAACCTGGAAAATAAAAGAAAGAAAAAGACACGTTAACTATTTCTGTTAGGGCGGTTTCCACATTTGCTACGATCTCAGTTTTGATTGGTTCATTCAATTGTCTGCTAATGTTGTGCCATTGGTCGGAGTAATGACTTTGGTTTTGGTTTTACGGCACTCCAGTACATGTAGCCGGCGGCAAGCGCGGGAAAATGCGTCCCGGCAACTCACGATTGGTTTTGGTTTTACTTCTGATTGGTCGAGAAAGTGGCGCGAGATTTTTTAAACAATTACGAAGCGTAGCAATGCAAAACCAAGGCAATCGCAAAATTACTTTCCATACTCAATTAAAAACCGCTCTATAAAGGACATTTACAGTTCATCCTGTAAATTTGTGTTATGCATCCACTGCAAAAAAGCACTTTCAAATTGAAAATCTTCGAAGTCGATTCAACTATCTAAATTATTTTGATCTTAAAGGAACAATGTCGTCATTTTTCGTATCCTTCTGAAAGCCAAAAAAACACATTTGTATAAATGAAAACCAACAAATAATTCTCAAGTTTTGTTAAAAATTACTATTAGTGCATTAAAACTATTATATATAAATGTCTTTGGCTGTGGATGGTCTGAATAGAATTACAGTCGAACCTCTCTACAACGGCAACCTTCGGACAGACCTTTCTGGCCGTTGTAGAGAGGTGGCCGTTATGGGGAGGTCATCAATTAGGATTTGAGTGAGTGAATGAGAAGGCAGGACAAGAAAACATGGCCGTTGTAGAGAGGTGGCTGTTATGGGGAGGTTATCAATTAGAGGATTTGAGTGAGTGAATGAGAAGGCGGGACAAGAAAACATGACCATTGTAGAGAGGTGGCCGTTACGGGGAGGCTATCAATTAGAGGATTTTAGTGAGTAAATGAGAAATCGGTACAAGAAAAACTGGCCGTTGTGGAGAGGTGGCCGTTAGTAGAGGTTCTGCTGTATTTTTTTCAATTTCTTCCGTTGTGTTCTCTCCTCAATGACTCACTTGCTATTTTCCTCTCGCTTCTCAAAGAGCATTTTTTTTTTGTATGAGCTAACTAAGGTACTTAGGCAAAAATATTAAAATCCTCATGACAATACTCCTTTAAGCTATACTAGTGTCACGTGTTGGTTTGATTTGTTCTCGCTGAGTTAAAAGGCCGGTTTATGATTGCATTGTAGTAATGCCGCTGAGCTCACAGAAAGCAGTAGCCAGGCGTAGGAAGTAGTAAATAAATAAGCTAATAAACTTACTTTTCCCCTTCATTCTTCGCTCCTTTATTCTCCCGTCCGGCTTGCCAATCTTTGATCTTTTTCTTAGTTTCGTTCTTAACCCATAATTCTATCAGGCTCGTCGATGATAAAAGCAATTGTTGTCTCGACGCGTTTTCGTACCCGCCAATCAAGAAGGTATCTCCCCGGGTTAAGGACGGGCAGGTTGAGTTGGCGTTGCTCCAAATCGTCTGCACCACGTCGGGGTTAATGGTGACGTTGTTTTGTTTGAAGATATGTTTAACTTTGCCGTGTATTATTGTCCCTTTGTTATTGTGCATTCTGATCAGGCGGGTCACTTTAAATTTAACGACTGAAAAATAATAGACATATTTCCGTATGAGAATCAAAGGCTCCTGTGAGCTAACTTAGGCGTTTTATTCCACCCACCCCCACCCCCTGCGTCTAATTCCCCACCCTGCCCTCCTTCCAACGCCGTCCCCATGAGTAACGTAGATGACCATAACATGTCTCGGGCTCAATGTCTACAGCTGATCGAGCGAGCGATCGATTGAAATTTTGTCCCGCTGCTACATGTCATACAACGTATTCACGAGTAAAAAACAAACAACTTACCACAGGAATATTTGAATAGTCACACAGTGAAGGTTTTTTTTTTTCACTGACTAGACTCAAATATTTGCTCATGAATAACACAATGAACAATCACCAGCCTTTCTTTTCTGAATTTGATATTTTACTAATGATAGAGTTTTATTCAACTTTTGCAATCTAATTTGTCGGCAAAATAACGAAATTGCAAAAAACAAATTTGAAACATTCTCAATTTGTTTGGGAATTGCTCTCCGTCAATTTTTTTCAATACTCGAATTGAACTTAATTTTTTTTCATACTCGATAAGTAATATGGGAATATTAATGACCTATGAAGACCTTGGATTAACTTATAGTCCTGTATTATTATTTTTTTCAAAGATGAAAAAGTTTGACAATCACTCCAATAACGGCATGCAAGTTTGCATTTGGAAGTGAATCCCTATAGGGGTTATATTTGTGGAGGAGGGGAGGCTTAAATTCGAAATTTTACGATACTATATGTCACTAACTTTCTTTTTCTTATTGTTCCGTTTTCTTCTTTATTACCAATTAGTTAAAAATATTGTACTAGGTGTCATTAGGTGTCATTTCATAAATATTATATTCCAATTTTATAGCAAGTATCTGTTGTTTTTGTTTATTATAGAAACGCGTGTTAACATCGGCTTCTACTGATGATTTGTAACACTCTTGTTGCTTTTTATGTCGTTATTATTTATTTACTGGCCAGACAAGCTTACCCCTCAAGTTTAATGATTAATTATTGGCTATTTCCCCACCATGGTACAAGGGGAGGGGGTGTTGCAACTCCCCCCCCCCCCACCCTTTGGGTTTTTGCGGTGTTACAACATTTCGAAAATATTTTACATCTAATAGATAGCTTGTGATGTTCTCTACAAGATAAGGTAAATATTATGGGTTGTAGCGCATTTTATGTTTTTTGCCCCGAAAAAAGGTGAAAAACACGTATCGTTAATTCAAAAATGGCTTGACCTCATGCTACTTATGACGTCATATCTTGTTACTATAGCAACCAAAATGTGTCAAAAGGATAAACGAACAGCTACTGAAGAAAGCATGTGCTAACAATAAATGCTCTTAAAAAAATCCAAGAACACCTTAAAGGGGATGGCATCTATTCCCCCCTCCCCCTTGTCCCTTGTAAGTCCGAGGGTTAATAGATAAAAATAATACAACTAAGCTACAGTGTGTGATTTAGACAGCTTATCTGAGATTTAAATGAGACTATGGAGTGCCCATTGAAAATTGATTAATTAAGGGAGATTGTTCCACTTTGCTAATTGTTCTTGGAAAAAAAAAGGAGAGACACTCAGAAAAAGTAGAAGTTTGTTAATTACATTGTATTTCTGTGATAACACAAAATTAGGGATTTGATTTTATTTCGCTTTAGCTGTTCAAAATAGAAAAACCAACGTAGAAAGTATTTCTCTTGCTTTCCAGTTCAGTAAACCGTAAGTGTCACCTGTTCATAATCACTAAGCGTAAACTGTTTGATTAAGTCATAACTGTAATAAGCGTTGAACTGTAATAGTAACCTGCTCTAGTCTTTTGTTAAACTTGTGATCCACCTGTATTGTTTTGGAAGTAATTAGTGTTGAAAGAGATAAATTCCGTTATAGCCAACAAGGTCGTAGCCATAAAAAATTAAGGACTGAGGCAATATCCATGGTTAAATTCCCCGCCTAGCTATTTAGGGTCTTTATGATGACTACGTTTAAAAAAACAAAACAAAAACACTGGGATCATGACTGAGGCAAGTGCCTCGGTTTGCCTCATACTGGCTACGGCCCTGGCCAATCAAGTTGTTCTAAAAGACATTAGATAATTTTAGGCAAGACTTGTTTAGAAGATTACCTAATCCGTTAGCGTTCTTGCTTTCGCATAAATAGAAGTGCATTGTAAAATATTCTTTGGTTATATTCTGGTTATGTTCTACGAAGTAAAGTCTACAGTTGGACCCAAGTGCTGTCTGTTGTTTTAGTCTCGCCGATATCTTCAGCTGTAACAGATCCTGGACCTCCCGTAGCCAGCGATTGTTCCCCCAGGTTGAGTAGCCGTCCCCGAATCATAGAGAATTGTTCAAAGTGCCAGAAAACCTATCTTCACAGTAGTGCAGCACATAACTTGTTTTCACATTTCTATATACTTAGATTTTTGAAAACCACACAGCTCTGAGAAAGCGTCTGAGAATATGTTTCTCCTTGGTTGCTTGTCTAAGTCCATAATTTAAAAACAAGGCTATCGCTATATTTTTCTTCCCCTCGCTCCCTCTCTTTTCTTTCTCTTTTGTGTACATGTGATTTTTAGTCTGATCGGGTTCATAAAACTCTTCGGACTGAGCGTAGTAGTAGCGAAATTATTTTAACTTTCATGAACCATGTTTTCAAAAAATTAGCCCAGTATTTTTCCAATAAAGTTTTCGAGTAAAAAAAAAAAGCTGAAAAAATGCCACAACAAACACAATCAGATCACTGCAAGAAAACAAATGTGTATTATCTGAGAAGGACGTAATTCTTACCATAGTCGTATTGTCGGCTTCTATAAATTTTGTGATCAACTGTCACCTTGCCCTCACACGGATCATAATCAGTGTCTATAATCCCTAAAATTGGATAAAATAAAACAGAGTTAATTGAATGAAATTAAAAGGTTCTTACCTACTTCACAAAAAGGACGGCTTTCCAATTATTACTGACTGAAGTTTAATCTTTTTTGTGCATGTCAGTGTTTACTGACCTATTCTAAACATTTATGCAACGTCGTAACCCAATCACAGTTCACTCGTAAGATCAAAAGAAAATAGAAAAAGAAAAATGTCAATATCTTTTGCGACTGAAATGTCGAGAAGAAAACAGTAGCAAATGCAGCTCAAGAGCTTTCATGAATAGTTACACTTATTTTGGTGTCTCACCGATCCATAGACTTGAAAGTGTGAACCATACTAAATACATTACTGCATAATCTGGGATTCAAAAGACAAGTATTTACAGTAGTATTTGGCTTATACGCACTCATTTTGTGATCTTACTCCCAGTCTGAATAGTTGGCTTTCTCGTTTGTAATCATTGACAACAGCAATCGTCCAAAAAAAAAAAAATAACTTGCATGGCAGCTTACAAAAACCGTGAAACAAGGAATTCTAAACACCAGGGTGCCACGAGAAGCTAGATTACAGACAAAAGTAGTTGGGAAGGTTGTGAAAATGAATAGCATCAGTGGGGAATTACATCAATGTTCTCCTTATATAAAATAGAAATAATTAGTTAAATTGCTGAGTCCCCCCTACCCCCCTATCCAATGTTCAGCGAACAATTACGCACTAAACATGTCCCGTTACACACAACAGTGTAACAGGGGGAGGGGAAAGAAAGAGAATTATAGTGAAAACTACTAATCTTCCACTTTTGTCTATGATTGTAGAGAAGGAAAAGGAACGATCACTCCTCAGATTCCTTGGTTATCTTTGCATAGTTATGGTCATCGCATATCATTTCAATGTTAATCCGGTTTAATGAGAAATTAAAAACCTTCATTGAGGTTGGGCAACAATTCAGGATGAGGAATTAAACCGAGCAAGTGGGCGTACTGTAAGCAAATTGTGGGTTTGTTAATCTGGCCAACTTCACCTCCCAAGAATAATTTGCCAAACTACAAATTAATTCACTAAAACGAAATAAAAAATAAAAGGCACCGTAAATCGTAAATGTCACGTTTCAAGATTTCATGACTAAAAAATTATAACAAATCAAACGTTTTATAACGGCAAATTGTACAGCAGACGGGGTGACAAAAGTTAGAACCACGCTTTATAATTACCTAAACCAAAGCCGTTACTATGTGGGAGAGAAAAGAGGACATGAAAATCTACTCCACACCACCAACTTAACGATCGACCATTACACATGCTAGCTAAAGGCCAAAATAGCAATTAATTGAGGTGCGCCTTCCTGTCGACGAGGCAAAAATATGATTGACGATGACGTAAAGTATATTTACAAATTTAAAGAATACTTAGTCTGCCTGAGATTAAATTAGCCTACCGCATTTTTTAGGATTGTAAACGAAAAGAAGAAGGCTGATCATTTTGAGCTACTAGAAACAAGGACATAATTAGATGCCAATTTTGAGCGGTACTTCAGGTTCCTTTTAAAGTTTGGAAAGTTAAGAAAAATACTATTTTTTTTATTAATAGCTTGTCAATAATTATTCAATAATTTTGATGACTGAGCTAGATAATTCTCTGTAAAACAAGTTGAAATTAAAAAAACTGAAAATACAAACCTGTCAAGCAAAAGTTTATCGAAGCTTAAAGAGATATCAAATTCCCCAATTAGTTTTATTCAGTAGTGTTAACCTGACCTCACGGGATTTTCAAGGTGAAGTTTTTCCTGTTGATACATAACTGTTGATAAACTGAAAGACCTGAACGGCGCAATGTTACCAAATTCCAGTATCACTTTGAAAAAGTAAATAACTATATGTATCAATGTACCAATGCAAATCTTATAATGATGTGCAGGTTTAACGTTTACTTTCCTAATGGAAAATTGAAACTTGTTTAGGCATTCCCTTGACATTGCCCCTTAAACCTTTGGATGCAATTCAAGTTACGCTGCGGTCACATTATCTGTTGAAATTGTCAGTTTCTACGGTCAGAAATATAATAAATCCGTGGAATGTATGCTTGCACTCAATTTAAAGTTTTCACGACGGAGCTATATCAATTTGCAAAATAAAAACTCCCAACTTCTTTATGTATTTGTGTTTTTAGTGACAGATCTTCGAGGATTCCTATTAAACATGTGTGTCAGTTAGTGCAAAAGAAGACATTAACTTACTTTGATTCCGTTCAACGGTTACAAACGATTCTGGCTGGATGCAAACGCCGGATGAATACTCTGGAAGCTCTTCACATTTCGCAAAACTTGGCCAGTGGTTCATTACCCC
The DNA here is from genome assembly GCA_022457155.1 of Cladopsammia gracilis. Lineage (NCBI taxonomy): Eukaryota > Metazoa > Cnidaria > Anthozoa > Scleractinia > Dendrophylliidae > Cladopsammia > Cladopsammia gracilis. The sequence continues at coordinate 308,683 of JAJGOT010000268.1, read as the reverse complement.
AGCACAGTCATTTTTAACCTGTTCGCACAAAGAGCGACAGGGTTTGATGATATTCTCTTCTCGTACACAAATGGGCAGAAAGAAGGTGCAAAGGAAAAAGACGGCGTCTTTGGAGCAGTTGGTCTGCAGGCCGTATCGCTGTATGGATCTGTTGGCGCGGACTTGGCTCCGATCGCCAAGCGAATTGGGGAACCGTGTCATGTTGTAAGGCAGAACTCGGCGACACAGAGGAATGGAGATTTTCTCGCAGGTTTGAACGGGCAGATTAAATCGAAATCCATCTGCTTCATGAAAGGCTATTGCAAGCAATAATACCCAAACTGAAAACATCATGTGACGTCAACTTCTTCAACTCGCTGACAGTAGCAACAGGCAAGGTAGTACTGTTTGAAAAAAGAAAAAAAGTCTTACTACCTTCTTCACGTCTCAGGGCTACTTTTATACACGCGCTTTGGGTTCTAAGGTATTTGAAGTACGCTTCAGTGAAAAAAAAAAAAAACCTTAATCCGGATACTCAATGAAAGTGTTTTTCAACCGATGCTTTCCCCTTAACCTTTGCTCTGATCGGAGGTGGGGATTAGAGTTTTAAAAAATGCCGCCCTCTATCTGTCGTCTGTCGGTTGAAAAGAGATTTGCCGGTGTACGTACATAGGACCGTCAAGTTGAATGAGTGGAAACTACAACCATTTTCCTGTCTCCCTGAACGGTTTAACTGTCCGAAAAAGGTGGGGGATGGATAAAGACCTCCTACATGTTTACAATCTTTGATGATTATCCAGCTGAGGCGTCCGGTTGGAATGCGATTTCATAAACTACTAAAGAAGAACTCTCCAACTTGAGAGAGAGCTGTTAAGTTTGACGGATGTACATATCTAAATTAAAAATAATTGTCATGATTTAGATTCCATAGGCGTTCGTTACTTTCATTTAAATGAATGAAATATTTTGTGAGTTAATTTAAATAGCTGACAAGTCGTTAAACACTGAAATTAATTGTAAGAGAAAACGTTCGACGCACGATTCTCGGCTTCCTGGTGCGGCCACTGTTGTTACCCTTTTCGCTCGACGGACCACGGGGGAAAAACGGAACTGCTCAAAGTACAGTGTAATTACAAACTAAACAGAGAAAAAACATGCTAAGTAACAACGGCCTTGGTCGCTCCTGTGAAGCTTGTTGTAAGGTTATTAATAATTATTAAAATTCGATCAGCTTAACACTGATCAATTGCAATTCGTCTGGGATGGCCGGATTAGTGACCATTTATGGCCGCAATGCGATTTCCGGAAATCTTTAAGTTGAGCCATACTTTCCCCAGCATAGCCGAAAAGAGTTGTAATTTCATTTATTTATATTACCAAGAAATCAATCAAAACATATCTCCGTAAGCAGCTAAACCAATTAAAATAACAGCAAAGGTTTTAATACTGATCATTTCAATTTCTGCATGGTTCACTTCATTTTTCGGTTAAATATATTAATCACCACAGCATCTTGTTTGTACCATATTATAAGCTAAAAGAGCTATCAGGAAATCATTTTCTGATCCACCTACGAACTCTCTTTAACTTTTTGCTATTATAACTAATAGATTTTTTTCCCCGGCTATCAACCTCTTAAGTTTAATTGGACCACATTTTTATGCGAGTAATTGAAATCGGAGCAAACTACCCTGGCAGCAATTACTGTCAAATAAACATCGCTAGTTTCTTAGCTTTATACTAAAAAAACATAATATGTCCCGTTTCGCTTCCATCGATAATAAGGAGGGGAAGATCACACGCAGTGATTACTGAAATATGAAAAATGAAACATTTCCAAATTAAACTTTTGTAAAAATTAGAAAGTAAACAAGGAAGCAGTATGACATATCAGTGGAAGCACTACAGCGGTATAAAAGCTAATTATATTCAAGCACCAGACGAGCTAGGGTTTGGCTCTCAGCTGGGAAGGAAGAGGCAGACGATATTGCGAACAGGAGATTAAAAGAGGAATCATTCCCGAACAGGAGATTAAAAGAGGAATCATTCCCCAAATGCCCTCATGTTCATGATGTTTATGATTTCCAGCATATTCCTTGACAGTGCAGGGTGGTCTTAAACAGTCCTTAAAATGTCTAATTTTGGAAGAGGTTGTGAGTTCGTCTGTCTGCAATTCTGTTTATGAAATATGATTAAATTGAGTATTAGTTAACACTATTGCCGAAAATGACTTGCTTGGTTTTGCTCATTCAAGATCAAACTCCCTTGTAAAAACTTGACCGAATCATTGCATTTTGGCTTCAAGCTCCGTACGTTGTAATGTTGTTCATGATGTTTAACCGTATTCTTTTGCGGTCAATCTTTTTGCGCTTTTGTCTGCTATGTAGTATGGTCATCAATAGTCTAAAATAGTTTTCAATTGAATCGTCGTATCAGAAGTAAGTTTCGCAAGGAATTAACGCTGATGAACTCCCCTGGTTATTTAGAAACTCAGGTAAGCATTAATTTAAGATCATAAGACTTAGACTTTGCACCGTTCTCCATCTCGTCTTCTGATAAAACCAGACTGTATTAAATAGTCACTTGACGAGTGAAAATGACGAAGAAAAATAAAGTGTTTACCGCTAGCTTCCTTACAATTACAGAACTCTGTAAATTTGCAGAACGATTTGCACATCTTGTAAAATAATTAATCACCAATTAATTTTAGGGGAACTGGGATCGGTGCGGTGATGAGGGAATTCGCCTCTCACCGCTGCGTATTTTAGATTTGATTCCCACACTCTAGTGTGGGCGGTCGTCTTGCTTAATTTACTCCAAAGGAGGGAAGAGAAATGAAGGGGAGTACGGATTTGTCACAATTGGGGAAAGTTTAGCTCAGTAAACGGTTTGACAATAAACTTGCATATAATCAAGGGAAATCGATCTCGATAATATTTATATTGACAAGAAATCACTTGTTCAGGTTGCTGCGATTATATTTGGTAAATGAATATTTCGTTATCGAGTTTGCAGCTACACCTTTATCAGTGGAAGGTGGACACTGAAGATCGATCGCTAAAATATAATGACCGAGCCACTTATTAAAAAAGAAGAAGCGATTGCCTGGTCGTTACAATAGATAATACAATAAAGTTCAAGTTCATTCTTTACTGGCGTCTCACTAGTTTTATTAGTTTACGTGCATGGCGTGGTTTGTAATTTTTAAGTCAGTATGTGGAAAAATGAATAATGTGCGGGACCGGATTAAAATGAATGTTTATTGAGGTATTTTGTTTATCATTGGTGGTTGTGGTTTTTCAGTATCTTTGCAAACCAAAATTTGCCAATTCCCAATGTTCAAATATTATTTTTAAACTTGGCTAAAGACGTATTAATGTCTCTTCTTTCCTCTTTTTGGCACTACACTGCACACTCCCAAGAGATGTTTAATGGCCGGTTATTAGGATATTTCAATTAATGCCAAGTCATAGGCTTCTCTATAACTTTATGAAAAGGGCTTCATTTGGTCTTTCGCGTGCTATTTTCCTCTCTGGCAAAAAAAGTATTTACGAAATGCGTTTTTGGAGTGTAAAAGGAAATTAGATGGTTGGTTCTCTTCCACGCCGGGTTCCATTCGAAGTGTGGTCAAGTGGGTCATCTGATTCTCAGAGGAGAGTTCGCTAGACTGAACACGCTGAAGAGTACAATCATTTCATTCCTTGGATTATACATACAGTATTGCTCTAATTAAAGATACTCCCTACCTTCGTGGGAAATAACTCCAAAAAAATTCTTCGACCAAAATTAAGTTTAGTTTTTAATCTAACATTTCCAAAAAGAAAAACGTTTAAATTTTGAATGGCGCAAGTATATTTAGGAAAATGCATTTTAAAATAAAAGTTTAAAATAATAAACTAAAAAAATACAAAGGATTCATCTCAGTAAACGCCTTTTCGCCGTGAATGACTGACCAAAGCCATGGGACTTGACATTACCATGACACACAGTCTAGCGCCTTACTTTAATAATAGGCCTTCTTCACGCCGATTTCGCTGCCATTAGCCAGACCGCAAAACAAGGCTATTGCAGAGGTGAAAATTACGGTGACAATAAAGTGTTATGTTTGTTTAGAGGCGTGTAAAGTTTGGTTTGACCGTTTCCGTGTAAATAAATGAGCTATGTAGCTACGTGATCATCGGACGTTTGCACATCTTGAAAATGAATTGTCTTGACTCGCTTAGTTTCTCGTTCGTCACTCTGCACTCTTCCTTTATCGGAACCAAGCCTTCTTCCTTTATTTTCTCATGTTATTTTACCTTAAAATAAGCGAAACTAAAAGAGAGATTAATAACATAGGATGTTGCCTTTCTGAAGTAAAACGTACGATACTGAAAATATTACTATTTTAAAAACTCAACTCATTAAAATGAGCTACTGAAGCTGAAATCAATGGAGCCCGTTAAACGGATACTTCCTCTTAAACCTTTAAAGAGCCGGGGAAACAGAATCACAAAACACTGTCAGTTTTGAACGTAAGACAGCTGAATCAGTCAAACTTAGCCGAGTCTTGGATTCCTTAGATTATCCCATATATAACCGCCCTATAAATCTCCTGATCCCCGTTTTGCCGATACTTATGTCAAAAAGTGTGTGTAAGCTTTTTTGATTCTGGAATATTCACAGTCAGCCAAAACACTGAATAGTAAATTTGAAAGACGCAGATGATGAGTGGACTCAGTCTGATGTGACAAGGTTTACAGTGTTGCCATATAAAACTGAGACAAGGTAACACGACTGCTGGAAGTTTGACTAGAAAAATATCAGCCTGTCGGGAGCAACCAATTACGATTGTCCTCAGTTTGGTGGAAAAGCTGTTCAGAAGCCCATAAAATTCGTAATTTAATCAGACTACAAAACCAGAGTTTTCTTTAGAAAATATCGCCTCAAACTTTCCTAACATCGGAAATTTTACCCTAAACTTTCTGCCGTTGAAATATTCAGCTGAGAGGACCGAAAAGGTCAAATCACATTTAGCTTTCATATGTTGAAAAACAGTACAACGCCATTCCACCAAGCGTTTTCGATTCCTAAACATTCCTCGTTTGTCGTTAGGTGTCCCTGGCTGTGGACACGACAGAGCGACAAAGAGTGTTCTCAGGTCTTCTCAATAACAACTCAGTCCGGTTTCGAATAACTCTCTCCAGGATCACACAAACTGGTCTGTTGCGTGTAGTACTACTAGGGAGAAAAAGCCAATTTTTTACTCAATGGTGAGTGAAGTTCGATTCTGGGAGAAATTGGGAAAGTGTTTAAAGTAAAAAAAAGCTTACGAAAATTTTGCGCAAGACTACCGGCTTCAATTACAGGAAAGCGAGGAGCAGTACAATCTCTATTCCACCTTTCTAGTATCTGTGACCTCGGTGAAGCTTTGTACGCCAACAGGTGTCTGAAAGGGATCAATCTCAAGGAAGTTCAAGTTCAAGGAATCGGCAGCAGAATAATGACGGAGCTATCGCTCATACTTGTTCATTTCCAATAATCTGACAAAGATATGGCGTGTTACATTTACTTTACTTTTACATAGGCTGTATAGGAGGCACACTAGATACACCTTTAGGCTTTTACAACGGAGTCTCAACATAATTATAGTATTGATAGTAAAAGCAATTGGCATCAAAATGTGAAATTAACAAGTAAGCCGGTTTACAATAATCGGATCATATAATAACAGATATATTGGCTGAATTATTATGACTCCAAAGTAAGACTTTTGAACTGACCGAAACACCTTAATACAGTGGGGCTTTTCGAAAATATGTTTAATCACTGAGATAGGGGTCTCTTTATTGTTTCTTTTGAAAAATATAATTTTATAGATGCTGGACGACGTTTGATCCTATAATCAATAATAGACATATTGTTTTTTTTAATTCTAAAAATTAACTGTCTTGTTTTTCGTTGTATGTGTTTACATTAATCCTGGTGATCTTGTGATGCTCGATTGTTTTTCTTTAGCCGTATCGCTGCAGGAATTATTTTGCTTAAAAACAAAGCCTCAAGTCGGACTTTCACAGTGCATAATAATTTTTTTTCCGAAGGTGTTCAGTGGCTTCAGGTTATTTTATAAAAAAAAAAAACATCACTCAACTCCTCCCCTCCACTCAAAGATCTTATAGTTCGCTCCTAAATGTGACGATTTCAAGACTTTGCGCGAGATATCCCGCTAAAAATGTAAATAATGTTTTATTAATTCCATAAATCGCGACTGCACTTAGGACAACTAGATGATATCATACGAATTACATCTTAAGTGTGCCAACAAGAATTGCCAGATTGTACATTTCAAATATTGCCTTAATAAATAATGATATCTCAAGAATTTTAAGTTCCCTTTATTCTTATTCCGGACTCCCTCTAAAACCTGTCCTTGCACCTTATACCCCTTGCGTGGTCGTTGCTATATGGTTTCTCTAATTCCCTCTAACAACATCCGGCTAAAGTTGTCGCAGGCCGATTTTTCTGATGGGTTGTACTCACAAAATAGAAGCTGTATCCAAGTATGTCGCTTGGCGCTCTAGCCTCTGAACGTGCGATATATAATCCCCGCTTATTTTAACAATCGTAGCTATTCATCCTATTTAATAGGATGAATTGCTAGTTATCTTCGATTCTTCGAATTCTCTAGCGCTGCTCAACCGAGACTATGAATTGCCAAATTCTTCCCTTTGCCAGATATGACCTGAGGTTGTAACTCAATAGATTGACTTCATTAGATGCAATCGAAGAAGTTTCGCTAAAGTCGCCAGCCTTTAGATTAGAATCTCAAGAGCCGCCAGTTTCGAGACAAATCTGTTCCGTTTTTTCTCTTTTTTTTTTTTCACTTGAGGCTTCTGCACTGCATACTCCAGTGCCAAAGTCACGAAAAGCCATGTATTGGAAAATCTACTAATGTCGACAAGCCAAAAATACGTTTAACTGCTCAGTTTATGAGACTTTGTAGTCTTTGTTTGCTGACCTCTGTGGACTGTGAGCACTGAAAAAAGAACTTTTTTATCTTATTTTTATACTCTCTCTTGATTATTCCCAAGTTGCGATGTTCTGACTGACATCGCGACTTAGTTTATGGCTTAGCTTTGCTTATTATTAATTTTTCATGGCAGTTTTTCTGCCTTAGTAATTTATTCAGTTTAGGTTTTTCTAATCATCAAAGAAACCTTTTCTTTTATTTTAAAAATGCATGCATGAAAGCATAATGCTCATCGCTTGGAATCTGAGTGTCTTAATATTTTCAAATGTTAACCGTTGTTTTTTATCGTAATGATTTATTCTCACCTTTTTGGCGCCTTCAGTGTTCGTTACTTAAACTACTGATTCGTAGTTTCCCTTGAAAGAAATTTATATACACGACAAATTAAATTTCCGATGAGCTTGTTAATTGGATATCAGCCTGAATAAGTCTTGAAGAGGCATTAACTGATTTCTTATCGCCATCTCAGTACCATAATCTGAAGTTGAGAATAAATTAATATACGCATTTCCTTGGTCTTCCTTTATCCTTCCCAAAACTAAAAGTTTCTCCAACTTTCTTTCTGTTAAATTTCAAGACCATTTCTCATAATTTAGGCTACTTACATCAGTTCGTGGCCTTGTTACAATCTGACTTTGTCATTCTATACATGCGGTTTATGTACAAATATAATTTATAATATATAGCATATCTATTATTTATATACTTGTATAGCGCTGTAAGAAGGCGTCAATAAACTATCACTATCACCATACCTCCGACACAATTTTTTTAAACAACAAAAAGTTTCGTCAAAACTTATTTTTTCGAATTTCGACACATTCTACCATTCTAAAAACCGTAAACTGGCCCAAGTTGTTCAAAGATCCGATCCAGTTTTCTCCAGCAGACAAAAGGTAAGTTCCTAAGCAATAGGTAAAATGTGACAGTTGTCTTATATCCCGCTTAATTAATAGAGATTAATCCACCAAAATATCCCCTATTTGAACAACCGTTGCCACGCGCGAGGTAAAAACCCACACCCGGTGCAATGTGACATAATTCGGTTCTCTATGATCAGATTAAGTTGCGGAAACCAATGGAGATTTTGGTGAAAAATCGTTCCTGAAACCCCGACAATCCCTTTAGCTCTTGAATGGCTGCGGTGTCTGAGGTTCTATAATAAATTTAATGAGCCAAGAGACCAAATTGACGAGACAGCCGCGGAGTCTTAAGACTGAATCTGAAGAGGCTGTGAATAACGTTTATTTAATAAAAATGGGTTACGTTCAGCTGATAGCTTGGAAAAGGATCAGACCAGGGGCGGATCCAGGATTTTGAAATGGGGGGTGAAATTTTAATAAAATTTTTATAAAATATTACTTATTTGAGAAATACTTTAGAAAAAAGAAAGAAAGGGTCTCAGAAAAGGGGGGGGGGGGGGTGAAAATTCACCCATTTCACCCCCCCCCCCCCTGGATCCGCCCCTGCAGACTTCAAGATGTCAGCTGAAGAAAAGAGATTTTTTTGGAAGCTGGCTGAACATGAAACATTTTATACATCTTTGTATCCATTCTCTGTTTTCTCATTGACTTAGAACCACCGGTTATCAAAATTAACGCACGCGACAGCGTTCCACAACGGTACAGCTAGGCTAGCAACTCAAACAAGCCAGACGAACGCCTTTTAAGACGTTAAAAAAAACTGACAGAAGACAAGTAGGCCAAAATATCCAATGGTTACCAGTTAATTATTTTTTGTGGAAAGATACCTATAACACATGGTTGTGACTACTAAGATCTACTAAGAATGGATACTCCAAAATCAAGTTTGGACCAGCGGTTTCAGTGAAAACATTGGTTTGGTGGGTATGTACTTGGTGTATCCCTTATTATTTTGTATTTAAACACTTAGTTTTTATTTCAGTAGAAAAAGAAGATAAAAACAGCAGAATAGGGAATCGAACCCGGGCCGTATGTTACTCCATGCACACTATCCACTGTACCACCGAGGACTAGCTGCCGGAAATTGTAATTTTTAAGGGATATATGATAATATGCTGCCAGCCCAGACCATATGTAAGAACTAACCCTTACGATACACTGGAAATACTGGAATCAGTGTTTAACCCTAAATACTAAAATCAGTGCTTCAACCCTAGATACTGTAATCCGACCGTAAATTACACTGCAATATATCTAAATACATTACAATAAGGGATACATGAAGTACCATACATTATCATAATGTATGGTACTTCATGTATCCCTTATTGTAATGTATTTAGATATATTGCAGTGTAATTTACGGTCGGATTACAGTATCTAGGGTTGAAGCACTGATTTTAGTATTTAGGGTTAAACACTGATTCCAGTATTTCCAGTGTATCGTAAGGGTTAGTTCTTACATATGGTCTGGGCTGGCAGCATATTATCATATATCCCTTAAAAATTACAATTTCCGGCAGCTAGTCCTCGGTGGTACAGTGGATAGTGTGCATGGAGTAGATCATACGGCCCGGGTTCGATTCCCTATTCTGCTGTTTTTATCTTCTTTTTCTACTGAAATAAAAACTAAGTGTTTAAATACAAAATAATAAGGGATACACCAAGTACATACCCAACCTATAACACATGGTCGTCATTACTACATTGCGTGACTCCAACCGTACGTGTGTTTGTCCAGTTTTATTTTATTCTGAATTGACTTTTTTTATAGGAACGAAACACATGTGACTGTGCTTTATTCCGTGGAGTCTGTCATTCTTTAAGTAGACTAATTATTTTAGCGTAGCAAAATTTTCTTTAGCTGCTTATTGTGTCAAAAATGGCGCGAGGAATTGTGGGCCTTTTCTGGATAAGAGTTTTAATATTTCGATAATTTTTTTCCCGAAACTTTGAACAGTTACATATAAATGAGTTGAATCATAAAACAGCCGTCTTAGAGTGTGCTCGATTGATCGTATTCCGGAATAACAACATATACACAGCGGTCACACAAAAAAACGCTCATGTAGAGATTTTGGAGACTCTGGAGGACTAAATTTTCCCTATTATCGTATTATAAGCATGTTTTGGCACATTTACACTGCAAATGTACCTGAACAAACAATTTTCATGGACTATTCCGTTTATTTTTCTTCCGGAATAGGGTGACAATCGAACGCGACCTTTTCGCTCGCGCGTGGTACACTATGTGTCAACTTACATGAGGTAGCTACTCCAAGCACACAACAACTGCTGACGGAATTGCGGCCGCAGTAAACAACATGGTGGACTCGGTAGACAGTCGATGGGCAGTTTTTAGAACAGTTTATGCATTGTAGTGGACAAATATGTCTTTCAAACGAGTCGGCGATAATCCAACTGCGCTGAGAATTCAGAAGGTTTGTGTATTTTCTACCAATTTTTTTTCTCTTTGCCATCAATCGGTTGTGATTGCGTTGTACGTAATCTTTTCAGTCATGTTGTAGCTGTATTTAAGCTTAAGCTTAATTCCACATCGTTCTCATACACACAATGTAACTGTACATATGTCACATTCTATTAAACACATCAATTTTCTTTTTATTTTACTTTTCATAGAAACAGCGAGTTTCTGAGCTTTTGCTAGAAGACATTCCTGATGATGAAGCCAAACTTTTAAAGAATGGAAGGTAAAGAATTTTTCTTCTGTCAATTCAGTGTATGACTAAGCTTAAGCTTATATGAAGTTTAGTTAAACTTAACTGTAAACAGAAAAAAGTACATTTTGGCAAACAGGGTCGCTTCTAAGCTAAAGGTGGTTTTCAATCAATCTCTAGAGACATAGATAACAAATAGTGAAACAAACAAATGCTGGTGGACGAACAAAAGGAGCTAATGAGAGAACTATTGTTTATGTCCACCAGCATGGCGGCGATGACGTAACATGAAAACCACCTATATTTCGGCTCTTTATAACCTATGTATTTGCTAAATAAATCAATGTCCTTGTGCCAGCCAATAAGATGCACAAGAAAATGAAGATTCCTACCACTTAACAGCTTAGCTATATTAAAATGTTATGCTTATGATTCAGTCAATTTCAAGGAAATAGGGGTCAGGTACACTACAAATGGTATATTTGAGTCTTTGCGAGACAATGAGACCAGCATTTTTCTGCACAAGCCCAAGACGTTTTAACTTTCAAAAATACAGTACAAGACCAAGACTGAGACTACAGTCTTGGTCTGGAGAAAACAGACTCAAAAAACAAGACTGTTAAGACTAACACTTTGTAAGACCAATGTTTTTTGAAAGGCAATTCACCGCCCCTTCACTTATTTGTCTATTTTGAGATAGAGGGTAGGGGTAGCACATTGGACTTCAGATCTGAACGTTGATGGTTCAAGGTCTTGTCTTGGCTGAAACTTTACTCCACATTATCTCTCTCTGCCCAGTGTATAAATGGGTAGTGGTGACAAAATGCTGGGGGTAACCCCGCATTCCATTCAGAGGGGGAGTAGTTATATTACTACATGTAGTTGTGTACCAGGTTAAGCTCCGGTCATGTGGGCCACCTGTGGCTCATGTGGGCAACCTGTGGCCTGTATGGGTCACCTGTGGCTCATGTGGGCGATCTGTGGCTCATGTGGGCCACCTGTGGCTCGTGTGGGCCACCTGTGGCTTGTGTGGGCTACCTGTGGCTCGTGTGGGTGACCTGTGGCTTGTGTGCAACTTTACCTTTTGTACCTCACTAACATTGGACTAGAGCAATGAAAGACCAGCACATTAGAATATTATTGTGAAGGTCACTGTGACTAGTGGAAAGCCATCAGTTCTACTTTTAGCCATTACCTGGCTGAGTCAGCTGACAAAGATGCATGTTTCTTCTACTCTTGTTCTCATTGCATTCTCTACCACTCCTGTCTGGTTCTCTTATTTTGTGCTGTCTGGCTAGAATGTTGGACTGGGGTCACTTTTTTCAGGTCTGATACAAGCTTTTAGCCAGCAGGGTGTCCAGGCATCCTGTGGATGCCCACTTTTTGAAGAAATTCATGAAAATTGCACCTATTCCTTTAAAAGGTTGTGATGGGAAATATCTTCAGGATGCCCACTATTCAATTTCTGGCTAAAAGCCTGGCCTGGCATCTTCTATGGGTGACATAATGATTTTGTATGTACATTACAATAATTCCCTTGCGTCTTTGAATGCACTGAGTAATCTCTTCTAGTATTTCCCACTTCATCAATCTTGTTTCAACAGTGATGACTGCCCCTGGGCCAAGTTGACCAGTGATACAAAATACATTCACAAAATTACTAAATTCAGCTCAGCAGTGGGGCACATTTGACACATGCCTCTTAACATGTAGGCGAAATGTGTCAAACATGTTATAATTTTAGGTTGGTAAATTATGTATCCAGTCCAATTCTTGGTTGAGAAATATACATGTATGGCTCAATAGGACCAACACTTTTAAATCTATATAATGTGTAGCAACCAGGACCACCACAGCCACTACTCACCTTGGTTGGAGAGAGACAATGTGGAGCAAAGTTTTTGTCTAACATGTAGAAAGCAAGTTAATGTGAAAGCTAGTGCCATACCATGCCACCATGGCGAACTGCACTGAAATTAGTGTGGTTGGAAAGATAATGTGGAGCAAAGTTTTTGTCTTACATCTGATAACATGTAGAAAACAAGTTAATGTGAAAGCTAGTGCTGTACCATGGTGAACTACACTGAATTTAGCATGTTGGACTTTTAACGTGGAGATTATCATTTGGTAGTTTGAAACAATTTGGCTTGTTCAGTCTGTTGTATTGAGCAAGGACTTTGTATTTATTTTTATCCAATTGTTGCTCATGTTTCTTTTTCTCTTGGGTTTCCTGGCAGGTTTGCCTGCACAGTGTGCAAACATTGTCCTGTGTTTGATACTGTGGCGGTATTGAGTATCCACAGGCAAGGCAAGAAACATTTAGCAAGTAAGTTCATAAAGATTGAAAGCAAATGAACATGGATTAGAAAGATTGTATTGGCATAATAAGTCGGCGGTGTGCAAAATCAACTCTTAAACACAAAAGGAAACTCGTGAAAAGTTACCTTGGCATGAGTTTCTCTACATGTAGTATAACTATAAGGCAGTGAGAAGTAAATTTTACATTTACAGTACCACTTACATACGGAGACAGAAACGTTTTCGAAACTCTTTAACTCTTAAAGTAGGGGAAAAGAGGGTCCACTTCTATATTAATTCCCTTTGCCCTTTGTTTCTCTCCAATTACTAGATGCTAAGATAAGGCTAGTGAAGTTGAAAGAAGATGCCGAATTGAGGCAAAAGAGAGAGCATTTGAAATACATGAAGACACTTGGAGATGATTTAAACGAAGGAGAAGCCCCGTTACTGAAAATCACGCAACGGCAGACAGAGCGTGCCCTTCACGGCTCAACAGAGTTGATAAAGCGGTGTACAGAGAAAGAAACAAAACCAAACAACTTGCCTTTTTTCCAGTCACGAAAACCTATCAACTTAAACCTTACTGATACCAGAACAAGCGATGTAAACAGGACAGAATCTGGTGGAACCTTGGCAAATTCAGGGGAAGGAAAACCAAACAAGCCTTTCTTCAAATCTAACAAACCTTTTAACGTAAGGGAAACTAAAGCAAAAACAATAGGATCAAGTGAAACGTCTATAAATTCAGACGACTCAACAAACATTGCGAGTCATTCTCACACTGACCCAACAAGCTCCAGTAAACTTGTAAAACTTCACAGTGATTCAAGTGACCAGCAGAAAGAGCTAAGTGCCAGTGAAAAAGCCAGGAGGGAACATTTTTCTCGCCTGCGACAAGCTGGATGGCTCATAGGTTTGGATGGGAAATGGTACAAGGACGAGAATGCAGAGTTCGATTCCGATGAAGATGAACCACCTCCACCACCATGACTACTGATGTCAGCGACAAATTTTAACAAGCTAGACAATAATTTATGAAATTCTAAAATTTTGTATTATGGGAGGCTGTTTCGTAGGCCGAGATGGAGTTGCAGACAGTGTTGGTCTTATAAAGTCTTGTTCAAATCACCTTGCATTCCTCGCATAACTTGTTGTTTATTTGACCAGTTTACGCTCTCCAATAAAACTTTTGCCTCAAGTGTAAACTAGCGGCGACATTTGCTGCGATTTCCCAAACATCACCGCCAAGTTACATCAAGTTTCGAACATGCTCTGCGACGTCGCGTGACAAATCACACCTTAATCGCTGATAGTTTAGTTTACTTACGCGATTTGAAGATGCAACGTGCGCTCGACAAAAACTGAAAATGCATCGAAAAGTGCGACAAAAGCTGTAAAAAAAAATAGTCTCTGTGAATGGGCCTTAATACAACCTAAAAGTGATTCGCTTTTTGAATTATCTACGTTAACTTATTACCCCGTGGAGAAAGCTTTACAAACCGAACATGACTTCTTGAAATGTAAGAATATTATCAAACATGCCATGAAACCTTATTACGAGCTTAGTAACTCGATTTATTAAAACACTGCTTATTTATGTTACAAAATGCTTTCGGTTGTTTAGTGAAGTAGTATTTACATGGAGCCAGTGAACAGGCAGTATTTATTCAGTTCACTATTAGGATGTCCTAAAGGCTTCCAAGACTGGTTTACGATGCCTGAGTAGTGACCACGTCACTGTGTACATCTATCACAGAGAAAATATAATTTACACGATTGCACAACGAAACTATATAGTATAATACAGTTTTCCTATTATTTTAACAATTTTTCATTGAAGTTTCTGATCATGGTTTCCAGGTGATAACTTGAACCGCAATCTGTGCTGCTTTCCTGACAGCTGGGCTGTCATGATCGTGAATAAGCTTTGATACCTGAAATATAAGAATAAAATAATCTCAACTGCTGTTTATTTGTCCAATAGACCACATCATATTTTTCTTTTTTTTAATTTCGACTCAGACGGATAATCATCGATACAACAGGCGTGCGTTTCGCGAAAGTCCAGGAACCTTTTTGGACCCGAAAAGTTATGTTATGGGCAAAATGTTTACCAACAAAGATTCGGTTTTTGTTGATTCTGAAAGCTAGGCGTTAATCTAACGTATACTACACAAGCTAGGCCTGTTTTCGGGCTAAAAACTTAAACGACATTCGTTAGAAATTGAATTTAAAAAATAGTTTTCGCGCACAAAACGTTTTCAGGACTTTCTTGTCAAGAAACGCACGCATTTCATTACCGAACTTAACATTTTCCATCCTTCTTTATTTATCGTCTCACGTGATGCTTTCGACAAAGGACGCATGTTATACATGAACCTAATGGCCTCGCTCGCCAGGAGTCTGTTGGGGTCAGCGGAAGGTCATATACATGTAGGTTCCATTCCTGTCAGGGACAATGATCTTTTTGTCTCGCGCTTGTGGCATGATGAAGATTCACATCTTTCTCATTGCCAATTTCTAGTTTAAAGTGCCACTGTGATCAAAAATATACATTTCTGTTCTCTTCATATTTTGAAAATATAAGTACTCGTTACTTACCTTGCGAAGTTTCAAGTCAAAACTCGTACGGGAAGTGGCATTATTTTAACATTTCGAATTCGGCTTGCCGCCATTACTCAATTCAAAAATGAGCGGGACCGAACCCTGAGAGTTGGATCGAGTTGGCCTGAAGATTTTGTGACGTCAGTGACTCAACATGTGCCTTTTGGCACAACCCGGAGGAACCGCGTTGAGTCATTGACGTCACAAATCAAGTCACGTGTACCAGATCGCAAACCAGTAGAACGTGGGCTCGGATTTATGAACGGAGTCATGATGGCGGACGGATTTTACGTGATTTTCGTGGGTTTTGTGCCAGCTATTTCTGGGCTGTGTAAGAATATATCAATCTACTTTATAGCAATTCGCATTTGTCTGAACCTATTAGATTCATTTGCGTTAAAAACAGAGGAAAAGAAATACAAAAATTTTCGTAGTGGCACTTTAAAGAAACAAAATTTCAATTGTCTAGGTTTTAAATAAAGAATCAATCGGAATGGTTATAAATATCTATCTATCTATTTAATGGTGTTTCCACGGACTAGTTTTAATGGTAACTTATTAAAAAGCTAAAATGCATGTAGTTTCAGTACATTACCTCGTTAACTGAAGCCAGTAACGTTGTTCTCCCAACTGGAGCTTCTGCAAGTGTGGTTATTGCCTGAATAAATAAAACATAAACAAGTTGTTATTGGAAGTTACATTTTATTATAGTTGCGTTATCCGTCACACCCCAGCTATCCTATCATAAAAGACCTTCACATCAAAATACGAGAACGAGATGAGTATACGCAGACAACTTTCAATTTATTAACAAACCAGTCACACGGCCTGACCCCTTACTATCCCCCCCCCCCCCCTCCCGGAGGGGGACTCCTATAAAGAAGTGACGGGGACAGGAGCCCATGCGGGGGTGATCGTCGTACCGTTCAGGGGTTGACACTCGTGATTTGGTTCCACTAGGTTTGTTTGAATTGAAAATGGCCACTGTCAGAGTTATTCTGATAGTAGTTAGGGGGGAGGGGGAGGGGGAAGGGAGGGGAGGGGTTCCCATATAAAAGTGACGGGGTGATCGTCGTACCTTTTAGGGGTTAAAATTCATGGTTTGGTGCCACTAAGGGTGTTTGAATTGAAAATGACCACTGCCATTGATTGTCAGAGTTATTCTGATAGTAGTCAGGGGGGAGTGGGAGGGGTTCCCATATAAAAGTGAAGGGGTGATCGTCGTACCCTTCAGGGGTTAAAATTCATGGTTTGGTGCCACTAAGGGTGTTTGAATTGAAAATGACCACTGTTAGAGTTATTCTGATAGTAGTCAGGGGGGAGGGGGAGGGGTTCCCATATAAAAGTGAAGGGGTGATCGTCGTACCGTTCAGGTGATGACACTCGTGATTTGGTTCCACTAAGGGTGTTTGAATTGAAAATGACCACTGATATAATTATTCTGATAACTCTTAAGGAACAACATGTTAGGGAAAACCTTAACATGTTTATTGTAAACATATTTCAGTGCTGATGCGAACACGGTATCAGTTGCTCCATGCTATGCACACGGAAACCCATTAAGCCAACAACAACAACAACAACAACAACAACAATTTATTCTTAGTATAACAATAGAAGAGTTGAATGATTTGTTTGCCATGTAAATAGCTGGAAAGCTACTACTACTGTGAGCCGCTTGGCTGATGAAGACTTGAACGATCTTAAGGTCCCCACTGAAGCTCAACTGATGTGTGCGTACCTTAAGTGCGTTTAGTCTGACTTCACTCTCTGGGTCACTTAACAAATTCACCAGATTTGGAATCGCGCCTGCTTCAATTGCAGCATACTTTCCTTTGGTCGTTATCGTGATCCTAAAAAGTGAATAATCATTTTACAAATCTACTTCATAAGGCGCACTTTGATAAATATTAAAAACAATAAGCGAGTGCTATTTTTGACAGAATTTCCACAACTTCTTCTCTGGGCACTCTCTCTCTTCCTCCTTTGAGAAAGGACCCTCCTTTTCGAAGAGAATAGAGAGGACCCTTGGAAAGAAGTTGTCGCTAAAGATTCCTAAGTTATTTTTCTCTTTGTTTAAAATCAATCAAAAGTTCTCCTAGAGAAATAATAATTTAAAACGCTTACTTCATGTATATGGGTTCCTACTTCCTGTCAGTATCCTGCATTAAGAAGTACAAATGTTTTGGTGCCCTTTTTAACTTTGGAATAGGCGAAGCGTTTAACGAGTTGTTGCATTTGGGTAGAAATTTCACTCGATCGCTCACCCACGCTCGATCTAAAGACCTTAGATAACAACGGCCTGGACCACATCAGACGCCTTAATATTGAGACTTATGTAACAGAGTAACTGGTTAGCTTTCAGTTGAGGTTGGGGTTAGCAGTTTATACAGTTAAATTTAGGCCTAAGCAACCCGAGAAGCTAGGTGGTACTCTGGTACGGTAGGCTACGTAAGCCTAAATCTAGCTGAGGTCACAGGGTCAATCCTGAGTGGGGATTTTAGATTTTCTTTTTTACACTTAAAAATTTATTGAAAATAAAATTATAAGTGTCAACATTACGTTATATAATTCTCAATAAGTGTCCGAGGTGGTCCAGACCGTTGTTTTCTAAGGTCTTCCTGCTCAATCGGCTGTAAACATTGAGCCCGCGATATATAATGGTCACCTGCCTTACCCATGGGGTCGGCGTTGGAGGGAGGGGAGGGTGGGGATCGGTGGAGCAAAACACCTCTGGTCCGAAGGTGTGCTGTCACGAGTTGGCTCAAAGGAGCCTTTGATTTAAAAAAGGTTTCGTCAAATTACAAAACAGGGAGGGGGTTCACTCTAATCGGGCACTCGTAAGTTGGGAAGTTTGACTTACGTCATAATGGCACCAGCCGCCTGAGCTCTCACATCAGCATTGTCATCTTTAAGCAGTGAAACTAGCTCAGGCATTGCTCCAACATCTACCGCCTTGTCTTTACCATCCAATGGAAAACTGCAATCAAGTGAAACAGATTCTGCAGTCCAACCTATCATTCTGGACACAGGTAGCTACGTTCTCAGATGGGCGACTTTTTACGTCTACTTCAAAAAATGGTGGTAAGCTAGATTGATTAATTTGATTTGCATTTACGGCACTTAGTTAAAAACCGCTCTGAATTAAACATACATTTGTACAAGCGGCAGGGCCGTACTTGGAAAATATCGACCCAAAGTCTTGATACTAAACCAAATTGATGGTTTCTGCAGCAGCTGCTGAACCCAAAATTCCACTTACAGTACTTCAAGCTCTGTCGGCATTTTAATATTAACTCAAAACTACAGTACTGAACCAAGTACATGAACCTTATTTTCTACCTTAAGTCCATGATATCTCTGGCAGCTTTTCCTCTGATTGTCGCTGTTTTGTGAGTAAGTAACTTTGTAAAACTCTCCATGGCTCCACTTTCTAGTGCTGACTGTGTTTCTATCGTCATACAGCAATGAAGGGTATCTAGGATCAACTCCTGTAAAACAAAAACACACTGAAAATGAACTGAGCACTTACAAAGCACAACGACATTTCTTTAACCTTTAATCTTTAATCGGGTACCCCTAAAACAGATAAAACTATACTGGGTATAGGAGGATTATAAATTTAAGATAAAATAATATAATATGTAAAACATTCTAAACAGGAATCCATCCAGTCTTAGGACGCTTCTCCAGAAGAGATCTTAAGTTCAAGTGACCTCAGTTTCTATGCACTGAAGAAAGGACAAAACCTATGTGTAGATGTTATTCATATAAAAAATGAAATAATGAAGTCAGCGGTCTGACGTTCCATTGTTAAGAATTAATTTTATCTTTCATCATGTGGGGGATGAGGGAGTTTTAGACCATAATTTTAGTGTCCCAAATTCAGATTGGCCAGAATTGTACCCTGATAAAACTGTAAAACAGCCACCAATAAAAGAAAGAGAGCTAAATGCTGTCCTAAAGGTCTCCATGGACAACAGTATCATGTACAGGACTTCGTCTATAAAGTGCATACAATTTGTACCTTAATTTCATCCTCCTCCTTTAAGAGTTTTCCAACCAACACAGGAACAAGCTTAGCATCAACAACACCTTCAGTTCCAGGACTCATGTGTACGCATATTTCTATTGCTCTATGTGCATTCCGTCTTGCCTGATAAACATTGTCATCGAACTGGGTTTTACAAAATATGAGATAAATTATTTTTAGAGTTTTTTTATGACCAACTAAATAATAATATTAAATATTTGGCTGACAACTAGTCTGTCATTATCAAAAATAGCTTATAGAAAGTAACAAAACTGGCGTTATTACAAGAAAACAAACTTCCCTTTTCATTAATTGTTATCTGCATGTGTTAGCCACAATCTATTATACATGTACAAGCATATACATGAATGTAAAATATAATTCAATACAAAATGATGGTATATAGAGCATTAGTGTTCCATGACTTAACAAGCTACATTGTAGTCTTCAACGGATTTGT
This sequence comes from Cladopsammia gracilis, assembly GCA_022457155.1. Taxonomy (NCBI): domain Eukaryota; kingdom Metazoa; phylum Cnidaria; class Anthozoa; order Scleractinia; family Dendrophylliidae; genus Cladopsammia; species Cladopsammia gracilis. The sequence goes on along the minus strand of JAJGOT010000268.1, from coordinate 288,699 downwards.
GGTTTATACAGCATGGCACAGTATACATATGTGTATAATTATAGTCAACTCCCACTTTGCAGTCACACCTTGCTATAACAGATATTGGGTGTTATTACAGGCAGGAGTTGAAGTCCAGACAGATGACACTGCATGATTAATAACCCAGATACTATTACATGTATGAACCTAAATCTCCCATGCATGATAGACACCAAATCCTTGTCTAGCAACAGTTCCATGTGCGTTCGCAATTCGCATAAAATGATACAGCTGTTTCGAGGAAGGTTGTCGGAAGAAAGCGCAAAAGTGGACGCGACAATCCCGAAAAATAATATGGGATATGATCATTGAATTTCAATAAGTCAAATAAATACTTGAAACCCGCGATGCCTCGTCTGTACAGGGACGATCTTAGATGGCGGGCCATTGGGATAAATAAGTTTTTAGGATATAGCGTGGATGACTACCCACAATACCTTTCTGGATTGTCGCGTGCACTTTTACGCTTTTTTCCGACAACCTTTCTCAAAACAGCTGTATATGTCCATAACCAAGAGCCTTCCCCCTCCCCAATCCTGGATGGGATGATAGCACAGGGTTACATGTACATGTACCTTCCTGAGCTTTTGTTACACTGTAAGGCTTCCCACATGTAAAACAAAAGAGTTCAAACCACTTACAGTATCTATAACACACTCATGTTGAGGTATACAGTACATGTTCCCTTGTGTTGTACCCTTACACTTAACACAACACCAGCCAATACATGTACAATATTGTTAATATTAACCTACCAGTTCTGACAATGGAACAATGATGTTGTGATCAAGAAATGCATCTCTTCCTACTGCATGACCTACAGTTGTGATGGTAGACAAAAACGGAAGACTCGTGAAAGCAGTGACCAATTGCAGCCGAAATGTTTTGTAGTCTTGGGCAGGAAAACAGATTGAAGTAATAAGTATGCAGCTGAAGGGCTGGAAACATTCTTTTTATTAGTGGAGTCCAGACTATGCATAAAGGACATGTTCATGTACATGATTATAAGCACATGTAGCAAATATTTAATTGAATGTAGGTGGCAAAAAAAATTTATAAACAACTTCCAATAACATCCTTCAATAATATAATGGGTTTCACAAAAGAGTTATAATAGAAATTATATTTTATAACAGATGCCACTGAAAATCTAGCAAAAGTCTATGTACATGTATGTTTATGTACTATGCAGACACCATCAGTGATGCAATAACAGCTAGCTTACAATTGGCTGATAAAGCTACAGTACAAGCCACAAATACATTTACCTGACTGTCTGCCATATAGCATCATCCATATCATTCCACCCCACATTTTACTGTACCTGCAATAATACTGAGCACTTCAGTTGCTTTGTGCCTAACTGTAGCATCAGGGTCTTTAAGCAGGGACTTTAAACTTGCGCCAACACCTGCAAAAAAATATATAAAATAATGAAGCATTATAATTATAGCAACAGCTCATACTGATAGTCCACATAATTTCTATCCACATCTTTTCAGTTTATGAACCCAAATACAAAGTTTCAAAACAAAAGGCCCTGTCCACTTCAAGTTCTCATACTTGGGCAATTTACCACTGACACTATACAGTCTTGTACATACATGTATACTTAAGTGAGGTAAAATTTACCACAGCAAAGACAAGGGTTACCGGCTGTATCTTCAAATCTACAGCTTCACTGGTAAAAAGTCATAATGAATACAATAAGTAAAAAAAGTACAATGAGAATGGACAGTTTTTAGGGCTTTGCATGCTACAAGTCAATCATCGCGTTGCATGCCATGTGATTCGCATACCGTGTTACATGACTCGCATCTCACGAGAGGGTGTTAACTTACTTTTGAGCATTACTGTACTTCGTAGTCTGGACAAATGTTTACATGCTTTACAGTGTAAGAATTGTGCAAATATTATTTATTTGTATTTAACAATTACATACCTTTTTTATATTGACTTTGAAGTTTTATTTTTTTATTTGTTTCTTATACATTGGATTTCTCATAAGACAAACTTATTACTATTATATTATTACTATTTGTACTCACCAACTCGCAGTCCTTCAGATATACATTCTGGATTGTGCATCACATCACAAAGGGACATCAGTGCTCTTTGTCGTGTTAAAAGGTCTGAACTGTTCAGCTCACGATTCTACAATACATGAAAGAACACATAAAGCTTTTACTGTAAGTATGGCTTCATGGGAAGATTTAAACCTCATGGTCATAGAACTAAGAAGGTGATTTAATCCCATTAGTAACTTTTTAATCGACTGTTCCATCTCAGTTAACAGCCGTAACAATGTGGCACATGGCCAAAAGGTCTCACTAAACTTTGTATTGAAACACCAACCTCGTTCCCAGGGTCTCTCATCTTCCCGCCCCCTGGAGCGAGAGAAGAGAGACCCTGGTCAACTCTGGTCACGTGCCTCTTGGACAATTATATTCCTAAGGAGGGGTCGACAGTGTTTGTAACTTTGTCTCGTTTTCTTCACAGTGGCTCGTGCTGTGCGCCAGTCCGTTGATGTCCGGAAACGGTTCAATCAAACGATTCAAACAAAAGCGAATGAATTTATATGCGCAAGGATTAAAATGGTTATCGTTCAATAATTTTACAAGCATATAATGAAACAATTAAACGTAAAGATCTTGTATAGACATTCAAACGACTGGAACTGGTAAATGTTGAACAAAACAACATGCCTCGCCTATGAAGAATAAAAGCTATCATTATCTTCTCTACCTCGTTTCCTGTTATAAAAGTGTAAAGTCGATCTGCATGTCAAAATATTTTTCCACTTCGCCATCGTCCGAGAACAGACGGCGACTGTGAATTTAATGTGCCTGTCGAATGAAGCTTGAAGATCGCCTGCTGAACAGTATGTAGCGATAATTCATCTCAGTTCGGAACAATGCCATATAAAATCAAAAGCATTTTCTGCCGAGACCGAGCTTAGCGGCGGCATCCAGTAATAAAATTGGACTGTATTAAATTGCAAGCGCCGTGACAATTTCCCAACTGTTAATTTACAGATCCTAAAGCAACTTGCACTCTCAAAACCAGTCGATGTGGATATGTTTTGAAGTCTGCGGATGACCGCCGCTTCACATTATATCGGAAGCCGCCGAACGCTTTTCGGATTTGTTTTGATTTGCAATGCTCTGCTTGAGCGTTCTGGCTAGAGCGAACAAATTTCACACTTTGCCGCCCCTCCCTCAAATTTTTTATTTGTTACATCCCAGATTTTGGGACGCACGTGACCAGAGTTAACCAGGGTCTCTCTTCTCTCACTCCAGGGGGCGGGAAGATGAGAGACCCTGGGAACGAGGTTGTTGAAACACTTAATTCACAGCTGTAACACTTACTTAAGTAACACCCCTCACAGGTGTTACGGGTTACGGGTTCAACTGAGAACACTGGTAATTAATTAATTAGTATTTTTCCTGGTTTCCTTTCAATATTTGCTAACAGTTCTTGACACTGAAAGCAGATTATGACGCCTCAGCTGAAGACACCTAGTGCGGCTTAATTAATTGAGGTATGTTTGGAATGCTAGAACTCAATTCTGGTAAATTGTATGGGGTACTTACAGTCGAAGCTTTATGTGTTGTTTCATGGTATAAACAGAATTAAATTACAGTAAATAACACAAGAAAAGACCATTTGCACTCAGTGATGTCAACATTGCAGAATGGTGTTCAGGCAATAGCCATTAATGGGAGCTGTCATAATTTTTAAGCCCACTCATACACAATGCAACACCTGCTACATGGATAACTATGCAGGGTTCTCCCTAAATTTCAGCTCAGCAGGTACGGGATTTTCGAAGAGCGGTAAAGGGAAAACTGTGTGTCTTAAAAATTTTCTGGGAGCAAGCAGTTACAGGCGGTAATAAGTACTGCTTCAAGCGGTAAATTTTACCGGTTACCGCCTGATAAGGAGAACCCTGACTATGCTGAAGATCTTCAGCCTGGGTTTCAAAAGGCTGAAGTGTACTTAATAACAGTCTTTGGCATATACCTGATATATGTTCATTTATTGATTCCTCGAATTTTGTTGCTAGGTTTCATACAACTTTGCTGCTGAGTGTAGATTTTGAAAGCCTTTGGTGTATCTTCGGCGTGCAATTCACACAGAGTGCAGACCGGATATAATGGCCCATTGTACTTTTAACTTCAATTTACTCCAAACGTAACTTGGTTTGTAGATCAAAGCAACATGTGACTCAAAACTTAGTGACATAATAACCCATATTAATTTCAAAAACATTTAAACATTTGGCATATTAATATTCACTTTACTAATTACACTACATATAAAGGTGGGTGGCAGCAGGGTGAATTCCATGAAGGTAACCAGTTGAAGATCTTTTCAATTACCCTGGATTTTAAAAACACATGATGAATGTACATGTACATTTAAGATGTGTGGCAAAATTTGGTGTACCCTGATCCGTGCATTGGGACTTTCCATTTTTTATCCGCACCCCCCCTAAAGATGGCAAGAATCCGAACCCTCAATTTATTGTCGGCGCTCTTTGAAAAATAAAATCCGAAGGGTTAATTTTTTGTCGGCACCTTTGAAAAAAAAAATCCGAAGGCTCCAATTTTTGTCTGCTTATTTGAAGGAAAAATCCGAACCTTCCTTTGCAAAAACACTCCATCTTTAGGGGGGGGGGGGGGGGGGTGCGGATAAAAAATGGAACGTCCCATTTAACAATGTCTCCTAAGTCAACAAAATGGAAAAATAGTCAAAGAAGAAACAATCACCCTTGTAGATGTATTGAGTTATTGTGATCTGCACCTTAAAAACAATAAACTTACTACAGTAGTAATTTTAATTAAACACCGCCAAGATATAAGCTTACATGTCTGCAGTGCCACGATCTTAAAGCTAAGTTAATTATACAAATGTATAAGCTTATTAATAACTTTATGCATGTCATGGAAATTTGGGTCCATTTCTTCAGATGAAGTTTTTCAATTACTATCAGATATTACCTACGTGATAGTCAAAAGCGTAACTGACTTAGTTCAATAAAACGATAACATCAAACATAGACGAGACATTTCGAACTTTAATATGATCGCGCGACGAGACTTGATTCGGAATCAAGAGAATTAAACTTATTCAAAATACTCACTAATTTAGGAAGTGCCCGGTCTCCATACGCAAGCCTGGCTTTTGTTGGATCTATATTTGGAGGTAGCTTGACTGAAATTACAGTATGAGCCATAGTGTTAAAGAAACTTTTAGCAAGCTCTTTCCTCTCGAAGTTCCAAAACAAAAATGGCGGTCTCTCGGTCTCTTGTTGCTATGAAACCATTCTAGTTTCAGTCTCTTGCAGCCAACTGACCTGCACAAAATATAGGTCCGTATAAAGTGCCGATGAATAGATATATATCATCATCATCGATTCGGCCAGGAGCTCCTGATTCGGCTCAATTCCTCTTGTTTGGCTCCATTTGTATAGACAGCTGCATCTATATACAATTATTCCTAGCTGAAATAAGTGCCTCTCTCAAAGAATAAACAAAGAGCACAAAGGAGAGCCAGATGTAGTTGTTCCAATGACTTCTGTAACCCATGCAATTGTGGATCTAGAGTATGGGCCCGCCCATCCCCCGAACCCCTACCTTACGAAAAAATTTCGGTCTCTTACATTTTCAATTACATTTTAAAGGCTGGAAACAGCACCGAAAAACAATAGCGTGCCATTCCAATAGCCCTCCCTACCATGACATAGCAAGAAAATACCAAAATTAATTTAAAAAAATTTCAACATCCCTCATTCTTCTAAAAGATGTAAAGAAGCAATCCATTTTCATTCACTGATATCCTGTTATACTGAGATGCAAGACCTTGCGTGACATTTTTGTTAGAGCCACATCAGTCCGCAGACCACCTTCAAAATACCAGGAGTTTTCCGATCCAACAACAGAAATCGGTCCAATACTTGTCCTTTTATTAAAGAAGGAACCAAATTTTACACCGCTCTTCTCTACAGGAGAACAGCGGCAGATACAACGTCGCATCTATTGCAGTAACGTTATCTGCTTGATTCAATGCACCAAAGTGAAAGATACAATTCATTTGTGAAACCAAACAACAAATTAGCAACCGATTAGGAAAACGTACAGATGGTAGCGCCAAACAAAAAAAAGCAAGTTGATCAATGCTCGAGCAGCTATCCATTTCCTTTTCAAAAGTTTGCTTTGCTCCAATTGTATACAGGCCTTATGAATCTTCTTTTCGTTGCATACTGAATCCTGGAACATTTAATCACGTATCTAAAAACTTTCCTTGTATACGATATTAAACGGTGTGGCACTGAATTTTTTCGGGAGTTTAATTTTGCGGATAGGTGATTTTTTTTTGTGTTCAGTTGCGGGAACTAATTTTTGCGATTGGGTAAAGACTGCTTTTTCTTGCTGGGAATTAATGTTTGCGATTGGCAGGAAATCGCTTTTAATTGGGATTACAATACTTTCGTTTTTTGTTTGTGTACAGTCAGTACATGCAGTCGAAAAACAGGTGAAACCACAGGGGGCCCATACAATTGTTTGTGTAACATAATGACCGTTTGTAATTATGTTACACAAACAGATTGTATGGGCTCCCTGTGGTGAAACAACATGCAGATGTAAAAGTCACTCTATTACAATTACATTTGAACGAAAGAGACATTTGTAGTAGTAGGCACCAACACGATTTTACATTACGTGTAAAAGGTAATGTTTGTATTTAATTTCGACAGTGGATTTTTGCGGGAACATTTTTTGGCGGATCGTGTAATAAGACGCAAAAATTAGAACCCGCAAAAATTTAGTGCCATACCAGTAGTCTGAATCAAAGATTATGTCCATTTCAATAATTGTTTTTTCCGTGCTATCAATTGAAAGTCATATTGCTAATATTCGTCAGTTTACAATAGAATTATTAATGCAAGATATGATTCATTAGAGTATTTCCGAATTCATGGCTAAAGGACCCGAGTCATCCATAATGCACTGCGCGCTCATACGCGGATTTCACTGTATTTCGCCTCTGACCTTTGGCGCGATCACGGACCTTTCGCGGTGATTTTCTTACTGTACATTTGGTCACGCGCCTCGTGTAATATAATACCTAAACTCCCGTATGTAATCACAAACAAAGGTGTGGCTGACTAGGATCTAAACTCTTTCAAAAATATATTGAAATGATTAGAGAGGCCCCGAAATGATCCCCACCCAAAATTTTTAAGTGGTGTCTTTTTGATGTCCAAGGAATCTTCCGTCTGACTATTGAAAAAAAATTTAAGTTTCATTAGATGTTGACCCATTGTTATTACTGCGTTGGTCTCCTTCCACGCAAAAGCTACATTTTTTCGACTTTAAAGTCATGATCTAAGATTCAGGAATTGACTGTTGTTAAGGCAGTCTGATTAGAAAATGAGGACGAAGCTGGAATTCTGTAACTTTTTCTTTAATATGCTCAATAATACTACATCTTTGAAGAGGAGCGGCTTTAAACTAACATGAAGGTTTTATCTTCACTGAGCCTTTCACATGAGGCTTAAAGTCGCGCCACTGGAACACGTTCCCCACCCCTGACAGGCACGACTTAGACATGCGCGTGATCTCTTGCTCTTTTATCACGTGATTCCAGATGTTGACACCTGCCAATTCACCAATGAAACACTGATTGGCATCAAATGATCCTCCCACTGAGTCTTGTTCTTGACCTAGTACCAGTGCTCCACCGCCACGAATCACGTGACCTACAACAATATCAACAAAGCAAAACTACTGCAATGATAGGTTTTTTTTAAAAGCTATCGACATTCCGGACCATCCACCCATGAATTAATTTCGTAAACAGTAACAATAAAAGGTGTCATAAAACTGTCAAATGTTACTCCATGAGAAAATCAATGAAAAGACATCTGTGGCTTGCGAGTGACATAGTTAAGTTACATTCATTGCCGTTTGCCTTGGCGCTTTTCAAGAAGCAATTACAATTAAGAACATCTACGAACGTGAAAAGTGATTTTACAGTGCGACTACTCGAACTGGGCCACTTGGAAGAAAATCGACCAATCACAACGTAAATCGAGAAAAATAAGATGGCGAACTTCTTTTTCGTAAAGGGCGAGGTTGGTAGAATATCGTACGTTTGTCCTAGTTACCTGTCTTAAGACCTTTGCCAGCAGCCTCGACCTTGCCATCTTTAAACAACTTCCACGATCCAGCGGTGTTCTCCCATGCTGCGCAGATATGGTGCCATTTTCCATCGTTGGCCGATACAGACGTCTGTCTAATAAAATGAGCAACAATAACTAATGACATCTCTGGTGTCTTGTTTCCGTTATTTAAATAAGCTGTTCAGTATGCATGCTTTCGATAAAGTTATATCCATAACTGGACTGTTCAAAAAACAAAAATTGCTGTATATCCGGCATAACTACTATAAAATTTCAGTGTTGTAAGTTCCTCACCCTAGCTGGTACTCACTAAGTCTGCGTACTTAATTAATGGAGGATATAGGTCAAGAGTGACATGGAAGGTACTTTGTCTGCGTACTTATTTGGGGATGCAGGTCAAGAGTTGTACGTACGTTATCCCGCCTAACAGGCACTAGTCTGAATCTGAGTACTTGTACTTAGTGAACTCAGTGATCTGTTATGTCAGAGTTTAAACATTCTCAGTCTAACTGGTGGCGTAACAGCCACTGAGAGCTACTGGGGATGTAGATCAAGAGCGACCTGGAATGTCAGATTTATAGGTTCATTAAGCTTTAGCTGACAATATTAAAAAGATCTCCATCCTAAGTGATATTGGAGACGTAGGTAAAGAGTGGCCTAAAATGGTAGAGTTGTAAGTTCCTTAAGGGAACACTATCCCGGATGTTATGTCGTGCTTTCGTGATTATTGCCAGGGCCCGGTTGTTCAAAGCGCGGATTAAGCTAACCCAGGGTTGCATCAATTTTGATTCAATTTAAATAATTAATCAATGGAGATTTTTCCAAAGTATTTTTGCCCTTTAGTTTCGTCTCTGACTTTTCTTTGCATGTAACTTATAATTAGCTTGAAAATACTTATAACAAGAGAAATTAAATCCTCGGTTAAGTTTTAATCCTGGGTTAGCGTTAAGGGGGGAGTCTACCTCAATGCCATGTTTCCGCCACTTAACATGGCTTTAATGGAAATATCTCGTTCACGTTTCAAGCAATCCAAAAAGCCTTAGCTCATTTCATGAATCTATGTTGTGGGATGTTTTGTGAATTTTTGGGTTATTTTTGGGTATTTTGGGGAGGAAATAGTTTTTCTTAAAGGTTTGGTAAAATTTAGAGAAATGAGAAATATTGAAGATTTAGAGAAGTTTTAAAATTAGAATTTGTAGGTAATAATTAATAGACGGATACCAAATTAGTCCACTAGCAACCTGGGGTGCTCTGTCTGTTGGTGTTCCAAAACTCATTTTCTTTCTCCTATCCCTTCTTAAAACCTCTTCAAATTTCATTACAATTCAGGTAGACCCCCGCCTTAACCGGCTTTCGAACAACCGGGCCCAGGAGCTTGCTTTAAGCTATATAACATGGAAATAAGCTCAGCGAAATTTTATTATTTCGGCGGGATAGTGTCCCTTTCCAGCCTCCTCCTCAGGCGTTTCGCGTGACGAGCGCGACGGCGCGAGCGACTGGTGATGAGCGCAAAGCGTGAGGGATCATGGGAAGGAGAAAGAAACGGAGGCGTTCCCTTCCTCCCTTGCGCGCCCACTGTTTTTCAGCAGAGAGACGTCTGCGTACGAGGCAGGTCCCTTTCAGTAAAACTTGCTGGTACTTTGTCTCTGCACGCATCCGCATTTGGGGATTTTTTCATACAATAAATATACAACATAAAGTCATACATAGTATAAAACTATCCGAAATATTATATTCTGTTCACTGAAATGGTTTTTCGGTCAGTATATTGTTATTTTCCGGCACAGCATAATTCTTCTGATTCTATCATGGTTGTAAATGTTTTGTAGAGTGCCATTTACTTATTCAAAGCAGATGGTAGTTTCTTGGTGTTGCGGACATTGGATCACCAAATGATGACGTACAACAAAAGATTCAAAAGACACTGAACAATACCCACACCATAACACAAAAGCTAACCAACAATGGCTTCCGCAACACCAAGAAACACCCAAGAAAATTTATTATGCTGCGGATCTTAAAACACTCATCAGTTATGGGTCACTTTTTAGCGCCCTCCCCAAGCTTAGCATCAGAGTCACTTGGCGCTATTACATTTGGGGAACTTGAAACACTGTTATTACAGGTCATTCTTGACTGAGTTGGCATGTTCTAATTCTGTTGTATGTGATATCAGTATCATCCGTCAGTCGCTCCCAAAAAAACTTATTTGGTTCATATATAACATTGTGCTATGTTTCATGCTGTGGAGCGAATTCAAAACAAAATAGACCGACAAATTAATTTGACTAACAAAAGACCGACAAAAGTTACACCGTCTAACAATACACGGATCGAAACGCACTAATCACTGACGGTTACCGATTCACATGTTCAGCTCAGGTTGTCAGTGAAACTTCAGTCATTGTCAACAGTCCGGGCTTTCAAAACTTCACCCTGAACCCGGACGATCGCGAAACGAATACTTTTTTTTTCATGTAGGGCCAAAGATGGCATACAAACGTATTGCCTTGGTATACCATCTGTGTCGCACCCTGGATCCAGAGGTCCGTTCTCTGAATTTTATGAGTGAAATTAACCGCATAAACGGTTAGAAGATTCTCGGCGCGTTGCGCCTCGTTGTCGCGGCTTCGCCGCTCAAACTCGCCGTTTTCACTAAAAAATAAAAACCTCTGGCACCCAGGGTATCTGTGTCGTGATTGTTGTCGTTTATCTCAGTTTTTATATGTTGGAATATTCTTCTCCTCGCCCCTGACTGCGAAAAAAGGACCTTGGACTTGGTCATAAATGTTTGTACCTGCCAGTATTCCCCACATAAAACATAAACTTTCTGTAGTTATACAGGACTAGTTCTTCGTCTGTTCCAGGCACGGCATAGTCCAGCGGTGTACCCCAATTTCTTTTATCAGAAGATTTCATCCACAGACAAACTGTGACGGCTTTGAGGCTTGGCATGCTACGTGTAATGATGACGTAATCACTGGTTCCTTTGCGCGAAAAGTGCAAAGCGTAATTTTTTGCTGTAAATAAAAAAGACAAATATCAAATCTGATTTTGATTTAGCGGAACTGAACTGTGCGAACGATTACGCCGCTAGTCAACGAGAAGTGTCGTAATAAAATTGTATTCGTGCACGTCAACTAAATAATTAACAGCGAAAATTATTTTGCCATTTCGTTGAATGTGATCACAGGGGTCTTTTAACAGCTAAATGCGTTAATAAGCTCGCCCCAGTTTATCTTTGTAACATGTTTACCCCGAGAGCTTTGTCCTTTGATCTTCGCGACGCAAGACAAAAATTGTATTTACCGAAACAAGAACTGACTACCTGAAGCGTAGCTTCAGTTACAGCTAGCGGAGCTTCTCTTTGGAACGATCTTCCAGAGGAACTCTCGCACTGCAGAATCTCTAGACACCTTCAAGAGAGGCATTAATAAATGGTTCTCTGTATTGGACTCCTACACGGCAAATATGTAAACCAGTGAATGGAAAATGTTATGTATTTTTTTCTATTATTGTATACTGATATTTTTACCGTGTTTAAATAAAGTTTTCATTCATCAAATTAATATTGTATAAAGATACAGGATATCGGGTATGAAAATAATCAAACATGAGTACCGTGTCTTTCAAAAGCTGACATCCTCTGAGAGATCCCCTGAAACTGCGCGAACAGCCCATTATTGGACTTGTTCATCCTTCTGATGCTTTTGTTTAGCGAGTCGACCGTTCTGGCCAAAGGTCTGATAGTTTGGTTCATTAGACGGTTCAGTTTTCCTCTAGTCTTGCCAAGAGACAACTTTCGGTCATGATCCAAGGCCTGCAATTTTTTCGCGATTAATTTATCTTTCTTCTCGACGGTTTTGGACAAGGTTTGGATGGTTTGGTTCATCGCTTCCAGAGTTCCTCGAATTTTGTCTAGAGACAGCATTCGATTATCCAACGCTTGCAGTTTCCTTAAGAACTCTTTATGTTTTTTGTTCATCGTCGACCTCGATCTGCTTTCATTGTCAATGAGATAAATCTTGGATTCTCGGGCTGTGGACACAACAACTTCGTTGCGATCTCCCGAGATGAAAACTTTTCCACCCGAGGTTGTTGAGTTAACATGGGTGGATGACATAATTCGGGAAACAGGGGCAAAACAAAGATAAAAACAAATTATATTCTTAGCCAGCATGTTGACCGAATGAAGTCTTTATATAGGACTGAGATCCCAGAGTTCTTAAGAACGATAATAAAATGTATTGTTCACAATGCAAGTGTATTATGAACTAAACAAGTATTTTTTCTCGAGCAAATTTACCACGAGACCGAGGCGGATTTGAATATCGTATGTGACATACACTATTTATTACAAATTTAGTAAAGTATTCCCCAAGTCCTGGCAAGCAATACGGCTATTGGAGTGGCTTTGCCGGCGTCCCACGCAGTCATAGAAATCCCAAAGAATGTACAAAGGAGTTACGAAGATAATATGTTTTGAGGTGTGTAACGCAATTTGTTTCTTAAAATCAATATATAAAATATTCTCAGTCAACAACTGACTCTTTCTATTTTGAAGCATGTTTTTGACATGTTGTCATTGCTCTATTTATTGAAGTTTCTATTATGAATAATTCGCGGACGTCTGACGTTTATATTTTGATCGTATTAATCTAATATATCTAAACTTTTCGAGGATTAAATTCTGATCAAAGGAAAAAAGAATTTAACGAACGTTCGGGTGTGATAGAAGAAAGAAGAAGTAAACCGCCGATTATGTTTCCGTGGACCTACAGCCGTTAACTCTCTTAACAGTGTCTTAAGACGGACACCTCTCTAAGACGGACATCAGTTATGGTCCCGAAGGTGTCCGGATTGGACAGAGTTCTTCTTCTTCTTCTTCCATTAAACTTGCCTCCTTCACTTCTGAAGATTTTCGCAAGCTGTATATGTGTATATTGCCTTTGGATTAACATCACCGGATTTCAAGAATTTACGTGTACGTTTTTTCGGCTTTTTCGCGAAATATCTAAGCTGCAAGTATCTCAGTTTGACTCGATTATACTACAACCAAACAAAACAGAACATAATTATTGATAAAACACACAGTGGTAAACCAAACAAAGAACTTAGCATGTGTTATTGTTTTGAAACAGTTATTTTGACAGTTATTATTTGACTTATAATTTATTCACCAAGTTTGACAGTAATATTTAATTTCGAAAATCATTGGACCGCAAGTTTTTTCCTTTGTTATTGAAACAATTACTTTCAGTTTGAATTTACATTTAAATAGCTATTTTTATTCTTCTTTCCTGTGTGAATGTAACGGTCGCAGTAGAATGGCGAAATAAATCTTGTATAACGTTGTGAAATCAACAGCATCCTTCCCTTTCTGGCTTCAAGTTGATACCATCTCCTGTGATATTAGTCAATACATTAAATTTGACAGCCTTCGCCTTTTCAGTGACGAATAAGAAACACAGTTGCCTATCTCTCAAAACTAAAGAACCAATTGAAATGTACCTACCATTCTCACATTAATCTTCGACGTCATCGGACGGCGTTATAACGCTCAGAATTCAGATGCTCTCTCGCCGGCGCCAACAGGGTGTAGAGCCGAGAAAGCGGATGACACTCTTCAAACTATCCTAAATTTGAACTGAAAACATGAATGTTGCTTTACTGTATTTTTATCAATTCTTGCTTGCTGACGTTCAATTTTTGGAGGTTACTTGATAATAACAACTTCAACTGGTATTTGTTGTATATGACACGTAATATATACGTACGTATTTATGACCCAGGTGGGATTGTCATATAAAAAAGACGGAGGTGCTTGTTGTACCATTTATGGGAAACAAATTTGTAAATTGGTACTAATTTAAAGGTGCTCAGTTTTAATCACTGTCTCACCAATCTTGTTACAGGTATATTACTTCTATGTTTCTTTTCCTTTCTTAGAAGTGTGTTTTCTCTTTTTCTTAAAAAAAAATATAATTTAGTTATAGGGCTTATAATTAGTTTACCTATATCTTGCCCTTCTCCATTTTGTTTTCTTATCTTGTTAACTTCAAAAAAGGTATGTAAAAATAAAAAATGGAGTAAATAAAAAAATAACTAAAAAATAAAAAAATCTTATATTACCACCATTGGAATTACCGCGATACCTTTTAGGGTATTAAGCTGCAAAAAAATGACAAATTGGTTCCTCTTAGGGGTAAAAATCCATTTGAGCCACGCTTATCAACGAGATTCTAATACCTCTTAGGGTGTCTTTCGAAAATTTCCGTCTAGTACCCCCGTCATTCGGAATTTATGATAGTAGCGGGAAAGATGATTCACCAGCAGGTGGTTTCTAAGTGGCAATCCTGTAGATGCAAGTCAAATGGGAGGTTGAAAAATGCTTTTCTTGAGCAGGTTTTCATGTAGAGAGGTATACAGAAGAACTCAGAGAAACGTCGAGCTAAATATGAAAGCTAAAAATTATCGATAGGTGGTTTTTATATGACAAACCTCTAAATGCAAATAAATCTGGCGTTTGGAAATGCGCACTTTGAGGTGACCTCGCAAGATAATCCTCGTAGCAAGACGAGAACTGAAAAAACAAACCTTTCATACATATAAATCGAGTCTGGGATTCATTTTCTGTTTGTTTGAATTTCGGCAAGCCACAACAATGATGGGGATCACGTGAATATAGTAAATTAAGGTGAAAGGCCATTTTCTTGGAAATCAACATGGCGCCATTGTGCTTCAGTCTCAAAACCAAACTGTTTTGACAAACGCATTCAACTGAAATAAAATACCTCGGTCGATCGTTAGATAACTAAAAAACTTCACCAACCTTCCAATTATGATGGTATTAAAACAATTAAGCTAAGTTCATTTCAAGCTAACAAAATGGTGATCGTGCAAAAATAGTACTGTTCAGCATAAACCCTATCCGTCATTAACAGAATGATATGCCTTAATCAAGCAAACAAGGCGGAAGTTTCAGCCGCAAGGCATATTTATCTATGCAAAACTTCCAAAGTTGACACTAAAAGAACAAGTCACAGTTAATGGCCATCTCAAAATGATGCGAGCTGTTTGGGTTGTGTTTCTGCTAGCTGTTGTTGTACAGGGTAAGTTATACTTGTCATACATTAGCGTTCAATAGAGATCGACGATGACGATAAATCACAAGGGTCCTTCGCCCATCAGTGATCTAACACTGATAGTACATGTACAGAAAGGCAAGCATGCAAGCAACTATTTTAAAATAGCGCCACACAACCTAACTGTCATCTTACTTTATGAAAGTTTGGGACCACTGTTTAGCGCCGTCAAAGAAAAAGCAAGTAATAGCGAAAGCTTCTCATTTATTGATTTGTCCTCATACACCTGATCAACTAAGTCACATGTATTTATTTACAATCAATCCCGCCGGATATAACGGAACGTTTCTAAATTCATTAGGAAGGTTAAATCTCAGACTCGGCTTCTGAGAACAAGTTTCAATTCGTTTTTTTTTTCTGGCGAGCGCGTCAGTTTAGAGTTCTATGCTGTTCAAGTTGCTTGTGGCTTTGTGGCAATGGCTTTCATGGATGCAGCTAACATTGCATAAAGCGCCCGAGTTATATATCCACATCGTGTAAGCGGCCGTAAGGGGCCACCAAGACTAAGCAAACGCAACCAAATTATATCTAAACCTCAGTCAGTGTTTCTCTTTGGGACGACAGTAGACTTTCTCAAAGTCCGTTTTTCGTTTTATCGTTTTGGGTGGTCGTTTTAAGTTTTGGGTGGTCGTCGCTCGCTTTTCGCGACTTCGTTGCGCTCTCGGGGGCTTTGCAGTCGACTTGTAGTAAGTCTAGGACGACAAGGGATAATTAAGGGATGGACCATTAGAAAAGTGATGGGGGGGGGGGGGGGGGGGGTGGGGCAAAAGCAAAAAAAAAATTTCCCAGTAAATTATTAAGAAAAAAAATTCCCACGCATTATCGCAAAAAAACAAAATCTGCCCAAGGACAATTAAAAAATAAAGTATTCCAGCCATCAAGTGAAAAAAAAAAAAAGATTTCCACCTTAGGTGGACAAAAAAGAATTTCTTGCCTCTCCCAAAGTTCCCACCCCTCCCCCCCCCCCCCCCCATCACTTTTCTAATGGTCCATCCCTAACTTGAAGTTTATGTTTGATATTTGCTTTATAAATAAATTCCGAGGTAACCACTCCTAGATGTTTTCAGCAGTACTCTTGATCTCAGGAAGGAAGGAACTGATAATGCCAAAAGCGGGAATAGGTTATTTTTATATCTCTTTAAAACTTTTATAAGCTTTATTTCGTAATAATTCCTCACTCATTTCAGGCAACTTTCCATTGATAAACAGGCTAATTTTTAACTTTAGTAGTTCTTGAAAAACAACTTGTATTTGTATTATTTATATCCGGAGGCTATATAAATAAAATACTGTGCATATATGTAATGAATGACAGCTGTTAGTTAAAGTAAAGCAACTCTATGATCACGGTGTTTGATTTTATAAGATACAGTGTTGATCAGTGTCTCTTCAAGAACTAAAAGTGTTTTAAGGATTTATCTTTTTAACAAGAAATATATACTCTTGATTGAACCTGTTGCAATTTGTTTGCAAGGAAATCATTGAATAAAGGCTAAAACATAAGATACGAAGAAATTACTACTAATACAACAAGTGTCTTGAAAGGACGGTTTAAGGGAACACGATTTAAGAAATTTATGCACCGTGAAAAGCGAAGCGTTTTACCCTTTCTTTACAAGATACTGGTCGAGAAACAAGCAACAACATAGAAAATTGTCAGAGCGATTGTCGCTTCTCGTCGCTTCGATTCTATTGTGTGAACTACCCATTTTCGTGATGGTTGTAGTTGGTTGGTAATGTAGTTGCTGCCACTAGTCGCGAATTCAAACTGGTTTAAATGCCGCGACTTGTCCTCGTGGTTTTCTCGTGTGTAATGCTCTTGCGAACTTGTCGCCTAGACCAAATAGAAGATTAACAAATCAATAGCCAAGTCAGACTGTTCCTCCAACAAGTCGCCTGATGAGCATTGCTAGTCGCGCTGCCACCAAATAAAAGAAAACAAATCACTCCCTTCAACAAGTACCTTCGTGTAAACAACTATAGGCGACTAGTCGCTTCGTAAGGATCATTTCAACGCTAGTCAAAAGTTAGAACCACCTCGTGCAATGGGCATAATAACGGAAGCACAGGGGAGTCCTGCTCTTAACCGTTCATTTTAGTGGCCATCAAGAGTACACTTTCAGTATTTATAAAGTCACCCTTATCACCCCATAGACCCAATAAATATAGCTCAAATATAGCTCAATGCCACTCTTAGTAGTATACTTGTCACATTATTGGCGTTGAATAGAGATATACTGGAATCACAAGGGCCATTCACCAATAGACCGTTTTCACTTACTCATACCAAAATTCAGAAGCCATTAAACAACAGTTTTCGATTCCAAAATGTTTGTGGAATTGTAGAGAGTTTGAAACTTCAAATCTGGGCAAAATTTAAAGCGCTAGAGAACAACATATATTGCCGGCAAAATTGCCTCAGCCGCGGGGCAAACAAATCAGACGCCGACGACGGCCTTTCCCTGGTTGAAGGGATAGAATCATGTGTGGAGTTCAAGTGATTTCGCTCAACATGCGGGAAAAGCCAAGTTCGTATTCTATGTTTGATATTGTTCAATGATTTTCCAAAGTTATCTATCCACTTTTCTACTAGGTTATATGCAGATGATACATCCTAAACAGCTTCAGGAACCAACTTTGATATTCTACTGACTGAAATTAATATTCACTTACCTGCTATTTACAACTGGTTATGTTGTAACAAATTAACCTTAATTATCTTTCAGCTTCGACAAAAGTAAATTGTAATTTGCACCCACCCTTAATACTAGAAGGGCAAGTATTAGAGAAGTCTTATAATATTAAGTATCTTGGTGTACATAATGAGAGTCATCTTACTTGGCATAATCATATTGAGTTCATTTGCGGCAAAATTAGCGTTTCTCAGAACTCAATAGCAATTGCTTATTAGTTTATATTATTCCCTTATGGTTGTACACTTTGGGGGAACAATTATGTCGCCCGTCTTTCTCAAGTAGTTGAATTGAATTCAAAACAAGGCTGTTCGGATAATTAACGATGCTCCTCTAATGGAACCAATCATTCCATATTATGTATCTTTACGTCTACTGAAATTCCCAGATATCGTTAAACTTCATGATACCCGCTTGCTTTTTCATGACTATCCACACAATATAACTCTTTATGGTTTGGAGAAAAATACAATGAATGAACTTGGGGGGGGGGGGGGGGGAGGGGGGATTATCATGCGCCTAAAACAGTTTAGAACCAAAAAATACAGAAAACAGAAATATTTGATATCTATGAATACATTGGTGAACGTTTTTGGCGCTTTGTTTATTGTGATGGAATTTATCGACCGCTTTTCTAAACGGATATTCTCCTGAAACGACAAAAATTACTTTACAATTTCTCCTTCAGTGAGCCCAAGCGCTCCTCGATCAACAAGAGCATGTGTTTGTTCTTCAACAGGTGTGTCTACAAGTATCTCCCCATCAACCAGAGCAAGTATTTCTTCTTCAACAAGTGTGTCTACAAGTGTATCCCCGTCAACCAGCACATGCGTTTGTTCTACAACAAGTGTGTCTACAAGTGTCTACCCATCAACCAGCGCAAGTGGTTCTTCATCGACAAGTGTATGTACAAGTATCTCTCCGTCAACCAGTGCATGTGTTTGTTCTACAATAAGTGTGTCTACAAGTGTCTACCCATCAACCAGCGCAAGTGGTTCTTCATCGACAAGTGTGTCTACAAGTGTCTCTCCATCAACCAGTACATGTGTTTGTTCTTCAACAAGTGTGTCTACAATTGTCTTTCCATCAACTAGTGCAAGTGCTTCTCCTTCCACAAGTGTGTCTACAAGTGTCTCCCCATCAATTAGCGCATGTGTTTGTTCTTCAACAAGTGTGTCTTCAAGTGTCACCCCATCAACCAGCACAAGTGTTTCTTCTTCAACAAGTGTTTCTATAAGTGTTTCCCCATCAACCAGCGAAAGTGTTTCTCCTTCGACAAGTGTGTCAACAAGTGTCTCCCCATCAACCAGCGCGAGTGTTTCTACTTCAACAAGTGTGTCTACAAGTGTCTACTCATCAACCAGCGCAAGTGTTTCTGCTTCAACAAGTGTGTCTACAAGTGTCTCCCCTTTAACCAGCGCAAGTGTTTCTTCCTTAACAAGTGTGTCAAGAAGTGTCTCCCCACCAATCACTCCTAACATTTCTCCTTCAACAAGTGTATCTGCAAGTGTCTCGCCATCATCCAGCGCAAGTGTTTCTTCTTCAACAAGTGTGCCTGGAAGTGTCTCCCCATCAACCAGTGCTTGTGTTTGTTCTTCAACAAGTGTGTCTGTAAGTGTCTCTCCATCAACCAGCGTTAGTGTTTCTTCTTCAGCAAGTGTGTCTGGAAGTGTCTCCCTACTATCAACTAGCTCAAGTGTTTCTTATTCGACAAGTTTGTCTATGTGTCCATCGTTGTGGGGTGTTAGATAAGTGAAATGTTGCATCGTTTGACCGGGCCTTCAGAAAGTGCCACTTTTTGATGCCTTTGTTGACTTTGGCCTTATAAATGCAGAAAGTCATAAAATTCCTGTAAGTGGGCGATATAAATTGCTGTTGCTCTTGAACCTGTCAAACAATGTTTGCCGCAGGGTTATGTTTGTTCTTACGTATCTGAATTATTTCTTTTAGTACATAAGTGACCTTTAGACCGTGACCAAAGGCATCGATAGAAAACATACTGACAGTTCCTGAATGATATGCATATTAATCAGTTTCTCTTAATCCTTTTCATTTCCTGCTTTCAGGAAACGAATCAAACTGTCATAAACCCTTTGAATCTCAATGAAAACGGGTAAGTTGTTTGTGACTTTCCTTTCGTAGAATTTGTACTAAGATGTAAATGTACTAAGGTGGTCAGATTGTGTCGTAAGTTTCGATTTGTTTTATCCGATCCCAAACACTTCATAGTTTAGGTAGTCATGATTAACACATCGGTGTTAATCAATGCTCTGGTGTAGATATCTGCTAGTGAAAACCTTATCAGTGTGATGTAGAATACATCGCAATATCATGCTTACTCACGGTATGCGTATTTCATTGCAATTTGTTATCTACGTTCAACTTTCTTGTTTACTTTTTTGGTTGATGTCTATCTAAAGTTAATTAGATCAGAATTTCAGTGGATGGAGAAAAAAAGAGGTTTATTCGGCCCTAGGGTAGCTGATCAGTGATTCCTGCGATAAGAAATATGTTTTGAAAATCATTGATCAGTGCTGCAAAAAAAAAACCGAGAATCTCTGTGCAGTACAAACACCTTTCGGACTAAGTGACTGACTGACTACACTTAGGTCACCGTCTGACTGACTGACTAGGTCACCGTCTGGCTGACTGGCGGACTAGCTGGCTGATTTATTGACTGACTGACTGACTGGCTGACTGACTAGGTTACTGTCTGACTGACTGACGGGCTAGCTGGCTGATTACTGGTTGAATAACTGATAGACCAACTGACTGACTGACTGACCGTTTGACTACTGATTACTATTATTATTACTACCCTCTAATAACTATTTTAGGCTGCACGTCTGCTCCAGACAAACTACACAAACTGAGTCATACCAAACAGTCACAACAGTGGTATACACAGCAACGACGACGAGCTGTGGATGGTGGGGCTTGTCCAGATGTGCTTCATCAAGGTAAGCGACATGTTGTAACCACTCGGTTGCCGGTAAATAGTGTGTCCACTGATCTTAATTAGTTATCTGTTATAATTGTGCAAACAGACGTTATACACATGACTCGATAGCCTGCATATTTCAGCGGCAGAGGGATCTGATACCCTGAATTTTAGGAATCTTATCCCTCGAATTTACTAGCTACTTTCACTTTTCCGAGAATCCTAGCTGAACTTATTTCGTGCCCAAAACGACAGTCTTTATCCCTCAGAAAACAAAGGGCTGGTTCCCACTAGCGACGTAATCGGAAGCGGAGTCGGAGTTGGAAGCGTAAGGAGCCTTACGTTCTAGTGGAAATAAAAAAAACGGAGTCGCAATCGCAATCGGAAGCGCGACGGAATCGGAAAAGGAAGGATCGGAAGGTTTCCTTTTTCTTCCGATTCCGCTTCTGCTTCCGTCGCTTCCGTCGTTTTGATTTCCACTAGATCGTAAGGTTCTTGCGATTCCGATTCCGCTTACGATTCCGCTTACGTCGCTTACGTCGCTAGTGGGAACCAAGCTAAAAGCGTTACATTTTCCGATTCTACGTATGTTCGAGGTGACATTTTACAAAAGAAAACTCTGGGTGTTTAGTCTAATTAATTACAAATGTTCAAGATGACTAAGGCTTTCCGAACAGATTTCCACCGAAACAATTCCTTTGGTGTTCCTGAACAAAAATGCTATGTTTTTTTAACCAATCAGGAGCAAAACTTGAGCTAATCGTGACTTGTCCTACTCTCATCTTGTCCTCCTTGGCATCGTTTGCAAGTTTTTCTTTTTGAGAGTTTAATTCATTCATAGTGTTATTTGCGCATTTTAACTTTGGCACTCAATGATCATTGTGTTTTTGTTTTGTTGTGTGTATGATTTCAAAGAACGAGAACAGTCTACCGCACTGTCCAAAAAACAAGAAACGTCCATGTGACAATCATCTCTTGCTGTAGTGGATGGCAGAAAGCTAACTCGAGTTCAAGGGAATGTGGACAAGGTACACCACTTTGATTTAAGGGTTCAGTTCCGCAGGAAGCCGTTGGCATCAGTTAACCAATCACAGACAGCCAACAACATAATGGAAAAATTGACCAATGACAGCAACAACCACACATTAATACCATCAACTGACGGTTTACAATTCACACGACTCTGAAGACGACTTCCGCTCAGGTTGTCGTTTCGTCAGTCATTTCTATCTCGTGAATACGCGAAGCGTAAACGAGATATAGTATACGGGTACAGATATGCAAATTAGTCACTCCATGTCCCTCAGCTGTAAACTTTTTTCCCGGGGGAGGGGGGGGGGGGGGGGTTACTCCAATATATAAACCATATAGGTATGTGCGGCGCCAAAGGGTATGGTCTGAAATAGGGTAAGGCTTTCAAGAAGACGAAATACTAGAATCATGTAGTGCACAACCTAAGCTTATTTTTGAGAGTGTAACCACGTTTGTATAAGAACTAACCCAAAACTACATAATTTCGAGCTCGCAGACAGTGATTTTCGATCGGACAGGTTTTTAACGATTTATTCCCGTTAAAATGAATATCTAGAAAATCTAACCCATTTATAATAATTACATCTTTGAAGAGGAGTTTTAGATTAACATGAAGGTCTTATTATCTTCACTGAGCCTTTCACGTGAGGCTTAAAGTCGCGCCACTGGAACACATTCCCCACTCCTGACAGGCACGACTTAGACATGCGCATGATTTCTTGCTCTTTTATCACGTGATCCCAGATGTTGACACCTGCCAATTCACCGATGAAACACTGATTGGCATCAAATGATCCCCCCAGTGAGTCTTGTTCTTGACCAAGGATCAATGCTCCACCACCACGCAACACGTGACCTACGTCACAATTTAAACAACAAAACTTTATTTACCTCATGGCAAAGCAAAAAATGTTGCAATAATGAAGTTCTTTGAAATAACTGCCGACATTTCGGACTATCCACCCCTTGAAATGTGTTGTTGATTCCGCAAAAGGTAAAACATAAAAATGGTATAAAACTGTCAAATGTTGCGCATGAGAGAACGGAAAAGAAATCGATGTCGATGTCGATGTGATGTCGTCTTGAGTTAAGTTGAGAGCTATAAGGGATATTTTTTATAGTACGCCCATTTTCTATCGCATGTATATCTTTTTAATCACCTGTTTTTAGACCTTTGTCGGAAGCCTTGACTTTGCCGTCTTTATACAGTTTCCATGATCCAGCGGTATTCTCCCATGTTGCGCAGATGTGGTGCCATTTTCCATCGCTTGCTGACACAGTCGTCTGCCTATTGAAATGAGCAAAAAATCAATTATACCTTTTCCGTTAGATAGCTGTTCAGTTTGCATTTTTTCAATAAAATTAACGTCCATAGCTGGACTGTTTCAAAAAGGTTTGCTTAAAACTGAATATGTAACAATAAATGAAATAAATGTCGGTTGGATCTGTGTGACAATTTCATGCATTAATATTTATATTAATATATCATTCTTATCAGGCACAAGGTCCCGAATGTGTCGCTGGATTCTGGGCGATGCCATATATGACACAGAAACGCACTGATTTGATTTGATTTTGTCTGCCCGTCCTGCCAACGATAATTTTTGTCGTCTTTCTTCAGTTTTTCTGTTGGAATTTCAGTCTCCTGACTGCGAAAAATAAATGATTTGACTTGGTCATTAACGTTTGTACCTTTCACCATTTCCCACAAAAAGCCTGAAGTTCCTGTTGTTTATATACAAGACCAATTCTTCGTTTCTTCCAGGCACGGCATAGCTCAGTGGCGTGGCCCAATTCTTTTTATCAGAAGATTTCATCCACAGACAAACTGTGACGGCTTTGAGACTTGGCATGCTGCGTGTGATGATGACGTAATCACTTGTTCCTTTGCGCGGAAAGTGTAAAGCGTAATTGTTTGCTGTAAATGAAAAACGATAGATGTCAAATCTTTGATTAGAAATGGTAATTGGACTGAGTGGAGTACAATTCAGGGAGTAATCGGGCGAGTACTTTCAAATCGGCCGAGCGCGTAGCGCGAGGACGATTTGAAATTACGAGCCAATTACGTGAGAAATAGGCGCGCGGATGACCAATCACAATCGAGAATTTCGTTATTGATATGATTAAGAACTGAACTGTGCGAACGATTATTCCGCTAGTTCCTGGCAAGTCAACGAGAAGTGTCGTAATCAACATTGTACACTGTACACGTCAACTAAATAAAAGCGAAATCTATTTTTCCATTTCGCCGGTTTAATTTACAAGTGATCACAGGGGTCTTTTTAAAACTATAAAATTATCGGGTGTGAAAATAATTAAACATGAGTACTGACCGTGTCTTTCAAAAGCTGACATCCTCCGAGAGATCTCCTGAAACTGCCCGAACAGCCCTGCAATCGACTTGTTCATCCTCCTGATGTTTTTGTTCAGTGAGGTGACCGTTCTGGCCAAAGATCTGATAGTTTGGTTCATTACATCTTTCACCTTTCCTCGAATCTTGCCAATAGACAACTTTTGGTCATGATCCAAGGCCTGCAGTTTTTTCGAGTTTAATTTATCTTTCTTCTCGACGGTTTTGGACAACGTTTGGATTGTTTGGTTCATCGCTTCCAGAGTTCCTCGAATCTTGTCTAGAGACAACATTCGATTATCCAACGCTTGCAGTTTCCTTAAGAACTCTTCATATTTTTTGTTCATCGTCGACCTCGATCTGCTTTCATTGTCAATGAGATTAATCTTGGATTCTCGGGCTGTGGACACAACAACTTCGTTGCGATCTCCCGAGATGAAAACTTTTCCACCCGAGGTTGTTGAGTTAACATGGGTGGATGACATAATTCGGGAAACAGGGGCAAAACAAAGATAAAAACAAATTATATTCGTAGCCAGCATGTTGACCGAATGAAGTCTTTATATAGGACTGAGATCCCAGAGTTCTTAAGAACGATAATAAAATGTATTGTTCACAATGCAAGTGTATTATGAACTAAACAAGTATTTTTTCTCGAGCAAATTTACCACGAGGCTGAGGCGGATTTGAATATCGTATGTGACATACACTATTTATTACTCCCCAAGTCCTGACAAGCAATACGGCCATTGGAGTGGCTTTGCCGGCGTTCCACGCAGTCATAGAAATCCCAAAGAATATACAAAGGAGTTACGAAGATAATATGTTTTGAGGTGTGTAACGTAATTTGTTTCTTAAAATCAATATATAAAATATTCTCAGTCAACAACTGACTCTTTCTATTTTGAAGCATGTTTTTGACATGTTGTCATTGCTCTATTTATTGAAGTTTCTATTATGAATAATTCGCGGACGTCTGACGTTATTTAGATCGTATTATCTGATATCTAAACCTTTCGAGACATCTTTCGACGATTAAATTCTGATCGATGGAAAAAGCATTTAACGATGCGTCTCGGAAAATATTCACCGAGTCTCGAATTCTCGGCATTGGAGTCTCGAAATTTCGGGTTCGCTATAATTTTCGAAGTCTCGAAGTCTCGACTTTTGATAATTTGGATCTCAGAGTCTCGTAAATTGTTCTCGTAAATCTCAGCTTCCGTTGGAGATTTCAGTCACGTTTTAAGTTGTTTTAGTATTATCGGCCCGAAATTTTCCAGCAATAGGAGTCTCGGGCTCGGATTTTTTAGAGGTAAGGTCTCGGGCTCGAATTTGATAGAAACGCTAAAGTCTCGGTCTCGAATTTTTAAACAAGGATCTCGCAGTCTCACAAAGTCTCGAATTTACCATTCTATACCCCTCTTTGGATTAATATCGCCGGATTTCAAGAAACTACGTGTACGTTCTTTTGGCTTTTTAGCGAAATATCTAAGCGGCAAGTATCTCATTTGGCTCGATTATAATACAAGCAAAGAAACCTAAAGAAAACAAAACATAATTATTGATAAAACACACACCGGAAAAACAAACAAAGAAGTCGGCGTGCTTCCCTTTCTAGCGTCAAGTTGACGCCTCGGCCCCTGTGATTTTATTAGTCAATACTTTGACAGCTTTCGCCTTTTGTGACCAATAAAAAACAGTTGTCTATCTCTCAAAACTAGAAACCAAATTAAATTTGACCAACCATTCTCGCACTAATCCCTGACGTCATCGGCAGACATTATAGCACTCAGAATTTAGACGCTTTCTCGCCGGCGAGAAAGCGGATGACACTTCAAATTATCCAAAATTTGAACTGAAAACATGAATATTGCGTCACTGTATTTTTATCATTTCTTTCTTGCTGACGTTCAAGTTTTGGAGCTGGTTACTTGATGATAGTAACTTCAGCCGGTATGTTGAATATAACACGTATTTATGATCCATGCAGGAGGGATTCCCATGTAAAAAAGACGGGTGTATTCGTTGTACCATTTAGGGGGAAAAAATTGTAACTGACTGGTACTGATTTAAGGGTACTGAAATCTAAAATTACCACCATTATAATTACCGCGGTACCTTTCGGGGTATTAAGCCGAAAAAATATGACAGAAGGTATTAAAATTGGTATCTCTTTTAGAGGTACCAATCTTAATAGCTCCTGTCATATTTTATAGGGGTAAAAGTCCATTTGGGCCACGCCCATCCAATGAGATTCTGTCGAAAATTTCCGTCCAGCACTCCCCTCATTTTTATATGGGAGGCCCCTTCAGATTTATGATAGTAGCGGGAAAAATTAGTCACCCAACCACGTGACATCCTGTAGATGCAAGTCAAATGGGAGTTTGAAAATGCTTTTCTTGAGCAGTTTTTCATGTAGAGAGGTATACAGAAGAAGACTATAATAACGGCAAAACCACAGCGACAAACCAATGACGAGTGTCGGATCTATCGTCGACCTGGATCAGTAAAACTCTTGAAATAGTATAGGTAAAAACGGCAAGGAGAAGAGATTGAGACAGAAGTGAAATAAAAAACAAACAGCTGAATATATTTGCCTGATATTTCGGTTTGCAAAACGTACAGAATATACAGAAGAACTCAGAGAAAAGTCGAGCTAAATATGAAAAAAAAAATCATCGATCAATAGGTGGTTTTCATGTGAAAAACCTCTAAATGCAAATTCAATTGGCGTTTGGAAATGTGAACTTCGAGGTGAGCTCGGAGGATAATCCTCGAAGAAAGAAGAGAACTGCATGATAAACAAACCTTTGAAGCATACAAATCGAGTCTGGGATTCATTTTGTGTTTGTGTGAATTTCGCAAGCCACAGCAACGATAGGGATCAGATGAGTATAATTAAGGTGAAAGGCCATTTCCTTGGAAACCAACATACTGCGTCATTGTGCTTCAGTTTCAAAACCGAACTGTTTTGACAAACGCATTCAAAACAAAATACCTCGGTCGTTAGATAACTAACCCACCTTCCAACTATGATGGTGTTAAAAGCTAAGTTCATTTCATGCTAACAAAGTGATGATCGTGTAAAGATAGTACCGTTCAATCATGTTTAATATAAAAGCAACCTGTCCCTAACAGCTATTACTAAATCAAGCAAACAAGGCGGAAGTTTTAGCCGCAAGGCATATTTATT
Source organism: Cladopsammia gracilis (assembly GCA_022457155.1). Classification (NCBI taxonomy): domain Eukaryota; kingdom Metazoa; phylum Cnidaria; class Anthozoa; order Scleractinia; family Dendrophylliidae; genus Cladopsammia; species Cladopsammia gracilis. Next base: position 261,136 of record JAJGOT010000268.1, on the reverse strand, counting down.
TATGCAAAACTTCCAAAGTTGACACTAGAAGAACAAGTCGCAGTTAATGGCCATCTCAAAATGATGCTAGCTGTTTGGGTTGTGTTTCTGCAAGCTGTTGTTGTGCAGGGTAAGTTATACTTGTCATACATTATTAGCGTTCAATGGCCATAAATCACAAGCCTGTCCCTTGCCAATAAGAGATCTAACAATAGTACATGTACATACAACCATTTTGAAATAGGTTTACACAACCTAACTGCCACCTTCCTTTTTCAAAATTTGGGACCACGGTATAGCGCCGCCCCGGCAAAGAAAAAGCAAGTAATAGCGAAAGCTTCTCTTTTGTTGATTTGTCTTTTTACATCTGATGAAATCAGACGTAGGTGTATAACGAGGACGCCGCACAAAATTTATTTACAATTAATCCGACAGATATAACGGAACGTTTCTCGATCACGAATTCAGCGAGTCCAGACTTCTGAAAACCAACGACTGGTGCTATTTTAATTTGAAACAAATTTTAATTCGTTCGTTTTTCTAAAGACGATGTAGCAAACATTGTATAAAGCGTGAACATGATTCTCGCCAGAAGGAATTTTGTAGAGCACTGCTTAGCACTCTGAAATGCGTTCAACCCTTTCTCTCGCATGTGGTCCCATCTGCGAAAACGCCGTATATCGAGAAACAAACAGAACCACTGCAAATTATCTGCTTTATAGCATGTAACGCGAGGACTTCAATGAACTCAAAGTCATATATCCATCTCGTGTAGCCGGACTTAAGGGCCATAAGACAAAGCAAACACAACTTAAATTACAAATGTCCGTATAGTTTCCTTTTGGGATGACAAGAGATAATTAACCGGCTTATAGTTTATGTTCGATATTTCCTTTAATAAATTCAGAGGTTAAATATTCGTAGATGATTTTAGAGGTACTCTAGATCTTTCTGCTGTTTTCGCCCTTCGACGAAACATCGCACTGATAATGCTGAAAACGGCAATAAGATAAATCTCTTCAATTCGTTTATTTTTTAACAAAAGCTTTTCTTAATCATTTTCCACTTATTCCAGGCAACTTTTCATTGATTAACATGTAGGCTAAGTTTTAGTTTTAGCGACTTTTTGAAAAACAGTTGGTAATTGTGTTTATATCCGGAGGCTATAAGTATGAAATAATGTGCATATATGTGATGAATGGCAGCTGTTAGTTAAAAAAAAAAAAAAAAAATTCAAAAACAGTACAATTTGATGTAAGCACCAGTATTAACTCTCAAATGCGACCGCAGCTGGTGGTTAAAGGCAGCGTGCATGTCTCTAGGATCATTTTATGTTTGCGTGAATTTCGTAAGCCAAAACAACGATGGGGATCACGTGAATATAGTAAAAGGTGAAAGGCCATTTTCTTGGAAACCAACATACTGCGTCATTGTGCTTCAGTCTCAAAGCCGAACTCTTTTGACTAACGAATTCAAAGCAAAAACTAAAAACTTCACCCACCATCCAATCACGGTCATCATGATGGTATTAAAAGCTAAGTTCATTTCAAGGTAACAAACTTATGATTGTGCAACGATAGCACCGTTCAATATATAAGGTATCTGTCATTAACAGCTATAACTTGATCAAGCAAACAAGGTCAGGAAGTTTTAGCCGCAAGGCATATTTATTTATGCAAACTTCCAAAGTTGACACTAAAAGAACAAGTCACAGTTAATGCATGGCCGTCTCAAAATGACTCGAACTGTTTGGGTTGTGTTTCTGCTAGCTGCTGTTGGGCAGGGTAAGTTATTCTTGACATACATTATTAGCGTTCAACTGAGATCGAGACATACTGCGATGGTGATAAATCACAAGGGTCCTTCGCCCATAAGAGATGAAAGTACATGGCTTTGTACCGAAGGCAAGCATGCAAGCAACTATTTAAAAATAGCGCCACACAACTTAACTGTCATCTTCCTTTATGAAAATTTGCGAACACGGTTTACTGACGCCGTCAAAGAAAAAGCAAGCAATAGCGAAAGCTTCTATTTTATTGATTTGTCTTTATACACCTGATCGGCAACTTACTCACACTTATATAACGAGCACGCAGCGCAATATTTATTTTCAATTAATCCCGCCGGATGTAAGAACGTTTCTTAATTCATCAGGAAGGTTAAATGTCAGACTTCTAAAAACCCACAACTGACGCTATGATTTTAATTTCAAACAAGTTTTAATTCGTTTTTTTACTGGCGAGCGCGTTTAGAGTTATTATGCTGTTCAAATGCTTGTGACTTTCAAATTAAACGGATGTAGCTAACATTGGATAAAGCGCCCGATGGAATTTTTTGGAGCTGACTACTGCTTTTAATATCACTCCGAAATGTGTTCAACCCTTTCTCTCGCACTGGAAAAGTTGAAAATTTACATTGTATGTAAATAACATGTAAATAACATGTAAAGATACTGTAAATGATAATTTACATGCTAATTCCCCTTTTACATGTTATTGTCAAACCTGTAAATAACATGTAAATATTTTGAGTGAAACATGTAAATTCAAGAGAAGATCCTGTAAATAACATGTAAATCGAGAAAGGGAGCCTGTAAGTAACCCTGTAAATAACATGTAAATCGAAAGGGGTGGCTATCATGCAAATAACATGTAAATCGAAAAAGGGGGGCTATCCTGTAAATAACATGTAAATCGAAAAAGGGGGGCTATCCTGTAAATAACATGTAAATCGAAAAAGGAAGCCTGTAAATAACATGTAAATCGAAAAAGGAAGCATGTAAATAACATGTAAATCGAAAAAGGGGGGCTATCCTGTAAATAACATGTAAATCGAAAAAGGGGGGCTATCCTGTAAATAACATGTAAATCGGAAAAGGCGGGCTATCCTGTAAATAACATGTAAATCGAAAAAGGGGGGCTATCCTGTAAATAACATGTAAATCGAAAAAGGAACCCTGTAAGGAACCCTGTAAATAACATGTAAATCGAAAAAGGGGGGCTATCCTGTAAATAACATGTAAATCGGAAAAGGCGGGCTATCCTGTAAATAACATGTAAATCGAAAAAGGGGGGCTATCCTGTAAATAACATGTAAATCGAAAAAGGAACCCTGTAAGGAACCCTGTAAATAACATGTAAATCGAAAAAGTGGGGCTATCCTGTAAATAACATGTAAATCGAAAAAGAAAGCCTGTAAGGAACCATGTAAAAACATTAATCGAAAAGGGGGACTATCGCGTAAATAACATAAATAGAAAAATAGTATAGAAAAATAGATAAATATATTTTATCATAAGTTCTTAAACTTAGTCGATACAGTGCGCTATTCGCTCTACCAACAAAGACACGTTTCTTTTTTTCACCCTCTTCTTCTTCTTCTTCTTCTTCTTCTTCTTCTTCATCTTCTGTTTCCACAGCATATCCGGGGAATAAATCTGCATATTCAGGATATAACTGTGAATAATCAGGTGGTTGATCATCACCATATGGTGGGAGTGAACTCGTGGACGGGCCAGGTTGGCTGACTCCAGGTTGGCTGATTTGCGGACCGCTTGTTTATAACTTGTTTATAAATAACATGTAAATCGAAAAAGTGGGGCTGTCCTGTAAATAACATGTAAATCGAAAAAGAAAGCCTGTAAGGAACCATGTAAAAACATTAATCGAAAAGGGGGACTATTGCGTAAATAACATAAATAGAAAAATAGTATAGAAAAATAGATAAATATATTTTATTTATCAATGCTATGTCAAACATTTTTGCAACACCATACCATAATTTCAGGATCTTACTGTTTAGACAAGTACAGCTGTTAGTCTAGCAATGCAATAGTCTCAATTTCTTTCGATTTAGTGCTGATTCCTTATCACATAAAATATTTCATGCCACAAAAATGAATACAACTTTACAGTTTTAGACGGAATGTGCAAGGCATGTCAGTTTAAATGCATACATGTTAATAATAATCTTTTTTGAGGATGCCAACTTCACCACAGAGGGGTCCTCTAAAAGACTATAAGATGTCAATTTTCTTTCACTTGTTGAAAAAAAGATCATGAACATCTGTGGCCCTGGCCAAATGGAGAGACAAGTCGACATCGGTAATAAGTTACATCAATAACTTTCATTCAATTCGAATAAGCATAGATTCTTGTGGAAGTTGATGCAAGTTTTTAATACCAGTTAATGAACCACAGTAAGTTATCGCAAGTTGCTGTCACTACTGTTTACCTTGGTTTGGGTGTATGTGCGAGACTACATGTACATTGAAATGGTTTGTTTACAACTTGGAACAACTTGCATCTAGACATATACTTGCAGTCAGTTTGGCCAGGGCTTAAGTGGGTATTTTTCTGCCTATGACTAAATAATATTAAGGCAAGTTTTAACAAGAATTTGTCAAAATATATTTCCATTTGTCATGTAAACACAATGGCTGCTGACTATGACAGTCTTTTGTCATAAAAACTGACATTTTATGCCTATTATAACTATATAACTCAAATGCTATTTTAAGTAGAACCTATATGGCACAGTAACTGATCACTTTTTAGAATTTTTTTGTTTGTTTGCATTGTTCCTTTCAAAGAGCTACATGTACACTGTACAGTGTACATTGACTGCAGCTTTGGTATCTTTTTCTGCCAGAGCTTGGCCATGGGGATGCTCTTTCTCTTGAACCCTGCGGAACAAAACAAAAAACAGCTGCAGTGAGCAGACGTGTCTTGTAGTAGTATGCCTAAATACAGTCAAACCTCTATTAAGCGGTCACCCTTGGGGAATAGCCAACTGACCGCTTGATAGAGAAGATTCCTTAAATGCGGTCAAGTTTGCAGTAAACATGGGGAGCGAATTAATTCCGGGCATTTGTTAAGTGATTGCTTAATAGAGGGTCGCTTAATAGAGACTGTAACTAAGGCAACTGCCCTTTGCGTCCAGTTATTTTTTATCAAAGAAAAGTGGGCAGCACACAGCAGCTGATCTTGCTTTACTAGACCAGTTTTATCTGATACATGTTAGTACAGACTTCATCAGAGATTTTGAACAAGATTATGTGTGGAACTTATTTTGTATACAACATTTACACTTCAACATTACATACAAGTAACACCGACAAGAATTAGAATTATTGTCATTTACAGTAGGTAAATAAGAGAGCAGGTCCAAGGTTTTTGTCTGTTGCTAGGGCAAAGTTAATTTAAAATTGATCAGCCAGGTTAATTTAGCATTTCTCCTTTAATTAATAGGCCAGGTACCTGCAGCCTATGAATATAATTATGCCAAAATGGCATTAAAGATCTGACAAAAATGCTTTCACTTGCTGAACTGAAGCTACAATCTGTAATCAGTATAAATGTGGTCACTCAAAGGTACTTGCATGATAACATACTGTCACCTGCAACTGGCCTGTGCATAAGATTTTACATTATGAAAAAACCTAGTGGAAACTACATGTAAATCTCATTTTTAATAACAATTTAAAGGCCACAACATCCCAGTTATACATATTAGTCCTGGGCTTATACAAATTTGTAAGAGTTTATTGAATGATAAGTACAAAATATTGTGATACAGTACTGTTCAATTGTTTCAGTCAGTTTATGTTCTTTATGTAACGAATTGTTGTGGAGGAGATGTGGAAGCTTAATCCAGAAGGGGGTATTATTGGAAGAATTTTGTTGGCTTATTATTAACAGGGTGGGCTTATAACCAGGATTTTAAGTTAACAATAAACATGAGTATGGAAAATCCAGCGACAAGTTATGGATTTTGGATCAAAGGTTTCTTATTAACACAGTGATCACAATCCAATTTCTCCAAAGAATATCAATAAAACACAGCCATGAGTTTCTGAGAATGGGGAACTGATAAAAAAAAATTCAGTCACCAAGGGACAATGAATAAAATGCTGGTCCCTGAATAAACACCAGGTTCAAATTTTTCTGGGTTAACAAGACCAAGTTTTAAACAAAGACCAGGGACATTTAACTCAAGAAAATACACAATGTACGGTAAATTTAGGTGCAGTTTATCAGATTTGACCATGAATGTTTGGCAGGGTAAATTAATTGTGTCTACATCAAAAGAAAACAACACCAAATTATGTTATTCCATACAGTAGTCATGAACTAAAACACTGATTTTGAGATCAGACCTAAGGATCCCATTTGAATAATGTTTAGTGCTGCAGCAAAATATTAACACAATCATTGTACATGTAGGTGCCAATGTCAGTTACTTAGGTGCCTAATTGCTACCAGGCTCCTGTTAGAAAGCAGCCTTATAATATTGTGTACATGGAAATATAACATATTCAATAATTATTCTCTCACCATAAAAAGCTCTCCTTGAATCTCTTTGAATGCCATTTCTAATAGGAGAAAAGAAATCAGAAATTACATGAAATTACACAATTACATATTGTATTTGAAATTGAGAAAATATGAAGCATACTTCCACATCACTGCTTTAACATTAAATATACTATCCTCAGAGTCACTATTTAATATAACCAGTGAATAGATGGGTATATGGTTGATGTGAATAATATACATGAACATAGCCAAACCCGCGATATAAAAGGGGGCTGGACTGTCCAACTCGTGCAAATCAGCAAAATCTATTGTTCTTGCTCATTTGCATTAGATTCGGCATGGGGCTTTGCCCTTTTATACCGCAGGTTCATGTTTAAGAATAAAAAGTGACTTGTAAATACAGTGTACAAAAGGAGAATTTTACTATCTTCCCGGCATGCATTGCAAGCAAACTATATTATCAAAAGGCGGTGACCCGCAAGCAACTCATTTTACACAGATGCCATTGAGGTTGGAGGTCAGTTGGTCATAGCAGAAGAAATGTTAACCTTTTTATTGTGTTCACCTTAACAGAATATTTTCCATTTTGGGTTATGTTTACATTTTGCTTTAAGGCCGCTTAAATTCACAGAGGGGTCGAAACCCTTAATCGGCATTGCATGGTAGATGCTTGAAATCTCTTCAGATTCGTGGAATCAATAAACCTTCTTGCCATTTCAAAACAATGCCGGTTTATATTAGAAGAAATATCCATGTATTTGCTTGCTTTGACTTATTGAATCTAACACTGGTTGTGTTGTTTTTAGTTCAAAATCAATCTTCACTTTTCTCGCAATTTTCTGAATTTTCTATGGTACAAGCATTAATCATTCAGAATTATTTCATTTTTTCCTGTGACGAACATAAAACTCTCATCAGAAGTCATTCACCTGAATTTTAACCAAAGCATGCTGGACAGATGGTGATATCCTCCTTTCAGTTTCAAGACAGAACAATTTACAGCTCTTATATAAATTTTGCTTTTGTCTTGGTGCATATTCAAACTCTAAAATACTACAAGCAACAATACAAATAATATTTGATATTTGATGGGCGATCAGTATCCATATATGATAAAAGGTGTTTATAAAAACATTGAAGCTGATCTAGATAAAGATTCTTAATTTAGTTTTAGCATATTACACTTGAACTGCATATTTTAGTTACTCTGATGAAGACCGCAGCTGCAGTAGAAAATTCAGTCTTTTAACAATATATAATTTTTATCTAGATCAGCTTCAATGTTTTTATAAACACCTTTTATCATAAATACAAATAATAATACAGTGTAAAGAAAATTTCTGTGAACCCAAAATTACCTACAGTACACCACCATACATGTACAGTGTATAAGAAAAACACCCTCACCTCTCTATACAGTTACATGTACACCTGGTTATTTATTACTCAATAATGTGTTTCTTTTAACTGATTAGAATATTTGATTTCACATTGGGAGTTTAAAAAGAATGATGCAATCCATTCACAATTACAGTGAATGAACATTATTTTTGAATAATGTGCAGAAAGAGGTGACCAATAATTTTTAACTTTAATACTCCATAGTACAGTGTTCAAGTCAATCCCACTCAAGACCAACAGGGTATTTTTATGAAAGGGTACTATCTAAGTGATCAACCAAGTTACAATCCTGGACGTTATAAAATTCAGACTGCAGATTGCAGACTGACATAAGTGCATATTACATGTAGGTATCAAGTGCAGTCTGCTGACTGGGTACAAAATGCAGACTGACCAAAACTGTCACTTCATCCTAATTTATGACTTAATCTATCAAGTAATCCTTCTAAGCCTTTAAGTAGATGTCTCATAGTTTCTTCTTTCTGACAGTATCCTATTTTCCACAATCACACAGGATACAACCTGTAACTGTGAACATCTTCACATTTTTAATCTGTAATGTTATGAAAATGAATTGCATGGAGTACCTATCAGAGATAGGTACTTAGAGATAGCACACAGCTGCACATGGCTGTAGGCACTACAATAAATTATAGTTTTGGTCTTACAACTGTAATATACATGTATTAACTATTATAGCGCAAAAGCGCACCTGAATTTATTGCCTAATTCTTAGTCGAACAAGTCCAAAAAATCTAAACAAGAAAAGAAGAAAAAGAAAAACAATGTTTCTCAAGATCAACAACCACAAATTGAAGAACACGATGCTAATGCAAACGTCCAAGACGAGCGTAGATCAAATGAAGAAACAATCATTGTTGGAGATTCGATAATCAAAGGATTGCGCAGGGACTTACTAAGTCGAGCGGCAAAGCGGCGAGTAACTGTGAGAAGTTTCCCTGGTGCTACGACCGCCGACATGAAGCATTATCTACAACCAAGCTTAGAAGGAAAACCGAAGGCGATGATTCTTCATGTCGGGACGAACGATTTAAAAAATTCAACATCTGCGCGAAATGTTGCAGAGAAGATCGTTGACTTGGGGAATATGATTGTTATATTATTATGATTGTTATATTATTGTTTTTTATATTGTACCTCTTATTTGTAGTTAGGAAGTTAGGTAGTTAGCTGATTATGATAATTTAAGCTGATGGAAATACCGTGTATAAATAAAGTTATCTTATCTTATCTTATTAGAAAAGTGATGGGGGGGGGGGGGGGGAAGCAAAAAAAAAAATTTCCCAGTAAATTATTAAGGAAAAAAAATTCCCACGCATCATCGCAAAAAAAAAAAATCTGCCAAAGGACAATTAAAAAATAAACTATTAAAAAAAATATTCCAGCCATCGAGTGAAAAAAAAAAAAACGATTTCCACCTTAGGTGGACAAAAAAAAATTTTTTGCCTCTCCCAAAATCCCCCCCCCCCCCCCCATCACTTTTCTAATGGTCCATCCCTTAGCCGACTTGGCCTATGGCCTTGTCAGCTAAAATTAGGCGATATATCACGTAAGCTTGAGCGCAGTAATAGTTTTATAATTCAACACATTGATAACAAAGCACAGTTTGAAGAAAAACTATTGAGGCCAGTCTGTCATTTTTGCATTCTCTTGTCAAAATGCGACAATTTACCTCCATCGTTGGATATATGTCATGTAGACACAGCATACATGAATATAGATAACGTTTTTTACCATATTTAGGCAGTGTATCAATGTGTTGAATTATAAATTAATATAGTCAGCGTTTTATACTCAGTCTGGAGTCCAAAATCTACACAACATAGCATTTGAGGGCACAAATAAGCAACAAAACCAGTGAAATATGCCATATTATTGCACTTGTCTGACTATAGGATAGCGAAAACATTAAAATTTATTCAAAAACTTATATTTGGGAATAGATGATTGTTGTATAATAGTACTAATAGGTAAACTATATAAAAAATAACATGCACATGTATAACAAACAATTTAATCAGCAGAAAGTTGTGTAATGAGGCTGGGCATTTTAACTCGTCAGTTTTTATTTTTTCTTACCTTATTTGTAAAAATACAAAGCCGTATTACACAACTTTTCGCAGAATGACCTCTATTTATACTGACCAGTGACCAGTGATGATGATGATGATGACCAGTCACAATACAATCTACATATTTAAGCTTAATTCATACTTAATGTTGTTGTTTTGAAGACTTAATATTTCTCAGTTATACATGTAAGCTTACAAAACTGTATTTAAATGTACATTATAATATGACCATACGGCCCCGCTGACGCAATCATACAGAAAATAGAATTGAAAGGTGACGTGAGCGGGGCTGGACGGGTTGACGTGAGCTGGTCCGCAAAAAGCCGTCCGGCCCCGCTCAAGTTCAAGAGTGACCTCGCAATAGTCATATTATAAAATACTTATTGACTGAGTTTGGTCGGGCCGGATGGGAAAATATTTGGCTCTCGGTCATGGCGCATGTACCTCGCTGCGCTCGGTCCATACGCCATGACCTTGAGCCAATTATTTTCCCGTCCGGCCCTCCCACTCAGTCAATAGTATTGGACAGTATTGGGCATTGGACAGTTAGAAGCATTCAAGGCATTTCCAGGTAAAGGAGCTATTGCAGAATCCCTGGCCCACTTTCATCGACATAAATTTACTGCTACCATGGTCCCAAAGTGGTTGACTGTGAATTTTGGGCAAGTACTAAAATGAACTACTACTGCGGTCCGCGGTCCCGAAGTGTTTGACTGTGAGTTTAGCCAAGTCCTAAAATCGACTGCTACCGCAGTCACGATCGAAGTGGTTGACTGTGAATTTGGGCAAGTATGCTCACCATTTTATATTATTTTTCACTTGGCACACTTAAAGAACGAGAAATACACACAATGCTTTTGTTTCGCTGCGGAGGTCAGTTACAGTTGTTATGTAAATAATGTCGACTGCCAGACTGCAGACCGCAGTAGCAGCTCCAAAAAGAGATGGCAGGTTTATTATGTAAATTATGATTTGGTGACTGCTGGACCACAGTAGCAGTCTTGATTTATGTAGTTGAAGTATTCTGCCCCTTCATGTATTGTAAAACTTTGCAGGTATAAACTTACATGTAAGCTTAAATTATTAAGTTAACTTACGTGTGCCATGAGCTGTGTTCTTGTAACCCTCTATAAACCCTAATGTACATTTCTCAAAACTGATCTTTTTCGATTCATTGTCTATCAAGTTGTGACGGTTTAAAGTGAAATATATCACACCATTTTTGTGAAAATAAACTGACTTGAGTATTTAGCATTTCAACATGTACATGTAGATTCGTGCCATGGTTGACAGTACAAATTAAATCGAAACGCTACCCAGCGTTAAAAACATACCTGCAAAGATGCGTGGGTTCTTCTTCATTCTTTTAGGGCATTTTGTATTGAGATTTCCACTGAATAAAGCCGTTTTAAGGCCCGAAGCTTCGCCAGTAGTCAAACTCGACCGCCATTCGACCGTTGAAAATATCCCGCCTTCGGCGCCTTCGGGTCAGTGGCATTCATTATTCAGCGGTAGATGCGTCATGTATAGGGACATAGATTGTACCCTTTCGTAGGCCCTGAGTTGCATGGATCCAGCATGTTTTAGCTCAACGGAGAGATTTTGGAGAATTAACTTTCCCGTTTCCAAGGAGTCACTGACGAGAATCTAGCTTCTGCTTATATAATTTTGCTCCTAGAATAACTGAAAAATTTATTGTTATATTTCCCCAGGATCCTCGTAAAGGGTAAACGTTTTCAGGTGCTCACGGGGTACCGCCATTTACCCACTGAACTAGACTACGCAACTTTTACGAATCTCTCTTTGCACTTTAAAGTTGGCCTATTTTATTATTTTATTTTTGACATTATCAGTGCTAGAACAATTTCAATAAGGGGACCGGCCTTGTTTTGTATGAGAATTCTGACGCGTGTCACGCGTCACGCGTCACATGCGCGGCATCATTTTCAAGGAAAGTCTTCGTCCTTTTATTATTCCGGTAAGCTATTCTACCAATACCGAACGCTAAGTAATCTTGACGTTGGCTCTGTCTGTTGTTGCAGTTTTATTTTCCGACTGGCTGCCGAGAATCAACAATATGCCCGAGTGCACACTCAAGCGCTTCTTTTACAGGAATTTATCGGTCTCGCTATTTTCATTTACACGACTTTTAAAAGGGTTACATGATATATTGTTACAGAGTATCTGGAGTCTCCCATTTTATTTACATGGTTTTTGCAGCTATGGATTCAATAAGTATGTAGTTCAATAAGAGCATTTTTAATACGCTTTAAATAGTACAGATCATCGATGAAAGTTGGACTGAGTTTTGATAAAGTCCGATGATGTGGTAGAAGTCCCATGTAATTTATCAGTGTTCATGTCTTTCACAGCTTCCTATTCTCATTTAGCTTCAATACCACGGTTCCGGTCGATTCCAGTGTTTCAAAGGCACCCGCATTTTGGCGTGAGTTTTTAGAATCTACATAACTCGAGCCGTCAGAGAAAGCTTAAAACAGTTCGAGTTAATAAAATTTCAAGTTATTGGAGGTAACGAATAATTGTAAAAGAGTGAAGCAGGGGAAAACTGCCTTTAGTTCTAAATATCAAGAAGTTCGATACTGTGACTCTCTAATCCTCGAGGGGAGGCGCGAAGCGCCGATACTCACACGCGTGTACATGTTTCAGCTTTTCGTGCTCCTCCCTCCTCCCTTACATGTTATTTACAGGATAGCCCCCTTTTTCTCGAAATACATGCTATTTATAGGGTTCCTTATAGTCTCTCTTTTTTGATTTGCATGTTATTTACAGGATAGCCCCCTTTTTTGATTTACATGTTATTTACATGATATCCTCCCTTTTTCGATTTACATGTTATTTACATGGTTCCTTGCAGGCTCCCTTTTTCGATTTACATGTTATTTACAGGGTCCTTGTAGTCTCTATTTTTTTTTATTAACATGTTATTTAAAGGATAGCCTCCCTTTTTCGATTTACATGTTATTTACAGGGTTCCTTGTAGGCTCCTTTTTTCGATTTACATGTTATTTACAGGATAGCCCCCTTTTTTGATTTACATGTTATTTACACGATAGCCTCCCTTTTTCGATTTACATGTTATTTACAGGTTTCCTTATAATCTGTCTTTTTTTATTTACATGTTATTTACAGGATAGCCTCCCTTTTTCGATTTACATGTTATTTACATTGTTCCTTGCAGGCTCCCTTTTTCGATTTACATGTTATTTACAGGGTCTAGATACTGTAAATGTGTGTGGAATAATTTCCATGTTATTTACATAACCCTCTTTTTTCTTACTGTAGCAAGAACCATGTAAATAACTATTTACAGTAGATTTACATGTGTGTTCAAAGCTGTAAATTTCATGTAAATTTTATTTACAAAACCCTAACATGTAAATCGCAGTTTACAAAGTATGTAAATCCATATTTACATGTTGTAAATTACTTTTTACATGTGCATGTAAATTTTCAACTTTTCCTGTGTCGCATGTGGTCCCATCTAAGAAAAAGTATATCGAGAAACAAACAGCGCCACATCAAATTGTCTCCTTGAACTCCATTAAGCTCAAACGTTAGGACTTTATCCATAGACTCAAAGTTATGTATACGGCACCTCGTGTAACCGGCCAGACTCAGCAAACCGGCAACTAAATAATACATAAACCTCAGTCGGTTAAAAATATTCAAATTTTGAAGTGTGGTTGCATTGGAGTGGGGTTAAGAAATGTAAAATCAACGGAGTTGATCATGTTTAAGTAAGCTAAATACCGGACTTTCGAGATAACTAGCACTTTTCAGGCCTTCTACTTTAACCGATCAGAATTGTCCCACTCTGGAACTCTGTTAAACTACGCCGCCAGTAGCCTTTGCAGCCTCGCCACGTTGAAGTGTTTTCTTTTTAGTAACGATTCAGTAGTCGTACGTCTTCCGCAAAATTGATATTCCTTTTGCTCCAATCTTTTCCTTTAAGCGAATTACAAAGAGAAGCAGTACTTACTGAAGTCATGCTATCCGCGTGGTTACCTCTTTTAGTAATTGGTCACGCCTTGTTACCCTTTACAATTTGTTGGCAAGGAGATTAAGTGAAAACAAGCCAAAACATGAGATATGAACTGAACTGAAAACGATTATACATTTGCCAACTTACGAGTTGAATTGGTGACTTGAGACGGCAGTGAAAAATGTCAATTTTCTTTACCATTCTTTTCTCCAAAGCGGAATGACAAAGAGAAGCAGTAGTAACTAAAATCATGTTATCCACGTGGTTACGTTTTTTTCAACAGGACGGTTAAAGATAAATACTGCGGGCACTAAATGACTGACAAACTTTGTTCGATCACAACGATCTTCTTCGATTTCGTCATCGCTACTTTCTATCAGATCTTGCAACACTTCGTTCGTACAAATAGGCTTCATTTATCGGCCTCCTTTTAGTTTAGTTCCAAAAGAGACTTGTTAATTCTATTCATAGCCGCACTCGTCTTTGTAATAGCCCTACTCGTATGTTTAAATTCCCTTCCTGTAACTGAAACTCCTAGCACTTTTCAGGCCTTCTCCACTCTGGAACTCTGTTTGTAAACCTACGCCACCCAGTAGCCTTTGCACTTTAGAGTGGTTTTACTAGTAACTACTTTATCATTAACATGAATATTTGACGTAAATATGATCTTAACACTTTCAATTGAGTGTCGCACGGACCAAAACAAAAATAATGGTTCTGATGAATCACGACGCACACAATCCAATGAACCAGTTCAGAAATCGAAGTAAATACATGTAGTCAGTCATGTAGAAAATACGTGTTTGCTTTAACTTCTGATCGGTACAAACCGTAGCAATAATGCAAAACCAAAGCAAATGCGGAATTACGTATATTTACTTTCGACACTCAATTAAAAATCACTCTAAAACATAGATAGAGTTCGTTCCTGCTGTGAGTGCCGTAGCACGAATGACGTAAAACAAAAGAAACAAAAGACAGAAAACAATATAACTCCACAACAAAACTAAAATACAAAACCTCAAAAACAACAGAAGTACACTGAATGTGTTACTTCCAGAAAGATCCATAGATAGCGAGAGCAAGTTCAAGTGCCCGCTCATTTGAATAATAAAAGTTAGGCACATTCTTGAAAAAACAAAGTACGTCATTAGCTTTTTTATCACACATTGGCGCTTTTTTACTGCATGTTTATATCCACTGATAACTGTTGCTCCATCTGAGCATTAATGTGAATAGACAAACCAGTTGTCATTATAAGCGCACAATTTTGAGATCATATAGCTAAGTAGATAAACACGTTGTATTGATATGGTACATCGACAAACCTGTTGTAAACAACTATTATACCTATAATTAATCAAGCAAACAAGGCGGAAATTTTAGCCGCAAGGCATTTTTATTTATGCAAAACTTCTAAAGCTGACACTAAAAGAACAAGGAGCCCGATGGGCTTCGAAACTGGCTCATTTGGTTTCAGTTTTCACCTTGTTTTACATGCATATTAGCAATTCACAATATACACTCTAGAATCTATCAATATGCACAGTCCAGTTCACATTTACATTTACATTCCACAGCCCGCTTCAAGCACTTCTTAGGGACGGACCATTTTCCATTTTATTGTTAAGGGGGGGGGGGGGGGGGGGGGAGGGGGAGGTGGGGTTGGGCAATTATTAAAAAAAATTCCTGCACAGCAAAAGTAAAGAAAAAAAATAATAATGCACAGCGAGCCAAAGGAAAAAAAGGTATGGAACAATCCCGATAAAAATTCTTGCACAACATCAAGACAGAAAAAGAAAGTCATGATCAGAAAAATTGCCCAACCCCCCCCCCCCCCCCCCCTTCCCCCTTCCCCCTCCCCACCACAAAAATAAAATCGTCCATCCCTTAGTAGGCTACAAATTCAGGTCTATATTTTTTTCCCTGATCGGCTCGGTACTGTTAGAAAAAACATTAGTTTAGAACTTTGTACGTATTTTTTTCGCTTTAAAATCCTTGAAACCATGCCACCTAATCAGGATTGTTTAAAGACAGGCATTTTGGAGAATCGGTGATGGGTTTCAATCAACATGATCGATCAAATGATTAACAGCCGACCATAGCGTGACGTAAATACGAGATGTGTGGAATTTGAACGTGACTCCATGACGTAATGCTTGAGAATTGTTTACTCAGCAGTGACTTGCCAGGACGTGTTTTGTTCAACGATTTACTCAATCTAAACTCAACTGTTTGACAGTTGATTTGGTAAGAAAAGTTCAACCCGCTTTCATTTTATCAGAAATAGAACACATCCGAAAATCACAGAGATTTAATGTTTAACAAATTCCGTCGAAATTAGAACGGTAAATATATGAATTACAGTTGCTTAATTATTGGTTACAGTTCGCTTTTCTACTTCTGAAAACACAGCAAAATACAGTACACGGTAGCGATATACAAAGGATATAAATTTCAAAGCAAAGCCATTTCCCTTAAATGAGCATGACTTCCTCCTAGACGTCTCCTAAAACGAAGAAAATGAGGAAAACATATGGTTGTATTTTGAAATAATCACGGAAAAGGGCCTACCTTGCAGAATATCTAACCAAAATTAGTCAAAGTGAAGCGATCGATGAATGTCACAGCAGCTGCAACAAACTAACTATCGATGTCTCACAAATCCAACAGCCGAATCTTGTTACAGCATCGTTTTGTTTTACAACAGCAAACGCGGATGATATCGTTTTTTTTTTTATAACGATCGAAGAAAGTAAGCAACTCTTGAACCATCAATCGAGCAGAGGAAGTAAACCGTTTACCGGAAGTAAACTAGGTACGGTGTTGGCCGCAGCAAAAGCGATTCCCGGGGCAGATGACCCGACAGGCCGAAATAAAAGAGGGTATTTTAAGAACTGGCTCGTCGCTCTGCCAGTTAACAAGTCGCAGTCATGAATGGCCGTCTCAAAATAATGATGCTAACTGTTTGGGTAGTATTTCTGCTAGCCGTCGTTGTGCAGGGTAAGTTATACTTGTCATACGTTATTAGCGTTCAATAGAGACACACTAAAATCACAAGTGTCATGCGCCAATAAGAGATCTAATAAAAGTAGATGTACAGAAAGGCAAGCACTGCAAGAATGCAAGCAACTATTTAAAAATAACTTTACACAGCCCGTAACCGTCATTTTCCTTTATGAAAATTTGGGACCACTGTTTAGCGCTGTCAAAGAAAAAACAAGTAATAGCGAAAGCTTCTCATTTATTGATTTTTCCTTACACCTGATCAACTCAGTCACACTCAGTTATATAACGGGTACGTAGCGCAATATATATGACATTTAGTCCGCCGGATATAAAGGAACGTATATAAATTTAACAGGAAGGTTAAATCATGACTTGCCAAGTTCAGACTTCTAAAAACCCAAGACTGATGATATTTTAATTTGGAACACATTTCAAGTCGCTTTTTTTCTGGCGAACACTTACAGAGTTATTATTCTGTTTAAGATGCTTGCGTCGTTCAGTCAAATTAAACGGATGTAGCAAACCGTTGATTAAAGTGTGAACATGATGGAATTTTGGAGAGCACTGCTATAGCAATGCGTTCAACCCTTTCTCTCGCATGTGTTCCCATCTTCGAAAAAGTATATCGAGAAACAAACAGCACCACAGCAAACAGTCTGCTTTATAGCATTTAACGCATACTTCCATAGACTCAAAGGTATATTATCCACCTCGTGTAGCCAGACTAACTAAGCAAACAGAGTAAGCAAACTGAACTAAATGATATTTTTAAATCTCTTCGAGAATACTTTTAAACTTTCATAAGCTTTATTATTAATAATTTCTTAATCATTTTCCACTCATTCCAGGCATAGTAGGCAACTTTCCATTGACAGCAGGCTAAATTTTAGTTTTAACGGTTTTTGATGAGATGAAAAAATGATTACAAAACGTGAAGAAGTTACGGGTATTAGCTCGCCTATATGTAACTTAAAAATCTGCGGAGCCAGACATTGAGACCCTCAGCAAGAAGTGAACCCCTGGAGTGGTCGTACGTCTTCCGCCAAATTGATATTCCTTTTCCTGCAATCTTTTCTTTTATGCGAATTACAAAGAAAAGCAGTTGTCACTGAGATCATGCTATCCGCGTGGTCACCCATAACGAGCCAGACGTTCTTAGCAACCAAAAAACAACAGAAGTACACTGAATGTTCTAAAAATAGTAAAATTGAAGCCAGGATTCATAACTATAAACTGGAAAGGAGTTGACACTGGCTTGAATAAAAAACGTAAAAGCTGCTAAGAACTATGCTGGTATATTGGCACCATGGCGACGTGACGTGTTCTTAGCAGCTTTTACGTTTTTTATTCAAGCCAGTGTCAACTCCTTTCCAGTTTATACACTGAATGTGTTCCGTTACTTCCAGAAAGATCCATAGATAGCGAGAGCAAGTTCAAGTGCCCGCTCATTTGAATAATAAAAGTTAGGCACATTCTTGAAAAAACAAAGTACGTCATTAGCTTTTTTATCACACATTGGCGCCTTTTTACTGCATGTTTATATCCACTGATAACTGTTCATGACTGTTGCTCCATCTGAGCATTAATGTGAATAGACAAACCAGTTGTCATCATGAGCGCAAAATTTTGAGATCATATAGCTAAGTAGATAAACACGTTGTATTGATATGGTACATCGACAAACCCGTTGTAAACAACTATTATACCTATAATTAATTAAATCTGTGTTGCTGATCTTGAAAAAACGGCAAGCTCAGTTCCCAGGGAAAACTCGTGAGAATAAACAACAGTGCCAAGCGTAGCGGCGACGCGCGTATAACTCTTGTTCGTTTGGTTATGCACATTATTAAACAAAACAAAAAACCCGCAGTATCTTGTTCGCGATCGCGTATATAAAGCTTATTTACAAATTCTTGACCTCAAGCATTAAATATTTATTCATCCACAATTAATTCCTCTTGCATTAGTTTCGCTTTTGCGGCGCTTTTTTTAACTACAGTGCGCCGAGTTATGAACGATCGATTTTCAATTTCAAAGCGCCACAAGAACACAAACAAATCGGCGATATTAAGAAAAAAGCAGTGGAGTATTTAGGATTTCAGCGCTATTCGTTTTATCCTTGATTTATATTTCTTTAAGTTTCTGGGTTTTTTTTGTGTTTTCCTTCGTTTGTCATTCGTTTTAGATAAAGGAATGTTTTGATTGCGCTGGCCGTGAGTTGTTTTCGTATCTGTCACGAGACAAGGGACAAGATACGATACCTCATTGGTCAGTTCCAGACGGTTGACATGACAACGTGACACATAATGGCGTCATGACTGCACTGAAGGAATATTCTGAGATCAAAACATCGACATGGAGAACGAAACACACAAAATTATATGATATAATCGCCTGTATAAATTGATCTATCGAGAAATCTAAAGGATCAGCAGACTTTGGTTGATGGGTGAGTCTTCAGGCCGAAGAAATTGGCCGGAAAACGTTAAGCCGATCTTGATGCGCGACACGGACACCATGATTTCATTCCAAAATAGAAATTACATGCGCATTCAAAGCGCTCTGGGTTCAAAATAATATCGCACATCAACATTTGAATTGCTCTGTTTTGCGAAGGAAGTAAAAAATCATCAGATTCCTTTTGTATTCTGCGGGAAACAAAAGTTTAAAATCACTGAACGACTCAAACAAGAAATGCTTCAAGGACCAGTTGGCGGCCCGAAAGCGCCGCTCGGCATAATCAGACTGTCTCGTCACCCGATCAGTTTTTATATATAGTACATGAGATAATTAAAGAATTCAAGAGGTCTGGAATTCATGTAAAAGTATTTTTACGATTCCCCAAATCAGAATTCATCCTTTTCGTGTGAAGAAAGTTTAATTTATCGAGTGGTCTGTGCATTCATTCTCAAGCGTCAGGAATGGCTACGCACAAGCTGAATACTTCGCAGTTTGAAACCGCTACTCGCCAAAAAAAAAATGTATCTCGGCCTACAGTGATCCAAATTCATCGCTTAAGATCTCTTTTTGAAGCTCTCAAAATGCTCCGTTTTTATAAATACAAATTAAAGCTGAAAGCATGTTGTATTCCCCGGAGTTAATTTACACGTAAAAAACAAAAGCATATTTTCACATCTTCGCGGCGGAAAGCCGCTTAATCGAGCTATTGTTCCAGTTCTTTGAATTCGGTTCAGAGTCTTTCGACATAAGATCCTGTAAGATCTCACCTTTTTTCAACCGAGTAAAACCGAACTTACTTCGCACGCGTTCGGTGGCTCCCGAAGTGAATGCCCAAAGGAGTAAACAGAGCCCTCGAGCCACAAAATCCAGCGGTATCACCCATTTCTCAATGACACACTCAAATCGGCGTGAAGTTGTAACATGACAACTTCTATTCAAACTGGCCAATATGTTTCACGGAAGCGGATTAAGCGCTGGAATGTGACAGAAAGCATGGGATTCACACCAGTTAATATATTCAAGACTATAAATGTAAACATTCCCTTCTTGTGGGTCTCTTTTGCCGTAAAACCCACGGCCACCCGTTTCGAAGCGCGTTCCACTGTTCGGCTCAAGTTCCCGTTCTTCAGCGCTACAGCCACCGGTTCAACCGCCCCAACATTCTCTACAAGTGGCCCTTCAGTTACGACAACAAGCTCCACACGTTCAGCCTCAAGCTACCAACACAGGGGCAAATATATTTTCCGCTATTCAGTTGGCGTCACATCGACTGGTTTTTCGCGTTTGTAGGGTAGGTGTTTCTGAGTGCATTTTAAAATTATTTAGTCATGTTTGGGCCTCTCTGGTCGTGTACGAATACTGAACTAGGTTCAGTTGTCAATTAGGTGTTCGATAGGTTCGTTTGGCCATAGCTGAACTTTGGGCCTCTCGGGTCCGGCACGAATACTGAACTAGGTTCAGGTGCCAATAAGGTGTGTTTGGCCATAGCTGAACTTTGTGTTCAGTGGAAATTCATTTTTCTTTGGACCTCTCGGGTCGGGCACGAATACTGAACTAGGTTCAGGTGCCAATAGGTGTGTTTGGCCATAGCTGAACTTAATGTGTTCGGTGGAAATTCAATTACTTTGGACCTTTCGGGTCGCGCACGAATACTGAACTAGGTTCAGGTGCCAATAAGGTGTGTTTGGCCATAGCTGAACTTAATGTTCGGTGGAAATTCATTTGCTTTGGGCCTCGCGGGTCCGGCACGAATACTGAACTAGGTTCAGGTGCCAATAAGGTGTATTTGGCCATGGCTGAACGTAATGTTCGGTGGAAATTCATTTACTTTGGACCTTCGGGTCGCGCACGAATACTGAACTAGGTTCAGGTGCCAATAAGGTGTGTTTGGCCATAGCTGAACTTTGTGTTCAGTGGAAATTTATTTACTTTGGACCTCTCGGGTTGGGCACGAATACTGCACTAGGTTCAGGTGCCAATAAGGTGTGTTTGGCCATAGCTGAACTTTGTGTTCGGTGGAAATTCATTTACTTTGGACCTCTCGGGTCGGGCACGAATACTGAACTAGGTTCAGGTGTCAATTAGGTGTGTTTGGCCACGGCTGAACTTTGTGTTCAGTGGAAATTCATTTACTTTGGGCCTCTCGGGTCGGGCACGAATACCGAACTAGGTTCGGGTGCCAATAAGGTGTGTTTGGCCATAGCTGAACCTTGTGTTCGGTGGCAATTCATTTCCTTTGGACCTCTCGGGTCGGGCACGAATGCTGAACTGGGTTCAGGTGCCAATAAGTGGCCATACAGTGTAGCTGAACTTTCTGTTCAGTGGAAATTCATTTACTTTGGACCTCTCGGGCCGGGCATGAATACTGGACTAGGTTCAGGTGCCAATATGGTGTGTTTAGCCATAGTTGACCTCTGTGTTCGATGGAATTTATTTACTTTGGGCCTCTCTGGCCAGGCACGAATACTGAACTGGGTTTAGGGGTCAACAAAGTGTGATGGCCATAGCTGAACTCTGTGTTCAGTTGAGTCTTATTTACGTTTGGGCCTATCTGGCCGGGCACGAACTCTGAACTAGGTTCAGGTGTCAATAAGGTGTGTTTCAAAACAACTGACCTCTGCGCATGTGTTCAGTGGAAGTTATTTCACTTTCGACTTCTTTGGCGGGACACGCATACTGAACTAGGTTCAGGTGTCAATAAGGTGTGTTTGGCAATGGCAAAACTTGGTGTTCGGTGGAAATTTGTTTACGTTTGGGCCTCCATGACTGGGCACTAGGTTCGGTTCAGGTGCCAATTAAGTGTGTTTAGTGTTTAGCAATATTTGGCATTCGGT
This sequence comes from Cladopsammia gracilis, assembly GCA_022457155.1. Classification (NCBI taxonomy): domain Eukaryota; kingdom Metazoa; phylum Cnidaria; class Anthozoa; order Scleractinia; family Dendrophylliidae; genus Cladopsammia; species Cladopsammia gracilis. The sequence continues at coordinate 239,040 of JAJGOT010000268.1, read as the reverse complement.
GGAAATTTATCTACGCTTGCCCCCCCCCCCCCCCCCCCGGTCGTGACACGAATACTGAACCGGGTTCAGGTGTCAGTTAGGTGTCTTTGGCAATAGTTCAACTCTGTGTTCGGTGGAAATTTATTAAGGTGTGGGCCTCTCTAGTTGGGCAAGAATACTGATCTAGGTTCAGGTGTCAACTAGGTGTGCTTGACAGTTCCTGAGCTCAGTGTTCCGTGGGAATATATTTAAACTTGGGCCTCCCTGGCCGGGCAGGAATACTAATTCAGGCCCATGTATTATTTAAGTGTGTTTGGTGATAGTTTGAACTCACTGTTTAGTGGAGACTTGTTTACCCCTGGGCCTCCCTGGCCTGGGACGAATTCTGGATTACGCTCAGGTGTTAATTTGGTGTGTTTGGCGGTAGCTGAACTCTGTGTTTATTCCCTATTGCATTCATTTGTTTTCTTCTCGTTTTTTATGGACCACACGCCCCGGGGGGCTCCCCACCTTTCCCACCAGTGAGTTTAATTGTCCCGGGGCTATCTAAAGCCCTTTGTGCCCGACTCTTGCAGTTGAGCCGGGACTTTTGCTCTCTACTGGTCCCCGGGGGAATCCCAGCTCTCGCCCGTCTTCTCTTCGGTTTCTTTTAGCCGCCATCCAAGCCTCAATGGGAGATTGTACCCAACTTAACCCCGATGGAGGCAGTCGCATCATTTCACGAACGGGTAGTCCAATTGACAACCCTCCTGGGGACCTGTGATGTGGCATCAGTCCCGGATAGTGAACATGTTGTTGTGTGAGAACCGCTTTGTGCTGCATCAGGCACGACACCCCCCCCCCCCCCCCCCCCCCCCCCCCGATGGGTAAATGACCCAAAGGGAACCACATGGAACAGCTAGGAATGCAATGTTAGCGTTGGGATGCAATGTTAGGTTTGGGAGTAAGGTTTGGGAGTAAGGTTTGGGAGTAAGGTTTGGGGAAGGATAGTGAGATATGGGAAAATGGGTCGCTTGGGTGGGAGGAGGCTGCGGGACTACGATCCCGGTGCCTTGCGGAGAGATCCACCTCATTGTTCATACACAGAACAATGGGTCCAATCCTTTCCCAATTCTTAATCAGTGATCCGTGAAACAAAGGCCAGTTTGGATATACTACTATTCAAACTGGCCAATATGTTTCACGGAAGCGGATTAAGCGCTGGAATGTGACAGAAAGCATGGGATTCACACCAGTTAATATATTCAAGACTATAAATGTAAACATTCCCTTCTTGTGGGTCTCTTTTGCCGTAAAACCCACGGCCACTCGTTCGAGGCGTGTTCTCAGAAAATAGGGAGGGGGAGTCTGGGTTGGGTGGGGGCGTTTGTTTGTAGCTGGGAAGAGTCTATGGATAATTTTTGAGCGCCCACCCACCCATCCCTTCGCGCGATATCCTTCCTGGCCTTTGCTCCGGATCCACCTCATTGTTCATACACAGAACAATGGGTCCAATCCTTTCCCAATTCTTAATCAGTGATCCGTGAAACAAAGGCCAGTTTGGATATACTACAAGCCGATTTAAGTGTGTACCCCAAATTTTGGGGTCGTTGAGTATTCATATATTCAAGCTATTGTTCTTGCTGATTGTCGAGTGCTCGTCGAAAATGCAGTGATTTCCGAAAAGCGCAAACCCTTTGAAGTAGGTGAGAAACTCTTCTTTTGTGTCAGATTTCCTGCTTGAACGATTTTTTTTATCATGCAAACAAGGCGGAAATTTTAGCCGCAAGGCATTTTTATTTATGCAAAACTTCTAAAGCTGACACTAAAAGAACAAGTCGCAGTCATGAATGGCCCTCTCAAAATAATGATGCTAACTGTTTGGGTAGTATTTCTGCTAGCGGTCGTTGTGCAGGGTAAGTTATACTTGTCATACGTTATTAGCGTTCAATAGAGACACACTAAAATCACAAGTGTCATGCGCCAATAAGAGATCAAATAAATGTAGATGTACAGAAAGGCAAGCTCTGCAAGAATGCAAGCAACTATTTAAAAATAACTTCACACAGCCCGTAACTGGCCGTCATTTTCCTTTATGAAAATTTGGGACCACTGTTTAGCGCCGTCAAAGAAAAAGCAGGTAAAAGCGAAAGCTTCTCATTTATTGATTTTTCCTTACACCTGGTCAACTCAGTCACACTTATATAACGGGTACGTTGCGCAATATATGACATTTAGTCCGCCGGATATAAAGGAACGTATATAAATTAAACAGGAAGGTTAAATCATGACTTGCCAAGTCCAGACTTCTAAAAACCGAAGACTGACATTTTAATTCTGGCGAACACTTACAGAGTTATTATTCTTTTAAAGATGCTTGCGTCTTTCAGTCAAATTAAACAGATGTAGCAAACCGTTGTATAAAGCGTGAACATGATTCTCGCCCTATGGAATTTTGTAGAGCACTGCTATAGCAATGCGTTCAACCCTTTCTCTCGCATGTGTTCCCATCTTCGAAAAAGTATATCGAGAAACAAACAGCACCACAGCAAACAGTCTGCTTTATAGCATTTAACGCATACTTCCATAGACTCAAAGATATATTATCCACCTCGCGTAGCCGGACTAACTAAGCAAACAGAGTAAGCAAACTGAACTAAATGATATTTTTAAATCTCTTCGAGAATACTTTTAAACTTTCATAAGCTTAATTTCTTAATCATTTTCCACTCATTCCAGGCATAGTAGGCAACTTTCCATTGATAGCAGGCTAAATTTTAGTTTTAACGGTTTTTGATGAGATGAAAAAATGATTACAAAACGTGAAGAAGTTACGGGTATTAGCTCGCCTATATGTAACTTAAAAATCTGCGGAGCCGGACATTGAGACCCTCAGCAAGAAGTGAATCCCTGGAGTGGTCGTACGTCTTCCGCCAAATTGATATTCCTTTTCCTGCAATCTTTTCTTTCATGCGAATTACAAAGAAAAGCAGTTGTCACTGAAATCGTGCTATCCGCGTGGTCACCCATAACGAGCCAGACGTTCTTAGCAACCAAAAAACAACAGAAGTAAACTGAATGTTCTAAAAATAGTAAAATTGCAGCCAGGATTCATAATTTTAAACTGGAAAGGAGTTGACACTGGCTTGAATAAAAAAACGTAAAACCTGCTAAAAACTAAAACGTTTTCTGTTTGTAAAAATAGACGTTTCGACTACAAAAACTCGAGTCTTCATCAGTGATGACAATTAACACATAACATGCAAATTAACACATATGACAATTAACACATAACATTTGCTTTCTGTTTTTGTAAACACAGTCTACAAATTATGCAGATATGCTGGTATATTGGCACCATGGCGACGTGACGTGTTCTTAGCAGCTTTTACGTTTTTTATTCAAGCCAGTGTCAACTCCTTTCCAGTTTATACACTGAATGTGTTCCGTTACTTCCAGAAAGATCCATAGATAGCGAGAGCAAGTTCAAGTGCCCGCTCATTTGAATAATAAAAGTTAGGCACATTCTTGAAAAAACAAAGTACGTCATTAGCTTTTTTATCACACATTGGCGCCTTTTTACTGCATGTTTATATCCACTGATAACTGTTCATGACTGTTGCTCCATCTGAGCATTAATGTGAATAGACAAACCAGTTGTCATCATGAGCGCAAAATTTTGAGATCATATAGCTAAGTAGATAAACACGTTGTATTGATATGGTACATCGACAAACCCGTTGTAAACAACTATTATACCTATAATTAATTAAATCTGTGTTGCTGATCTTGAAAAAACGGCAAGCTCAGTTCCCAGGGAAAACTCGTGAGAATAAACAACAGTGCCAAGCGTAGCGGCGACGCGCGTATAACTCAGTCTTGTTCGTTTGGTTATGCACATTATTAAACAAAACAAAAAGCCCGCAGTATCTTGTTCGCGATCGCGTATATAAAGCTTATTTACAAATTCTTGACCTCAAGCATTAAATATTTATTCATCCACAATTAATTCCTCTTGCATTAGTTTCGCTTTTGCGGCGCTTTTTTTAACTACAGTGCGCCGAGTTATGAACGATCGATTTTCAATTTCAAAGCGCCACAAGAACACAAACAAATCGGCGAAATTAAGAAAAAAGCAGTGGAGTATTTAGGATTTCAGCGCTATTCGTTTTATCCTTGATTTATATTTCTTTAAGTTTCTGTTTTTTTTGTGTTTTCCTTCGTTTGTCATTCGTTTTAGATAAAGGAATGTTTTGATTGCGCTGGCCGTGAGTTGTTTTCGTATCTGTCACGAGACAAGGGACAAGATACGATACCTCATTGGTCAGTTCCAGACGGTTGACATGACAACGTGTGTTGAAGCCACAAATGTAATAATTGACCACAAATGTAATAAAGCCCTCAAATGTAATAAGGATTGACCACAAATGTAATAAAGCCCTCAAATGTAATAAGGATTGACCACAAATGTAATAAAGCCCCCAAATGTAATACGAATTGACCACAAATTACCGTGCGTTCTTCAGTTTGCACGACAGGGTTACCAGCCCTAAGTTATGAGGACCAGGATTTTGCCAGTCATGCATATCTTTCTCGGACAACCAAACTAGGACAAACTGAAGTTGTCTATGTAGTCTATGTAGTGTGTTGGACATCATCTGTCATTCACGTGACCAAACCTGAAGTTGCTATTATCTCTAGTACGGAACCAAGGCCCAGTTATAAAATGTAAACGAAGTAATGTTCGGAGTGAATATCTGTCAAGTTAAATTAAACGTTTATTCACATTTCACAACCTGAACGAACGTAAGCAATTATTTATGCTAGCCTCTTGTCATTTCATTTTAGTTCACAGAGGTCTAAGCGGTATACCACGTCATCGGTCACTTGTTCAATCCCGAAGTAACAACTACAATACTGAAGAGCGCCTCGCAACCAGACTTTGTAAATTTTTTGTAAAATAAACTGCGTACTACTTTCAGCTGGCTACTCTACCATTTCAGAGGCAAATAAAATCTCCGTAACATCACCCAGTAGCAGTACCTCCATATGAAACAGTATAAACTACACGCATAGACAGGATACCGGTGTACAACAGGTTTCGTGACAATCAACTCACAGAGAGAAAACTTAGTGCGACCGAAGGGTATGCCACTTAAAAGTAATTTATATAAAGTTCAAAGTTTGATTGTTCAAATCGCACACAAATGATACGAGTCCCACATACGGTAATGCATGCAATCAGAAGGAACTAACAATTCCAACAGCAAACAAGTATTTCCTTAAGGCGAATCAGTGAAGGGCTTTATTACATTTGTGGTCAATCCTTATTACATTTGAGGGCCTTATTACATTTGAGGGCTTTATTACATTTGTGGTCAATTATTACATTTGTGGCTTCAATATCAGAAGCCACAAATGTAATAATTGACCACAAATGCAATAAAGCCCTCAAATGTAATAAGGATTGACCACAAATGTGAATGACAGATGACGTCCAACACACTACATAGACAACTTCAGTTTGTCCAAGTTTGGTTGTCCGAGAAAGATAATGAATGACTAGCGAAATCCTGGTCCTCACAACTTAGGGCTAGTAACCCTGTCGTGCAAACTGAAGAACGCGCGGTAAAATCCATTATTACATTTGTGGTCAGTTCTTATTACATTTGAGGGCTTTATTACATTTGTGGTCAGTCCTTATTACATTTGAGGGCTTTATTACATTTGTGGTCAATCCTTATTACATTTGAGGGCTTTATTACATTTGTGGTCAATTATTACATTTGTGGCTTCAACAAACGTGACACATAATGGCGTCATGACTGCACTGAAGGAATATTCTGAGATCAAAACATCGACATGGAGAACGAAACACACAAAATTATATGATATAATCGCCTGTATAAATTGATCTATCGAGAAATCTAAAGGATCAGCAGACTTTGGTTGATGGGTGAGTCTTCAGGCCGAAGAAATTGGCCGGAAAACGTTAAGCCGATCTTGATGCGCGACACGGACACCATGATTTCATTCCAAAATAGAAATTACATGCGCATTCAAAGCGCTCTGGGTTCAAAATAATATCGCACATCAACATTTGAATTGCTCTGTTTTGCGAAGGAAGTAAAAAATCATCAGATTCCTTTTGTATTCTGCGGGAAACAAAAGTTTAAAATCACTGAACGACTCAAACAAGAAATGCTTCAAGGACCAGTTGGCGGCCCGAAAGCGCCGCTCGGCATAATCAGACTGTCTCGTCACCCGATCAGTTTTTATATATAGTACATGAGATAATTAAAGAATTCAAGAGGTCTGGAATTCATGTAAAAGTATTTTTACGATTCCCCAAATCAGAATTCATCCTTTTCGTGTAAAGAAAGTTTAATTTATCGAGTGGTCTGTGCATTCATTCTCAAGCGTCAGGAATGGCTACGCACAAGCTGAATACTTCGCAGTTTGAAACCGCTACTCGCCAAAAAAAAAATGTATCTCGGCCTACAGTGATCCAAATTCATCGCTTAAGATCTCTTTTTGAAGCTCTCAAAATGCTCCGTTTTTATAAATACAAATTAAAGCTGAAAGCATGTTGTATTCCCCCGAGTTAATTTACACGTAAAAAACAAAAGCATATTTTCACATCTTCGCGGCGGAAAGCCGCTTAATCGAGCTATTGTTCCAGTTCTTTGAATTCGGTTCAGAGTCTTTCGACATAAGATCCTGTAAGATCTCACCTTTTTTCAACCGAGTAAAACCGAACTTACTTCGCACGCGTTCGGTGGCTCCCGAAGTGAATGCCCAAAGGAGTAAACAGAGCCCTCGAGCCACAAAATCCAGCGGTATCACCCATTTCTCAATGACACACTGAAATCGGCGTGAAGTTGTAACATGACAACTTCAAGCCGATTTAAGTGTGTACCCCAAATTTTGGGGTCGTTGAGTATTCGTATATTCAAGCTATTGTTCTTGCTGATTGTCGAGTGCTCGCTCGCGCAAACCCTTTGAAGTAGGTGAGAAACTCTTCTTTTGTGTCAGATTTCCTGCTTGAACGATTTTTTTATCATGCAAACAAGGCGGAAATTTTAGCCGCAAGGCATTTTTATTTATGCAAAACTTCTAAAGCTGACACTAAAAGAACAAGTCGCAGTCATGAATGGCCCTCTCAAAATAATGATGCTAACTGTTTGGGTAGTATTTCTGCTAGCGGTCGTTGTGCAGGGTAAGTTATACTTGTCATACGTTATTAGCGTTCAATAGAGACACACTAAAATCACAAGTGTCATGCGCCAATAAGAGATCAAATAAATGTAGATGTACAGAAAGGCAAGCTCTGCAAGAATGCAAGCAACTATTTAAAAATAACTTCACACAGCCCGTAACTGGCCGTCATTTTCCTTTATGAAAATTTGGGACCACTGTTTAGCGCCGTCAAAGAAAAAGCAGGTAAAAGCGAAAGCTTCTCATTTATTGATTTTTCCTTACACCTGGTCAACTCAGTCACACTTATATAACGGGTACGTTGCGCAATATATGACATTTAGTCCGCCGGATATAAAGGAACGTATATAAATTAAACAGGAAGGTTAAATCATGACTTGCCAAGTCCAGACTTCTAAAAACCGAAGACTGACATTTTAATTCTGGCGAACACTTACAGAGTTATTATTCTTTTAAAGATGCTTGCGTCTTTCAGTCAAATTAAACAGATGTAGCAAACCGTTGTATAAAGCGTGAACATGATTCTCGCCCTATGGAATTTTGTAGAGCACTGCTATAGCAATGCGTTCAACCCTTTCTCTCGCATGTGTTCCCATCTTCGAAAAAGTATATCGAGAAACAAACAGCACCACAGCAAACAGTCTGCTTTATAGCATTTAACGCATACTTCCATAGACTCAAAGATATATTATCCACCTCGCGTAGCCGGACTAACTAAGCAAACAGAGTAAGCAAACTGAACTAAATGATATTTTTAAATCTCTTCGAGAATACTTTTAAACTTTCATAAGCTTAATTTCTTAATCATTTTCCACTCATTCCAGGCATAGTAGGCAACTTTCCATTGATAGCAGGCTAAATTTTAGTTTTAACGGTTTTTGATGAGATGAAAAAATGATTACAAAACGTGAAGAAGTTACGGGTATTAGCTCGCCTATATGTAACTTAAAAATCTGCGGAGCCGGACATTGAGACCCTCAGCAAGAAGTGAATCCCTGGAGTGGTCGTACGTCTTCCGCCAAATTGATATTCCTTTTCCTGCAATCTTTTCTTTCATGCGAATTACAAAGAAAAGCAGTTGTCACTGAAATCGTGCTATCCGCGTGGTCACCCATAACGAGCCAGACGTTCTTAGCAACCAAAAAACAACAGAAGTAAACTGAATGTTCTAAAAATAGTAAAATTGCAGCCAGGATTCATAATTTTAAACTGGAAAGGAGTTGACACTGGCTTGAATAAAAAAACGTAAAACCTGCTAAAAACTAAAACGTTTTCTGTTTGTAAAAATAGACGTTTCGACTACAAAAACTCGAGTCTTCATCAGTGATGACAATTAACACATAACATGCAAATTAACACATATGACAATTAACACATAACATTTGCTTTCTGTTTTTGTAAACACAGTCTACAAATTATGCAGATATGCTGGTATATTGGCACCATGGCGACGTGACGTGTTCTTAGCAGCTTTTACGTTTTTTATTCAAGCCAGTGTCAACTCCTTTCCAGTTTATACACTGAATGTGTTCCGTTACTTCCAGAAAGATCCATAGATAGCGAGAGCAAGTTCAAGTGCCCGCTCATTTGAATAATAAAAGTTAGGCACATTCTTGAAAAAACAAAGTACGTCATTAGCTTTTTTATCACACATTGGCGCCTTTTTACTGCATGTTTATATCCACTGATAACTGTTCATGACTGTTGCTCCATCTGAGCATTAATGTGAATAGACAAACCAGTTGTCATCATGAGCGCAAAATTTTGAGATCATATAGCTAAGTAGATAAACACGTTGTATTGATATGGTACATCGACAAACCCGTTGTAAACAACTATTATACCTATAATTAATTAAATCTGTGTTGCTGATCTTGAAAAAACGGCAAGCTCAGTTCCCAGGGAAAACTCGTGAGAATAAACAACAGTGCCAAGCGTAGCGGCGACGCGCGTATAACTCAGTCTTGTTCGTTTGGTTATGCACATTATTAAACAAAACAAAAAGCCCGCAGTATCTTGTTCGCGATCGCGTATATAAAGCTTATTTACAAATTCTTGACCTCAAGCATTAAATATTTATTCATCCACAATTAATTCCTCTTGCATTAGTTTCGCTTTTGCGGCGCTTTTTTTAACTACAGTGCGCCGAGTTATGAACGATCGATTTTCAATTTCAAAGCGCCACAAGAACACAAACAAATCGGCGAAATTAAGAAAAAAGCAGTGGAGTATTTAGGATTTCAGCGCTATTCGTTTTATCCTTGATTTATATTTCTTTAAGTTTCTGTTTTTTTTGTGTTTTCCTTCGTTTGTCATTCGTTTTAGATAAAGGAATGTTTTGATTGCGCTGGCCGTGAGTTGTTTTCGTATCTGTCACGAGACAAGGGACAAGATACGATACCTCATTGGTCAGTTCCAGACGGTTGACATGACAACGTGTGTTGAAGCCACAAATGTAATAATTGACCACAAATGTAATAAAGCCCTCAAATGTAATAAGGATTGACCACAAATGTAATAAAGCCCTCAAATGTAATAAGGATTGACCACAAATGTAATAAAGCCCCCAAATGTAATACGAATTGACCACAAATTACCGTGCGTTCTTCAGTTTGCACGACAGGGTTACCAGCCCTAAGTTATGAGGACCAGGATTTTGCCAGTCATGCATATCTTTCTCGGACAACCAAACTAGGACAAACTGAAGTTGTCTATGTAGTCTATGTAGTGTGTTGGACATCATCTGTCATTCACGTGACCAAACCTGAAGTTGCTATTATCTCTAGTACGGAACCAAGGCCCAGTTATAAAATGTAAACGAAGTAATGTTCGGAGTGAATATCTGTCAAGTTAAATTAAACGTTTATTCACATTTCACAACCTGAACGAACGTAAGCAATTATTTATGCTAGCCTCTTGTCATTTCATTTTAGTTCACAGAGGTCTAAGCGGTATACCACGTCATCGGTCACTTGTTCAATCCCGAAGTAACAACTACAATACTGAAGAGCGCCTCGCAACCAGACTTTGTAAATTTTTTGTAAAATAAACTGCGTACTACTTTCAGCTGGCTACTCTACCATTTCAGAGGCAAATAAAATCTCCGTAACATCACCCAGTAGCAGTACCTCCATATGAAACAGTATAAACTACACGCATAGACAGGATACCGGTGTACAACAGGTTTCGTGACAATCAACTCACAGAGAGAAAACTTAGTGCGACCGAAGGGTATGCCACTTAAAAGTAATTTATATAAAGTTCAAAGTTTGATTGTTCAAATCGCACACAAATGATACGAGTCCCACATACGGTAATGCATGCAATCAGAAGGAACTAACAATTCCAACAGCAAACAAGTATTTCCTTAAGGCGAATCAGTGAAGGGCTTTATTACATTTGTGGTCAATCCTTATTACATTTGAGGGCCTTATTACATTTGAGGGCTTTATTACATTTGTGGTCAATTATTACATTTGTGGCTTCAACAAACGTGACACATAATGGCGTCATGACTGCACTGAAGGAATATTCTGAGATCAAAACATCGACATGGAGAACGAAACACACAAAATTATATGATATAATCGCCTGTATAAATTGATCTATCGAGAAATCTAAAGGATCAGCAGACTTTGGTTGATGGGTGAGTCTTCAGGCCGAAGAAATTGGCCGGAAAACGTTAAGCCGATCTTGATGCGCGACACGGACACCATGATTTCATTCCAAAATAGAAATTACATGCGCATTCAAAGCGCTCTGGGTTCAAAATAATATCGCACATCAACATTTGAATTGCTCTGTTTTGCGAAGGAAGTAAAAAATCATCAGATTCCTTTTGTATTCTGCGGGAAACAAAAGTTTAAAATCACTGAACGACTCAAACAAGAAATGCTTCAAGGACCAGTTGGCCGCCCGAAAGCGCCGCTCGGCATAATCAGACTGTCTCGTCACCCGATCAGTTTTTATATATAGTACATGAGATAATTAAAGAATTCAAGAGGTCTGGAATTCATGTAAAAGTATTTTTACGATTCCCCAAATCAGAATTCATCCTTTTCGTGTAAAGAAAGTTTAATTTATCGAGTGGTCTGTGCATTCATTCTCAAGCGTCAGGAATGGCTACGCACAAGCTGAATACTTCGCAGTTTGAAACCGCTACTCGCCAAAAAAAAAATGTATCTCGGCCTACAGTGATCCAAATTCATCGCTTAAGATCTCTTTTTGAAGCTCTCAAAATGCTCCGTTTTTATAAATACAAATTAAAGCTGAAAGCATGTTGTATTCCCCCGAGTTAATTTACACGTAAAAAACAAAAGCATATTTTCACATCTTCGCGTCGGAAAGCCGCTTAATCGAGCTATTGTTCCAGTTCTTTGAATTCGGTTCAGAGTCTTTCGACATAAGATCCTGTAAGATCTCACCTTTTTTCAACCGAGTAAAACCGAACTTACTTCGCACGCGTTCGGTGGCTCCCGAAGTGAATGCCCAAAGGAGTAAACAGAGCCCTCGAGCCACAAAATCCAGCGGTATCACCCATTTCTCAATGACACACTGAAATCGGCGTGAAGTTGTAACATGACAACTTCAAGCCGATTTAAGTGTGTGCCCCAAATTTTGGGGTCGTTGAGTATTCGTATATTCAAGCTATTGTTCTTGCTGATTGTCGAGTGCTCGCTCGCGCAAACCCTTTGAAGTAGGTGAGAAACTCTTCTTTTGTGTCAGATTTCCTGCTTGAACGATTTTTTTATCATGCAAACAAGGCGGAAATTTTAGCCGCAAGGCATTTTTATTTATGCAAAACTTCTAAAGCTGACACTAAAAGAACAAGTCGCAGTCATGAATGGCCCTCTCAAAATAATGATGCTAACTGTTTGGGTAGTATTTCTGCTAGCGGTCGTTGTGCAGGGTAAGTTATACTTGTCATACGTTATTAGCGTTCAATAGAGACACACTAAAATCACAAGTGTCATGCGCCAATAAGAGATCAAATAAATGTAGATGTACAGAAAGGCAAGCTCTGCAAGAATGCAAGCAACTATTTAAAAATAACTTCACACAGCCCGTAACTGGCCGTCATTTTCCTTTATGAAAATTTGGGACCACTGTTTAGCGCCGTCAAAGAAAAAGCAGGTAAAAGCGAAAGCTTCTCATTTATTGATTTTTCCTTACACCTGGTCAACTCAGTCACACTTATATAACGGGTACGTTGCGCAATATATGACATTTAGTCCGCCGGATATAAAGGAACGTATATAAATTAAACAGGAAGGTTAAATCATGACTTGCCAAGTCCAGACTTCTAAAAACCGAAGACTGACATTTTAATTCTGGCGAACACTTACAGAGTTATTATTCTTTTAAAGATGCTTGCGTCTTTCAGTCAAATTAAACAGATGTAGCAAACCGTTGTATAAAGCGTGAACATGATTCTCGCCCTATGGAATTTTGTAGAGCACTGCTATAGCAATGCGTTCAACCCTTTCTCTCGCATGTGTTCCCATCTTCGAAAAAGTATATCGAGAAACAAACAGCACCACAGCAAACAGTCTGCTTTATAGCATTTAACGCATACTTCCATAGACTCAAAGATATATTATCCACCTCGCGTAGCCGGACTAACTAAGCAAACAGAGTAAGCAAACTGAACTAAATGATATTTTTAAATCTCTTCGAGAATACTTTTAAACTTTCATAAGCTTAATTTCTTAATCATTTTCCACTCATTCCAGGCATAGTAGGCAACTTTCCATTGATAGCAGGCTAAATTTTAGTTTTAACGGTTTTTGATGAGATGAAAAAATGATTACAAAACGTGAAGAAGTTACGGGTATTAGCTCGCCTATATGTAACTTAAAAATCTGCGGAGCCGGACATTGAGACCCTCAGCAAGAAGTGAATCCCTGGAGTGGTCGTACGTCTTCCGCCAAATTGATATTCCTTTTCCTGCAATCTTTTCTTTCATGCGAATTACAAAGAAAAGCAGTTGTCACTGAAATCGTGCTATCCGCGTGGTCACCCATAACGAGCCAGACGTTCTTAGCAACCAAAAAACAACAGAAGTAAACTGAATGTTCTAAAAATAGTAAAATTGCAGCCAGGATTCATAATTTTAAACTGGAAAGGAGTTGACACTGGCTTGAATAAAAAAACGTAAAACCTGCTAAAAACTAAAACGTTTTCTGTTTGTAAAAATAGACGTTTCGACTACAAAAACTCGAGTCTTCATCAGTGATGACAATTAACACATAACATGCAAATTAACACATATGACAATTAACACATAACATTTGCTTTCTGTTTTTGTAAACACAGTCTACAAATTATGCAGATATGCTGGTATATTGGCACCATGGCGACGTGACGTGTTCTTAGCAGCTTTTACGTTTTTTATTCAAGCCAGTGTCAACTCCTTTCCAGTTTATACACTGAATGTGTTCCGTTACTTCCAGAAAGATCCATAGATAGCGAGAGCAAGTTCAAGTGCCCGCTCATTTGAATAATAAAAGTTAGGCACATTCTTGAAAAAACAAAGTACGTCATTAGCTTTTTTATCACACATTGGCGCCTTTTTACTGCATGTTTATATCCACTGATAACTGTTCATGACTGTTGCTCCATCTGAGCATTAATGTGAATAGACAAACCAGTTGTCATCATGAGCGCAAAATTTTGAGATCATATAGCTAAGTAGATAAACACGTTGTATTGATATGGTACATCGACAAACCCGTTGTAAACAACTATTATACCTATAATTAATTAAATCTGTGTTGCTGATCTTGAAAAAACGGCAAGCTCAGTTCCCAGGGAAAACTCGTGAGAATAAACAACAGTGCCAAGCGTAGCGGCGACGCGCGTATAACTCAGTCTTGTTCGTTTGGTTATGCACATTATTAAACAAAACAAAAAGCCCGCAGTATCTTGTTCGCGATCGCGTATATAAAGCTTATTTACAAATTCTTGACCTCAAGCATTAAATATTTATTCATCCACAATTAATTCCTCTTGCATTAGTTTCGCTTTTGCGGCGCTTTTTTTAACTACAGTGCGCCGAGTTATGAACGATCGATTTTCAATTTCAAAGCGCCACAAGAACACAAACAAATCGGCGAAATTAAGAAAAAAGCAGTGGAGTATTTAGGATTTCAGCGCTATTCGTTTTATCCTTGATTTATATTTCTTTAAGTTTCTGTTTTTTTTGTGTTTTCCTTCGTTTGTCATTCGTTTTAGATAAAGGAATGTTTTGATTGCGCTGGCCGTGAGTTGTTTTCGTATCTGTCACGAGACAAGGGACAAGATACGATACCTCATTGGTCAGTTCCAGACGGTTGACATGACAACGTGTGTTGAAGCCACAAATGTAATAATTGACCACAAATGTAATAAAGCCCTCAAATGTAATAAGGATTGACCACAAATGTAATAAAGCCCTCAAATGTAATAAGGATTGACCACAAATGTAATAAAGCCCCCAAATGTAATACGAATTGACCACAAATTACCGTGCGTTCTTCAGTTTGCACGACAGGGTTACCAGCCCTAAGTTATGAGGACCAGGATTTTGCCAGTCATGCATATCTTTCTCGGACAACCAAACTAGGACAAACTGAAGTTGTCTATGTAGTCTATGTAGTGTGTTGGACATCATCTGTCATTCACGTGACCAAACCTGAGGTTGCTATTATCTCTAGTACGGAACCAAGGCCCAGTTATAAAATGTAAACGAAGTAATGTTCGGAGTGAATATCTGTCAAGTTAAATTAAACGTTTATTCACATTTCACAACCTGAACGAACGTAAGCAATTATTTATGCTAGCCTCTTGTCATTTCATTTTAGTTCACAGAGGTCTAAGCGGTATACCACGTCATCGGTCACTTGTTCAATCCCGAAGTAACAACTACAATACTGAAGAGCGCCTCGCAACCAGACTTTGTAAATTTTTTGTAAAATAAACTGCGTACTACTTTCAGCTGGCTACTCTACCATTTCAGAGGCAAATAAAATCTCCGTAACATCACCCAGTAGCAGTACCTCCATATGAAACAGTATAAACTACACGCATAGACAGGATACCGGTGTACAACAGGTTTCGTGACAATCAACTCACAGAGAGAAAACTTAGTGCGACCGAAGGGTATGCCACTTAAAAGTAATTTATATAAAGTTCAAAGTTTGATTGTTCAAATCGCACACAAATGATACGAGTCCCACATACGGTAATGCATGCAATCAGAAGGAACTAACAATTCCAACAGCAAACAAGTATTTCCTTAAGGCGAATCAGTGAAGGGCTTTATTACATTTGTGGTCAATCCTTATTACATTTGAGGGCCTTATTACATTTGAGGGCTTTATTACATTTGTGGTCAATTATTACATTTGTGGCTTCAATATCAGAAGCCACAAATGTAATAATTGACCACAAATGCAATAAAGCCCTCAAATGTAATAAGGATTGACCACAAATGTGAATGACAGATGACGTCCAACACACTACATAGACAACTTCAGTTTGTCCAAGTTTGGTTGTCCGAGAAAGATAATGAATGACTAGCGAAATCCTGGTCCTCACAACTTAGGGCTAGTAACCCTGTCGTGCAAACTGAAGAACGCGCGGTAAAATCCATTATTACATTTGTGGTCAGTTCTTATTACATTTGAGGGCTTTATTACATTTGTGGTCAGTCCTTATTACATTTGAGGGCTTTATTACATTTGTGGTCAATCCTTATTACATTTGAGGGCTTTATTACATTTGTGGTCAATTATTACATTTGTGGCTTCAACAAACGTGACACATAATGGCGTCATGACTGCACTGAAGGAATATTCTGAGATCAAAACATCGACATGGAGAACGAAACACACAAAATTATATGATATAATCGCCTGTATAAATTGATCTATCGAGAAATCTAAAGGATCAGCAGACTTTGGTTGATGGGTGAGTCTTCAGGCCGAAGAAATTGGCCGGAAAACGTTAAGCCGATCTTGATGCGCGACACGGACACCATGATTTCATTCCAAAATAGAAATTACATGCGCATTCAAAGCGCTCTGGGTTCAAAATAATATCGCACATCAACATTTGAATTGCTCTGTTTTGCGAAGGAAGTAAAAAATCATCAGATTCCTTTTGTATTCTGCGGGAAACAAAAGTTTAAAATCACTGAACGACTCAAACAAGAAATGCTTCAAGGACCAGTTGGCCGCCCGAAAGCGCCGCTCGGCATAATCAGACTGTCTCGTCACCCGATCAGTTTTTATATATAGTACATGAGATAATTAAAGAATTCAAGAGGTCTGGAATTCATGTAAAAGTATTTTTACGATTCCCCAAATCAGAATTCATCCTTTTCGTGTAAAGAAAGTTTAATTTATCGAGTGGTCTGTGCATTCATTCTCAAGCGTCAGGAATGGCTACGCACAAGCTGAATACTTCGCAGTTTGAAACCGCTACTCGCCAAAAAAAAAATGTATCTCGGCCTACAGTGATCCAAATTCATCGCTTAAGATCTCTTTTTGAAGCTCTCAAAATGCTCCGTTTTTATAAATACAAATTAAAGCTGAAAGCATGTTGTATTCCCCCGAGTTAATTTACACGTAAAAAACAAAAGCATATTTTCACATCTTCGCGTCGGAAAGCCGCTTAATCGAGCTATTGTTCCAGTTCTTTGAATTCGGTTCAGAGTCTTTCGACATAAGATCCTGTAAGATCTCACCTTTTTTCAACCGAGTAAAACCGAACTTACTTCGCACGCGTTCGGTGGCTCCCGAAGTGAATGCCCAAAGGAGTAAACAGAGCCCTCGAGCCACAAAATCCAGCGGTATCACCCATTTCTCAATGACACACTGAAATCGGCGTGAAGTTGTAACATGACAACTTCAAGCCGATTTAAGTGTGTGCCCCAAATTTTGGGGTCGTTGAGTATTCGTATATTCAAGCTATTGTTCTTGCTGATTGTCGAGTGCTCGCTCGCGCAAACCCTTTGAAGTAGGTGAGAAACTCTTCTTTTGTGTCAGATTTCCTGCTTGAACGATTTTTTTATCATGCAAACAAGGCGGAAATTTTAGCCGCAAGGCATTTTTATTTATGCAAAACTTCTAAAGCTGACACTAAAAGAACAAGTCGCAGTCATGAATGGCCCTCTCAAAATAATGATGCTAACTGTTTGGGTAGTATTTCTGCTAGCGGTCGTTGTGCAGGGTAAGTTATACTTGTCATACGTTATTAGCGTTCAATAGAGACACACTAAAATCACAAGTGTCATGCGCCAATAAGAGATCAAATAAATGTAGATGTACAGAAAGGCAAGCTCTGCAAGAATGCAAGCAACTATTTAAAAATAACTTCACACAGCCCGTAACTGGCCGTCATTTTCCTTTATGAAAATTTGGGACCACTGTTTAGCGCCGTCAAAGAAAAAGCAGGTAAAAGCGAAAGCTTCTCATTTATTGATTTTTCCTTACACCTGGTCAACTCAGTCACACTTATATAACGGGTACGTTGCGCAATATATGACATTTAGTCCGCCGGATATAAAGGAACGTATATAAATTAAACAGGAAGGTTAAATCATGACTTGCCAAGTCCAGACTTCTAAAAACCGAAGACTGACATTTTAATTCTGGCGAACACTTACAGAGTTATTATTCTTTTAAAGATGCTTGCGTCTTTCAGTCAAATTAAACAGATGTAGCAAACCGTTGTATAAAGCGTGAACATGATTCTCGCCCTATGGAATTTTGTAGAGCACTGCTATAGCAATGCGTTCAACCCTTTCTCTCGCATGTGTTCCCATCTTCGAAAAAGTATATCGAGAAACAAACAGCACCACAGCAAACAGTCTGCTTTATAGCATTTAACGCATACTTCCATAGACTCAAAGATATATTATCCACCTCGCGTAGCCGGACTAACTAAGCAAACAGAGTAAGCAAACTGAACTAAATGATATTTTTAAATCTCTTCGAGAATACTTTTAAACTTTCATAAGCTTAATTTCTTAATCATTTTCCACTCATTCCAGGCATAGTAGGCAACTTTCCATTGATAGCAGGCTAAATTTTAGTTTTAACGGTTTTTGATGAGATGAAAAAATGATTACAAAACGTGAAGAAGTTACGGGTATTAGCTCGCCTATATGTAACTTAAAAATCTGCGGAGCCGGACATTGAGACCCTCAGCAAGAAGTGAATCCCTGGAGTGGTCGTACGTCTTCCGCCAAATTGATATTCCTTTTCCTGCAATCTTTTCTTTCATGCGAATTACAAAGAAAAGCAGTTGTCACTGAAATCGTGCTATCCGCGTGGTCACCCATAACGAGCCAGACGTTCTTAGCAACCAAAAAACAACAGAAGTAAACTGAATGTTCTAAAAATAGTAAAATTGCAGCCAGGATTCATAATTTTAAACTGGAAAGGAGTTGACACTGGCTTGAATAAAAAAACGTAAAACCTGCTAAAAACTAAAACGTTTTCTGTTTGTAAAAATAGACGTTTCGACTACAAAAACTCGAGTCTTCATCAGTGATGACAATTAACACATAACATGCAAATTAACACATATGACAATTAACACATAACATTTGCTTTCTGTTTTTGTAAACACAGTCTACAAATTATGCAGATATGCTGGTATATTGGCACCATGGCGACGTGACGTGTTCTTAGCAGCTTTTACGTTTTTTATTCAAGCCAGTGTCAACTCCTTTCCAGTTTATACACTGAATGTGTTCCGTTACTTCCAGAAAGATCCATAGATAGCGAGAGCAAGTTCAAGTGCCCGCTCATTTGAATAATAAAAGTTAGGCACATTCTTGAAAAAACAAAGTACGTCATTAGCTTTTTTATCACACA